>JAWZYV010014650.1:0-600000 GCA_038373885.1 Cheiracanthium punctorium | reverse complement strand
AGTGAGTCGAGTTCTCAAGTTCAGCCGCCGTTAGAAAATATTTCATCGGCTGTATCCAGCTGCAAACTCCCTATGCCGGAGAGGCTGCTTACGTAGTCGTTGTCATGGCAACGGTGCTGCCAATTTTCTTTTCAGAGCCGAAGATTTTCCCAATTGAATTGCGGAAAGATTAAAGTGCTTTTTTTCTGAATGAGCGATCCGGCCACAATACGGTTTTTTTGTTTTTTGTTTTTTGTTTTTTTTCAGAATTTTTTTTAATCTACCGTAGGAATTCCACAATTCTAATCTGAAGTTAGGAAAATTAGTAGAATAAATTATTTTAAAGTATGTGCTGATAATTTCAAGTGCAGCCCGGCCGTATTTGCTGTATCCCACGAGCCGCCACTGATTGGAGATTAACGAACCTAGTATAAATTTTGTTTTTCTTTCATAATTTTGAATATAATGTATTATTGCTCGCTCAAAGAATATTAATTCCGACCAGCATGACAGATATATATAAATTTAATATGACTGCAAAGGGTTAACACAATAATAATAATGATAATAATTCCCCACACTATTCGAAACTTATTTTCAGAATTCACACTTAACAGCAAATAGAATTCTTTGTTTGCGATGTATATGCAGCTACTAATCTCTGGCACATTCTGTATAAAGACCTGTCGACACTTCATTCACAGCCACGAGGAGAAAATTCCACTGATAATATCTAAAAACTTTTCTTTGAGCAGCTGTGATTTTAATCACAAAACCGAGCACGAAATGACCACAGTATTTAGAATCGAAAGCTATAACTTTTCTTCGAAATTCTTCCTAAAATCGAGCAACGGTTTTAGTGTTTTCTTTGCAACTTCCTTTTTTCCAACTCGGGTAAACGACTGCATGAGTTCATCCAACCCGCACTGGATTGAATACGCAAACAAAATTCCTGCTCACTTCGAAAAAGGAATTCTATATAAACTCTGCACTAGAGGAGAATTAATTTTTTAAGTCACTTAAAAGGTTTGGAGAACCGGGTGTAACTGATATTGTACCGAAGAAATAAAAGTAAGTAAGATAAAATCTTTTTAAAAACGCGATAATTGAAAAATGAATTAATCCTTTAACGCGCAGTGTTCCCGCTCTGGGAAAAAATAGATTTGATTTCTATAAAAATAGTTGCGGGTGCCATAGCTCCACGAGAATCCTTTACTTTTTAGCACGTCATTTCCCGTAAAAAATTGTCACGATTCTTTTTAACAGCACTGATATCTGCTGAAGAATGGAAGAATGCGAGAACAGCTGGATAGATTGCCCAATGCTGAAAAAAGGGCAGCCGTTGCCATCGCTCGACTTAACTGCCAGCAAGATGGCGGACGATCGAAACGTTCATCGCGTGCCACAGATCTAGAGACCCTTTTTTGACGAACTGGCTGTGCCGGCACAGCCAGCATGTCCAGCTTTGGGAAACGGTTGCGCCTCAAAGGGTTAAAAACGCAGTAATTGAAAAATGAATTAAAAAGAAATAAAAAGAATTTTCTATTCTCATCCCAGTAACACTGAAATTTTTTATGACTAAAAACAAATGTACGGTGGCGACTATAGTATACTTTATAATATATGGACGGCCCGCACTTCATAGTAACATTTCTTTGGTTTTAGGAAATTTACTTTTAGATAAATCAGTTTCTAAAACTTTTATATAAATGATGTATTTTTGAGTTTATTATACAAGTAAATTTTATTTCTGTAGCAAAAACCTGATGTTTGAACGAATTAATTTAAAGTAACAAAAGAAGGAAATTTTTATATAAACTGCACTATATTGTAATACTTATTGACAAGGAATAAGTTTAGTTTAATATTTTTCTGTAGCTTTCAGTAAATTTTCAATATTTTCGATGATGTAAAAGGACAACGATAAACTGATTGAAAGGCGAGGACAGATGAAAACGCATGCAGTAAAATGAAAAATATAAAAATATTTTAGGATTTTTCAAGAGAGTTGTTACCTTCTTTCATGTAGGGAGCCCTCAAGCAGGCCTCACCTACTATAGCTAAGTAAGATATAGACCAGAAAGAAATGAAAATTTTTCAAAATGTTATATTAGATATATTAACTGAAAAACTTGTTTAAAATAAATGGATTTTATCTTTTACAAAAATAATTACTCACCTTCTTGATTCTTGTTATCCACCTCTAATTCTCTTGTCTTGCCTTCTTTTGCAATACAATTAATGTTTACAATTTCAGAGGATGATTTCACAGTCGTATCTACAATTTGTGTATTTTCATGATTATGGATTGATGGGATAGAGACACACTTTTCTGTTGTGGTGTCGTTTTCAATTTGAGAATCAGTAACTAAGCTAAAACCTGTAATATCTGGCAAAACATGGAGAGACGTTTGATTACTCACATCTAATATTTCAGATGAATGTTCGTTTACGCATTCACTGTGGTTCTGGATACCCTTTTCTAGATAGCCATTCTTCGACGTCTCAGAGCCATTTTCGAAACCTTGAGGAACATGAGATATAAAATTACGTATTTCTGTAACCTCTAGATTTTTCTTAGCATTCCCGCTGCTCATTCGTCTGATAAATTTCCCCAATTTAAAGAACCCCTCCGAATCTCCCTGGTTACAGCTATTAGGATCTTTATTTTTTTCATTTTTGGTGATCTTTAGGGAATTGCCACGCTCATTTTCTGGCACTTTCAACTTGGCGCTGGAATCAGCACTTTCAAAGAGTTTAAGATACGAGGCAATCGTCCCTCTCGTTTTATTTCGAACGCTACTTTCAGTTTTTGACAAGGCATCCTTCGGTACTTTATTTCTTATAGGTTCTTGTTTCACCGAATCGGATTTTAACAATCCATTTTTCACTGATCCGTTTTTCTGAGGGGCGCTCCGTGGTAATTCAGAATTATTGTTGGATGGTTTGTTTTTTAATGACCCATTTATAATAGCATTATTATTGTTTTTTAACGCACTGAAACCTTTCTCACTGTTCGATTTTTTTTCTTTGACCGATGAAACAGTTTTCGTTTGTCTTATACTCGCGTTCTCAGTCTGCAAGTTCTGCCTTTGAGCAACAAAAATATCAGGTATTTTCACTTTGTTCATAAAACTTTTTCGTGATTTTCGACAGTCTTCGACGGATTTAGACAATCCTTTCTTGTTTGGAGTAATGATTTCGAGCTTACTGCTCTTTTGTACGTCGTTCCTTTTCCATAAACTGTTCGTGAAGTTCGTCAATTTGGACATTGCTGTGTTCGAAGGATTTTGTCGAGTGTCTCTGGATGCACTCCTTGAACGTGAGCAACGAGACGATGGTTCTTTGCTTTCACTAACAGATTCTCTTGATCGGTCCATGGATCTAGGCCTAAGTCTGACTGTCCTGACTGGACTCAAAGTCCTGGGAGTGCTGCCGTTCAAGTTTTTAGGAGGTGGTTTAGCTGAAGAGAAAAATGAGATTACTTAGAATGCATAAAACCAACAACAGTATGAATATATTTAAGAAACATAAATGATAATAAAATTAACTTCCAAACGCCATCGTATAATTTCTCTGTCTGCCAATGTTGGCTATGCAAAAAAGATATGAAGTGTTTCTATACTCAGATAACAATAGTTTCAGTTTAGCTTTTAGTAATTGGATGTTTGCATGGAGGAGTATTTTTTAAAAAACATTTTTAGTAATTAAATCAATTCAGTTCATAGTTTTATTTTCATAAGTCATTCATCAAATGACTAATGCTCTGCAGAGATTTACCACGTTGGTTTCTGTAAAAATAATAGAATGTTTTATGTTTTTAAGTTAGCAGTATTATTATGTCATGTTAAAAAAAGTATATAAAAAAACAAACACCTTTTTATCCCGTCTAAGAATCAGAAAAACTGTTTATCTGAAATATTAAACCCCTTATTTTCGAGGAGTCTGTATGTCAGAAAAATATACTCCCAACTCAGTAAATCAGTACTTTTAAGTTATTTAAATTCAAAATTCATTTCTTTTTTAAGTTTTAATAAAATAATTGATTAAGATATTCTAAAAGTATTTTATGGTCAACAGATTTTTTTTTTCAGTTGAAAAATAAAATATCGTAGTTTTACTAAGTTATACAGAAGTCATATGTGGTTCGAACAAAATTTTTCTGTACAAACAAAATCCTATAATTACTTGCATGAAATTATTTTTGCACTTCAAAGTTAATTCTCTATACAAATATTTTTTAAAAAATAAACTCAAAAATTTCAAAAGTGTGATGCCACAGTTACAAAAATTGCACCTAATTGTGATAAAATCTGAATCTATGTATCTGAGTAAGTTTAATATGAGTTTTTTCATATCATCTAGCATAATAATCTAGCAACTAGTTGGACTAGAGAATTAAAAGTTGATTAAATAAACTCAGAAATTCTTTAAAAATAAAATTTCAAGAATTCTAGTTAACGTTGATCTCAACTTCATATATTTTTACTTATATATGTGTTTACTTCTATAATTTAGGTTTTGGCTATATTTTGACAACTGTGATAAAAGCAAATTAAACTTTACTGAATTGGGCTACGTATTAGCAATAGTGCATATAAATACTGGAATACAAGTTAAAAAGTTTAGGGTGGAAGCGAGATAAATTGACAATTAGAATAACTTTGAGCCACTATCAGATTTTGTTTCTGAAATATTTTTTTATTCCATTTATGAACAATGTATTAAAATATATAAAAAGAAGATTGGTTTTTGTGTGTGATTATGGCAACGCTACACTAGAGCGATCTGCCTGGGGGGGTGCCTTAGTAGCAGGACTTTCTAAGGGGTTCTAACGCGTATTCACGTTACATCTGGAGAAAACCTACCAAAACTCCATACCGTTAGATCGACAGCCGCGCGATGTGCCCCGAACCCGGGACCTTCACACTTTGGCCATCTACCATTTTCAGTGGCATAACCACTGTGCCATGGTGAGGCCATAAAAAAGAAGAAGCTGTCTATCCGAAATGCTAAGCCTCCGGTATTTTTATTTATTATTTGCAGATCACAGCAGAAAAATAATCAGTACATAAATTTTTTTTATGTAATATATTTTCGTAAATTTAAAATAAATATGTTAAAGAAAATACATGTAATTACATCCCAACTAAAACACATCAAAATTTAAAAAAACAAACAAAAACATGGCGTTCTGTAAAAGCAAAGACGGTGTTTTATTATTTAAAGGTTAGCGACTTTAAATTAGAAAAAAATTCTTTTAATTTCATTTTTTACAGTGTCAAAAAAAAAAATACTCTCAATCATTTATTTGATCAGTTTTTTTTTCAAAAGTTTATCCTAAAAAGTTTAATTTTTGCTTACTTCAAATTGTTTTCTTTATTTATTTTTCTCTTTCTTGCCTTTAATTTTTTTTTTTTTTTTTTGGGGGGGGGGGTGGCACTTTCAGACTCACTATCAATTTTAACCGTGGTTTTTTTTTTTTTTTTTTTTTTTTTTTATTCAATATTTTCTTTACTTTAAAGTGAATTTGTTCTTCTTACTTTTTGGTCAACTAGAAAATATAATATTACAAATTAAAATATTTGCCAGAGATTACTTCTGGCAGATTACTGCGTGTATTTAATTTAACTAATTTAATTACAATATATAATATTTTAATACTTTAAATTTTTATTGTGTAACTATTGCCATTTGTATGAATAAAACAAATAAGCAGTAAAATTTAAATTAAATTAAACTCACAAAGTTTATTTATCAAATAGTTTAATTGCATGGTAAAAATTGTTGTAAAATAAAAATCCAGTGTAGATGAAAATTTTTGAGTAGGAGGCAAATTATTCTTCATTAAGTAAGTACATGTTATAAGAGACTCACGTCGAAAAACTAATATTGTGATATTATTTACTAAAAAAGCTATTAATAATTTATTGAACAGACACAATTCTTTTTAACTATTTTATTGACTTTTAAAAAGTAAACTGTCTTGAAGAATAATTTCAGGATATAAGAGTCATTGCGTTGATATTACATATTTTAAATGATTCTTCGAGTTTTAAACTAAAAAAATCAAATTAAATTTTCAACAATTCTTAATTACGAACTAATAAATTTATCAATGTTGAAAAAATTGAAGAAATTACAGAGTGTGTGTTTGAAAGTTCTTCATAACTCCTTTATCATTTTCGTGCATTCGAAATTTTAAAAGATTATATAGTAGATATTTAATACTATGGCTTGCTATAATTGTGATACAACAGTGTTTTTCAATGTTAGGAGGTTAATTCAAAATACATCGTTTCATTTCTTTAAAATTAAAACTTCAAAACAATTACTTATACGAACTTTATTAAGCATGAAATCTCTATTAAAACTACCTGCAGATGTTTTACTAATATGACTTCGATTTTTTAAGCACTCAATGTTTTTACTATGCGATAAGCATACTCATCTTCACTGTTGCCAAAAGCTCGCTTTTTAATTGTCTTCAAACACAGCTGGCAGCAGCCATAATTCCGGATGCAAGTTATATTAAACAGAATCGCTTACTTTTGAGCTGAATTTCTCCTAATGGACTACAACAAACACATCTACGGTACAATTTCCAGAAAATAAAAGATTGATATATCCATATTGTCTTACACGCTGTAACCAGCCTGAAGTGCGTGCTCGCTGTACCCACGATGTTGGAGGCAATGCAGCTGTACTGTCCGAAATCGTCTGCCTGGGCCGCTCTGATTTGTAGGAGGCACCTGCGGATGCAAAACAAACTGCATTATAAAATCACAGACGGGCAGTTTACCTCGTAAGCCAATCAATGTGCACAAGACTTCCTCTCCGTAACGTCAGTAAGTTCACACCTGTGAGGTGCCACGGAAAACAAATAATACTGCAAAACAGCATGATCAATATTGAGTTGAGTTGAGCTCGGCATTCCTTTGCGGTGAGTGTTCTTTTTGGGGTAACTGTCTGCATGTTCAGCAAGGTATGTAAACAAAATAGAAGATTTCGCAATATTTTTTTTTTTCTTGAACTTATTAAGCTTGTTCAATTATTTTTTATGTGGACATTTATAAATTCTCAACGCATAAATTCATTACGCGTAATGCATGTACGAAAATAATGAATTTCTTGCTTTTCTACATCTACTTATAAATTTGAATCTAACAATGCTATTTATGATACTTGGTGTACTTGATACATTTCCTATTGTATTATACCAAAAATTATTACCCAAAATTGATGAATTTTTTTTAAAAAATAAATCCATAGATCATATTATAAACGACTTAAATACGACAAATATTATAAATTTAAATTAGTTTATAAAGGTTCCTAATTGCAAGAAGGTAATTTTCAAATCGAATTGCAACTCAAATGTTGCGAATTTCACATCTTAAAGTAAAACTGGAGGTAAACCATAAATCGTATTGTACATGTATATATGAAACGGGAGCCGGCCAGGAACTCTCTTTGAGCCCTGGTCTGATGAGATGTTCCCGACCGGCCGCCGCTCGTTAGTTTTAAAGTCTGGCCGGGACTTCACCCCCGTCCACGGCAATCTGGGGCAACCCCGATCCTCGTTGCTCTACGGATGTTGTAAAGTATTATACAAATACTCCTGGTTTAGATACAAATATTTTATTTTAGCAGGATGTAATACACATCTCTGTAGCAAGAGATATCACGAAAAATCCGCTCTCTTTGCAGTGTTTTCCCTTTTATTACCTAGGGTCTCATAATTAATAAGTTAATCACATGGTTCAAAAAGGTGCATTTATTGGCTATTAAAATGCCCAGGTCTCATAGTCCATGGAAATTCATGAAAGCTGTGGAAGCTATGAGACGGGAGAAGGAGATAGAGATATATCACTTCCCTTTTTATTTATTTTAGAATCTGAGACAAATCCTCTAAAATCGAAAGCTGTTACTCCCCTTTTGAAGGGAGATAAGAGTTTTGAAGGGAGATAATAGAAAATTTAAATTTTGAGGTGATATTTGTTTTTATATGTTAACCTCTCAGGAAGTATTTGAACTTGAATTAACTGATTATTCGACGTTCGAGTCCAAAAATCTATAATTGTACAGAATGTCACAGAACTCACACTCAAAAGCAATATTGAGATTACGAGTTCATAGGAATACAGAATCATCAAATACGAAATGTTGAAGTGTTAATTAAATTTTTAACCATGGTATGCTAAAAATTTTTTAATTTCTTTATTAATAGCTAAATTAGTTATACAGGGATTCCCAAAAAGGCGGCAACACGCTGTAATTCTTTATATATTAGTGATAAGTGGACAATTTAAATCGAAATAAGGTAGCCTGCGCTAACCTTATTTTGAACAGTTAGACTACTAAAAAGACTACGTTAAAAAAAAATTCCTCTCTTTAATTTTCAAAAAGTTGCACTTTTTAAAATTTGTATTTGACACCCATACGAAAAAATTTCCCAATTACAAAAATGTGTCCCAAAGACTAATGAGGTGACGCACAAAATTTCAACGTTTCATCATAAAATGTCTCACAGAAAAATATTAAGGTCGGAGGCTATGTATAAAAATGAATGTAAGCATTTATTGGTAGAGTGGAAAAAAAATATCTTCTTTCGTAATCTCTGTACGACCCCTGGAATGCGTTCATCCGACGTAAATTTTTCCCTTCGAGAGCCGTTGAAAAGTGGTTCAAATCAACATATATGTATCTTGATATCTCTGACAGTTTTTAAGATATAATTCTCAAATTTTGTACATAGCCTCATTAGTGTAAGAAGCACATTTTATTATTCCGGGTTTTGTATACGAATTTGAAAAGTACAACTTTTTGAAAATTGACCAGAGGAATTTTTTCAAATAGATTGTTTTTCCTACCTTATTTTGAACGTTTTTTTTTTTTTTTTTCAATTTACAGTGCCTACTTATGTCTAAAAGATAAAGAATTAAAACTTGTTAACAAGTTTTTGGGACACCTTGTATAGAATGTATTTTATTTAAAATAATGCAAGTTTCCAAAGTATTGATCCAAACTTTTTACAATCTTGTTCAAAAAATAACTAAAACTTGAAGATTACGTTTACGACCCAGCCAGCATCACCTGGTGATCTCATGTCGTTTTCCCGCACCCAGAAATGTCTTTACCGAGTTTTAAAAGCACATGTATATGGGATAAGAGGCTGTAAGTGGTTCAAGAATTTGACTTCCTTTTTCCTCTTTTCTTTTCATGAAATCGTACTTTGTTATTGAAAATGGGAAATTACCAACATTTCACAGTACGATTCTAAGCTAAAATTAGATGTTTTTCAGTTAAATTATTTTATATATTTGATCCCTTCCACAAAAAAAAAAAAAAAAAAAATCTATACAGACTTATGGAACTGCGCATTTATCGGAGTTTTATAACTTATCGCAACACATAGGTAGTACAAAAAGCGTCTCAAATGCAGTAAAATTTTGATATAACGAGATTTCAAAGGACCGATGATCAAATGCTAATAAATGATTATCTTAAAAAATATTTTATGCGTTAATTTGCAATATTCTTAACAGTAAAGTTCATTGTTAGAAGATTTTCCTGTGCATGAAAATCGTGAATTCATCAACGATTTTAATTGTGAATAAACTAAATTTATTTTCTCTTTCGAAATTCTGATAATCCAGTTGCGTAGAATTCTGATAGTGCTGCCATCTAGACTTGAACTGATAAACTATGTCTTTATGCGAAGCATTTTGCATGATACGAAGTGACATGAATTTTTAGTGATAGTCAGTATTCAATTTCCAACTTCTTTGAAATTCTAAATATAAAAATTATCGAAGAAAAAATAATAAATTGCTTACTAGAACACACTGTTTAGATTGATATAGGAAAGAGTTGTGTTGTTACGCGGGAAGGTAAGTATAAAAGATGATTTTAGAATGACTTTCCGTCGAAATTAAAACATGCGACACAACACCATGAAATAGATAGTACAAGAGTAAAAAAAATCAGATACGATGGACAAAGTAATGAAAAGAAAACAAAAAATTGAAAGTTGCAACTAAGGAAAAAGAGAAAATATTTTCGTAGTTTATGAAAACTTTTTCTCTTTTCAAAACAGCAACGTTTGCTAGATTTCTTTTACATCTACTCTTATATTTATTCGGGGCATATTTAAGGGTGGGAAACAAAGGGGCCCGCATTTATTAAAAAACAACTATTTTAAAACATTTATATTACCTGTAGTAACAATAATGTCTAAAATACCCGATTATCCACCCCCCTCAAAAAAAATGGAACCCTATAAACGCTATTGATATTAATTATCAATTCTTAGTGGGAATTAGTGAATATTTTGTTGTTGATGAAGAATATATTCTTTATATCTCTTAAAACTTAATATCTGCCATTATTTTAATACCTTTTTATGCAGATTGAATTTAATTTGACAATATCTGTTTTCTTTTTTTCTTGACAGATGAGGAGGTACGAATAAGTCTAAACATTTCGTTAACCTCAGATAGACTGTATGAATCTAACAGAGCAAATACAGATTTTTTAATTGTATTGCTCCTCTGAAACAAAAAGGAAATCATTAGGTATATGTGTTAAACCTACACCGCGCGCGCGCGAGGGCATCAGCCTCCGAAGGGTGTGCCTTGGGCGAGGAACTTTTTAAGGGGTTCTAACGTATATTCACGCTATATCTGGAGAAAAGCGGCTGAAACTCCAGACCATTAGAATGACAACTACGTGGTAGGCCCGAACGCCTTCACACTTCAGCCATCTACCGTATCTTATATACACGGCCATGGTGGGGTCTATAACGCATACGCAGATGTAAACATGCATGTGTGTATACATATACAAAATGCATGGAATATTTTTTTTTTATGTTTATTGAATCAACTGCTGTTTCATGAATAGAGCATGCAATGCTAAAATTTCAAGTGTAATTAAATTTATGTTAGATAAAACCCGCAATTTTTTTCCTCAAAATTTGCAAATCCAATGAGAAATAACCTATTTATACCACAGAATGTCAGTTAATCATTAATTTAGAACTTACTTTGACATAACAAAGAATATATCTAGTACTAAACGACTTACGAACCGAAGAATATTAAAATAATTATAATAGTTAAGTGAAGATCATAAAACAGTTGCACTAAAATAAGTGATCCTACTCTTTTCTTTTCCCGCGATTATCAACAACTAAGAGCTCGAATTAATAGACATGAATTAGAATGAACATATTCTCAAAAAAGTATATTTGCCTACGCGTCAAACTTTCCATGTTAGTTTCATAAATGTATATTTATGCGTATACATGTAAACTTTTCATATTGCTGTGGAGTCGTGAGTTTCAAAATTTTCAAATTAATTATTCGCAAGACCAAAATAGGATATTACAGTCCAATAATATTTTGGAGGGTGTGAACATATAGATATGTCTACCTGTAAAAACAAGCTAAAAATCAAGCTATAAATATTTTCCTGGTCGAAAATACTACTGTTTCCTTCATCTGAATCAATTTTACTTTTTTATTTACTCGAGAAGTAAAAAAAAAAAAAAAAAAACTTTAATATTACTTACATGTCCCCAGATTTGACCATGTGCACCTTCCTCGATTTCCCCACTACCTTTCCATCTTTTTCCCAGCGGATATCAGGCCTCGGATATCCGTCCACGTGACACTCGAATATTTTGGTGCCATCCTCTTCTCGCAAACTCAGAGGCTTGGTGAAACAAGGAGCGCTGGCTCTTAGGCTGAAAGCAGGCAGTTTTGTCAGTTTTTCATTTTTTTTAATTATTCAGAAATTAAAATAAAATAAAATGAGTACAGAAGAAATATTGATAGTGCAGGATGCAAATCAACTTTAAAAAATAAACATATAAACTATTAACTTTCCAATCCATTCATTTCGAGATTTTTATTTTTTTTTTAACTTAAAAATGTTATTGTGTTTTACTAATATTTATTTTTTATCGTAAGTAAGCAAACAAAATTTTAACTAGCAAAATGTAGGAAGAAAATAAATTTATAAAAACATGAACATTTTCCAGATATTTTATTTTAGAAATATAAAGCGCGTTTGTGTATTTAATTATTTATTTCTTTTAGGTTTATATCTAACCCCGTCTGTTCACTTATAATCATGCGATATCTCTAGAGGAGGAGTTTTCAACTGGCGGCCCTCGGTGCCCTATTTGTGGCCTGCAAAGCCTTAAGAGGAAATAATTTACGGCATCAAATTAGTAATCTTATGTCTTATTTAAGGAAAATAGTTTTTCTGAAAATCCATGCCTTATTGACCAGAAACATGTACATTAATTATATCGTTTTACGTTTCACGGTTTTTCAAATCACACCATTTCATCGAAAGAATTTATTTATTTATTTGGGGAAAAAAGTTTATTATATCTCAACTGCTGAACTCAGAAAGCACAAATTTTTCTTTTGCAATTGTTTTACTCTGAAAAGTGATTTAGGAGCACAAAAACGTGTAACTTCTGAAATCCCAATAGGTTCTTTAACATAATACAAGTAAAAAGCCATATATTTCCTATCTGGTCTGTATACTTAAAAAAACGGATTTAGTTCAAAGACAAAACTGCCACAAAATATATTAATCAAATCTTCGCACACTGCGAAACTTTGATTTATATTACTCTTTATTCAATTCTAAAACAATAATCGATACAGATATCTTTTGAACTAGTCCTGCATTTTGAAAAATCATTAGTTTCGAATCATGTTTATTTAGTTTTTAAATAATTTGATATTTTTTCCCGATATCATAGACTTTGTCAAAAAATAAGCACTTGTTAAGAAATTGTTCAAATTAATTGCATAATTCAAATTTTTGAGAGCAACATTTCTGGCCCTTTTCGTGGCGAAAGCTCTCACTGAAAAAAAATGTTTTGTTGAATGAACAAAATTTTTGTTAATTTAACGAAATATTTCGCTAGTTTAACAATTTCTTTTAAACCAACAAAATAATTCGGTTGAAATAGAGCCAACTAAATCTTTGGTGAATCAACAAAATTTTGTTCAATTCAACAAAATATTTTTTTTGTGCCTCTTTTAAATCTTATACACTTGGTAATTTCAAGGAGGAAAAAAAAAATATGCTTGCATTAATAAATAAACAGTTTTTTCTAGTTTATATAATCATAAAATCTGATATCAAAACACAGCAAAAAATCTCGTTGTAAAATAAATTTTGTGTGTCATACATACCTCCGACGAAATGTCCGCGAGCCTGACATCCTTGAACTTAGCACATAAAAACAGAGAAAGAGAGATATAAATAAAAATTCATGAATATATAAATATGCAAATCACACGGGTTATTATCATTATCACTTTCATTATCTAATTACAAAAAGCGTATAACCGTTACGTGTGAGAACACAAACACACAAACAGGGAGGTAATCCTGCAAGAGGCAAAAGTCGGTGGCTTGGAACAAGATACTCCGAACGAAACGCTATACCTCACTCTAATTGCGGTAGTACCTGGTGTGGTGGTGGTTCGGTGTCGAAATGATATAGATCTGTTATCGTAGGTGACTACTGACGTGCAGACTGTCCTTTATGGTATAAGTCGGTAATTGGAGTTGTTCCGGCGGCGCCCGTCTTCTCATCACTGAAGATAGGAATCTTCGCCATGCAAATTACGCCTCCTCTTCTACATCTGATCTGAAACAAAGGAAAAGGGAGTAGGGTGTAAATGGAAAGGCAGGTAATATCAAAATTAAGAAGGATAAATCTGGGCAGAAGGATTGTTTATAAGGCACTTTCCAACATGGATATCTTAATTTATCATGAATTACACTCGAAAACGAATTATTAATTTTAACAATTTAAGACGCGGTGATTGTTCCGTGAAACCCCCTACTTTCAGCGCTTCCATTCTTAGCTGCAAAAAAAATACGTTTAAATGGCCCCAACTCTGAAAAAGTGCAGCCGTTGCTATCGCTTTTACCTGCCAGCAACATTTCAACAACCAGCAACAGCCTATTTAACGACCAGCAACATGGCTGTTGATAGAATAGTCAATCGCGTGCCTCAGAACTAAAGGACTTTTTTGACAGTGCACTGATAAACAAATAATGAGAGAAAAAAGCAAAGAAACGGCCACGATTCTTTACAAAAAATAAAATGACACTTTTTAAAGAAAAATTTTGAAAAACTGATGCAAGTTGAAGAAAATTCGTATAAAATACGATATAACTAGCATCCACTAATTCGTGAAATTTATGAAGAAAAAAACACATTCAACAAGTCGAAAATTAAAAAAAAAAATACGTTGATGCCTAAATATGCAAGACCAGTAAAAAACAAAAGAAACATACAAAATCCGATTTTTATGTCAACTTTGAGTCATACACACCTGAATGTAGTAGGTTGGGATATTTCTCTTTTCCTTTATACACTTTCTATTACTACGTTTTGGGGGCTGCTTTAACCCTTTGAGGCGCAACCCTTTCCCAATGCTGAAAAAAGGCGACGACAGCTGCCTGTGCCCGGCACAGCCAGCTGCGTCAAAAAAGGGGTCTCTAGATCTGTGGCACGTGATGAACGTTTCGATCGTCCGCCATCTTGCTGGTAGTTAAGTCGAGCGATGGCAACGGCTGCCCTTTTTTCAGCATCGGGAAATCTATCCGGCTGTTTTCGCATTCTTCCATTCTTCAGCAGATGTCAGTGCTGTTAAAAATAATCGTGACCATTTTTCTACGGGAAATGACGTGCTAAAAAGTAAAGGATTCTCGTGGAGCTATGCCACCCGCAACTATTTTTATAGAAATCCAATCTATTCTTCGTGACTGGCAATAGTCAAAACGTCAGAGTTTGGTGTTCCCAGAGCGGGATCACTGCGCTTTAAAGGGTTAAGATAACAAGGCATCAACCCCACACAAGAGTAAAACTGAGGGGATTTATTATCCCGTTGGTGTTCGCATCACCTGCCTTGAGGGGGGTGATTTGCACCCATACTTTATTTGGTTTCTAATCCAATTTGATTGGTGCTATAACAAAACATCACTGTTTGGAAGACTTCTATTGGAAATAACATTAAATGCGCTTGTTTTACTTAAAAATGCTGATGCCTACGGTAAAAATTATACTGTAGGTGACCATGCCTCATCCTGCCCTCCCACAACCCAATTTTGATGAAAAAGAAAGTTATTGAAAAAGACTGACTTGTGTGTGTGTGTGTGTGTGTTCGTTAACAGCACGGCTGAGTAGCTGGACTGGCATGATGTTAAGAGCAGGGCTTCGAACCGTAACTGAACGGGAAACCGAAAACAAAAAAAAACCGTTATTTTGGTCGGAACGAAAACCGGAACTGAACCGAAAAAAAATATCGGTTTATTCGGGTTCGACATATCTTCAGTCATAAGAATGTACATAAAATAAAATTATTCATTCGGAACTGAACCGAAAACCGTTATTTTTGGAGGAACGAAAACCGGAACTGAACCGATATAATTTCCTTTTAGTTGAACCGGAAGGAAAAAAAAAATTACGGTTCGAAGCCTTGGTTAAGAGTTTGAGGTCGGGGATTTTAAACCTTGGGACCAAAGTCAGATGAATTTTCAGTTTAAATCTCAGTTGAATTCATAAAAATGTCATTTAATTGGTTGATTTAAAACCAAGGAAATGCAGGGCCGGTTGATCATGTTTGCAATTATCCTTTATCCGTACTTATTCAATACATGAAAAATTAAAGTCACGGATATAGTATGAAAATAAAGTTTTCATTCAGTATTAAAATAGGAAAAACTTACATAGGCAAAAAAATTGTATTATTTTACAAGAAGTAAATTAGGCAAGCTGTGTTCACAACGAGATCGCGCATGGCAGTCTACAGAGAAATACAATTACGACTTAATAGTTTAAATCTTCAAAACAAAATGCATGTGATAAAATTACAAAAATTAAGAAATTAATTTCAGGTTTCAACAAGGCAGTGCAAGTGTTTTACAAAGCAGACAGGATAAAAACAGTAAGTAGAGTTTGGTTGACTGATTATTTCTGCTGCCCGTGAGCGGTGTTAACCTTGCACTTGTAGCAGAATCGGCCCTGAGTGTATCCACACGTAAAATCAATTATTTTCAAATTCTTTATTATTATTTTTTATTGAACTAGATTATTATTTTTCTGAAAACGTTTGAAATTAGAATTACACGCGAAGTAAGAGCTGAATACTAATTAAGCCTAGTGGTGAATCCAGGGCCCAGGAGCTTTCGCCCCACCGCGAAAAAAAGACATCTTTCATTGTACATTTTGTTTAAGTCAAATTAACTTCTTTTATTAATTAGACCCTCCCAAATAATTTTACATTACTTTAGCTTAACATGTTATTTTATTCGGCTTTCTGTTTAGGTCAAATAAATTAAAAAATAAATTAGCACTTTCCAAGAAATCAACATTGGTTGGATCGCACTAAAGCTGAACGATTGGTGTAATTTTTATAAAAAAATTAAGATGTACATCCTAAAGATTTTAGATTTCTCATGTTATTGATGAGCCTGAGTGGAATGCATAAAAATGAATAAATACGAGCATATAAGATAAAATTTATAATAAATATAAAAACCGAATTTTGAGAGAAAATATAAAATAAGAACGCTCGAAATACTTAGTCTAAAAATAGCCCTTTTTTTATATTTCCAAAAAAAAAAAAAAAATAATAATAATAAGTTGCTGTGAAATGAAAATTAAAAGTAATCCGCTCATCTATTGTTTTCTTTCCTGCTCACTAATTAGACGCAAATCCACCAAAACAAATCGGCTATTTTCGAGGGAGTGTTTTCTTCGCCTACAGGATATCGGAGTTATCAACACGGCCTTGCAGTGATTCACAACACAGTGTGGCGACCTTTCTGTCTCTTGCGTGCCCTTATTTGGAGGAAGACCGCTTGCCTACAAGAAAAAAGCAATTCGGGAAGCCGGGATGAACGTTTGCTTACATCTTCCATTACTTTTTTTTTATTGCTCTTTTCTTTTCTTTAACGTACGTATTTATACTACGATCGTACTCTGGTTTGAACTAACGACCTTGAAGGTTATGGTTACTAGATAATTATGGTTACTACTATGTAATATATGCTAATAATGTAAGTGCGATTGCAGTGGTGAGGCAAAGGATTCGGTTCTTTTAATGATTCTGGAGATCGGTGGTTCCCGACCGGTGGGGCTCGCCCCCTTGTGGGGCACAGAGCGTTTGCGGGGGTAGCTCAAGAAAAACAGGCAAAGTGCAAATGATAATGCATACTTTTAAAAAATCATCTTATTTATTTTGATTTTTATACGAAAACTTACGCAGCTGGCTGTGCCCTCCCACAGCCAGCTGCGTCAAAAAAGGGTCTCTAGATCTATGGCATGCGATGAAAGTTTCGATCGTCCGCCATCTTGCTGGTAGTTAAGTCGAGCGATGGCAACGGCTGCCTTTTTTCAGCATCGGGCAATCTATGCAGCTGTTCTTGCATTCTTCCATTTTTCAGCAGATGTCAGTGCTGTTAAAAATAATCGTGACTATTTTTTTACGGGAAATGACGTGCTAAAAAGTAAAGGATTCTCGTGGAGCTATGTCACCCGCAACTATTTTTATAGAAATCAAATCTATTCTTCGTGACTGGCAACAGTCAAAACGTCAGAGTTTGGTGTTCCCAGAGCAGGAACACTGCGCATTAAAGGGTTAAAATGTGTATTCCCATTTCACCTATAACATTATTTTGTAGATAAGGCGACTCATCGTTGAAGAAAGAAAAACTGTATGTATGCTGAGGCATGTGTAGCGTTGCCAGGCGTCCGGATAAAGCCGGACATAGTTAGGCTTTTTGATTGCATGTCCGGCCAAACTTAGCCGTGTCCGGCTTTTGTTAGGCTTTTTACTGGTGACTTTGGCTGATTAGTAATAAAGTACTTGAACTGATTTGGCATTCGATGTTATTTATATTTCATTAGAATTTAACAAGATTCATGGTAATAATCAAAAAAGCTTGATTTTACATACAATTTTTTTGTCGTACCTATTAATACTGAGACAAAATCCACAATATTGTAGGCTGTCCGGCCTTTTTACCCAAATGTCCGGCCAAACTGACTGGTCTGTCCGGCTGTTTAGTTGGCAACCTGGCAACGCTAGGCATGTGAGTGGGTTAGGATCGCAATCGTGAGTTATCCTTTGTTGGGAGAGGCACACTCAGGGCCCTTGAAAAGGGAGGGGGGGATAGGAGGGAGTCTCCTCCACACAACACTCGCAAACTTCTATTAAACTTGGCAAAATTGGCTAACAAAATTTTAACGAAAACGATAATTTACTTTCTGTTTCTGGTACACTTGGCAAAATTACGCAAATCCAATTGCCAAAAGTAAAAAGTTAGTAATATAGGTGATAAAAAAAATAAGTAAGTTGGTAAAAACTGATATTTGACTTGGCAGTTTATCAACATCCCCCCCCCCCCAAAGAAAAGGTATTAGCATGGCTCTGGGCACACTGTTAAGAGGTTGGGAACCGATGCTGTAGATCACTGTTGACCAGCCTTTTTAGATTTGCGGACCAGCGAAAATATAGGAAATATTTTGTGGACCAACGTCATTCGAAAATAACAAATATTATATAAACATGTATTTTACTTATTAAATTAAGTGTCATTCAAATACAATTTTTAGGTAGAACTGATATATTCTTTTCGAACCCCACTTCTGACACCATGATATATTCTTAGTTAGATGTAGATGAGCATAGATGGAATAAATAATTAGATGTTTCTAAGATACAGATTTATTAAGAGGTAGACAGCATGGTTAAAGTTTATGAACACAGTAAAAACATGTGCGCGAACAACACAGCTATGAGATGACAATAATACGCAGTTAGTGAAGCGGTTACAGTTAGAGATATATCGATTATGATTAATTATTATTTAATACATGGTACATAACAAGAACGACATTTGCGGACCGGCGAAAATATAGTAAGTATTTCGCGAACCAGCATCAGTCAAAAATAACAAATATTTTATAAGCATGCATTTTACTTATTAAATCAAGTGTCATTCAAATATAATTTTTAGTTAGACCAACATTTGCTGATGATTATTTTTGTATAAGTTGATATACGTGGACTGACAATAAAGTCTCGTGGACCGGCACTGGCCCGCGGACCAGTGGTTGGGAAAGACTGCTCTAAATCATACATTCAAAACGGGGGCGGTATCGGCCCCCAGTGGTCGCTAGAGCTTACCATTGGAGCAGATTCAGTGACAAATCTTTGTCTTTGAGACAGTTAAGAGTGGTTATCTATTTAGAAAAATAATGTAATTAAATATTTTGAAAATGCTTGTTTTTGTGAAAATACTTTATGAGACTATGCAAATTATCTTATTGTTATCGCATAATTGAACATTTTTATGGTAGTAAAAAGAAGACTTAAGCATGTTTTATAAATTTCACATTTAGAACAAAGCACTTTTAAAATTATATAACCCAAATGAAATTTGACAATGTATGCATATTTCCAAAAAACTCTCAGCATTAGACTCATACAGATCATACTGCATTTTCGTACTTAATGTTGAATTCGGGAAAAAAATCTTCTAAGAAGATATGTAAGAAATAATTTTGCTAAGTCATTCAGATTAGTTAATTATTTATAGCATATGTACATTTCGTGATCGAATTAAGATAATTTTTCAAATGCAGTTTAAATTAAATTTATTTCTCTGATAAAATTAACCTACTTCAGAAACTCATTTTATATGTTACTTACAGTTCATAAGAATTGATTTTAGTGGGGTAATATATTAAAAAATGTATAACTGCCTTTTAAATTAAGTATTAGTGCTACATATTATAAACATTTTAAAGCAATAAGCCCTCACACATATATACGCACACAAACAAACTCATGAACAAGTTCTTCAATGCCTTGAATAGAAATAACATAAAATTATTTGTTTTTATTGGGAAAATATGAAAGCATTTTTTTAAATAATTTATCCGATTAGATTAAAATAACAGTCCACTTCTAAAGAACGCTTAGCTTTTCAAAGTATACAAAATGTTTAATGCCTGGAAAAATATTTTGATAACTCGTTAGTTTATACAACCTGATTTCATGGAAAAGGGTTTATCGATGTTTACTTTCCACAAAAAGACGTGAATGATAATCTAGTGCGAATCATTTAAACAATGTTACTTGACTAGAAAGTAATATTTTGATTTCAGATCAACATATTCTCAAAAAGTAAATATTTATACGAGAGTTTCAAAATTGTTTCATGTCATTTTAAAGACTGGACGAGGACATTTTCAGGCATTATGCTTTTGATTTTCCTGTAGTGATTTTTAAAGAATTTTTTTAAATTAATTATTATTACTACGACTTATATTTCGCAAAATCTCTTTTCCAAATATTCTATTATATGTTATATTTCATGAAAAAATTCGCGATGTTTATTTTTATTGTATTTTAATCACTTTTTCTCTTGAAATTGACCACATGCAGTTAGCAGTTGATATTAATATGAACTTAACATGGTTACTTTTGTATAATTTCCCAAAAAAATCTGGCCAAAACTGTTCACGGACACCTAGCCAAGGCAACATTTTCGACGGTTGGCTATACTAAGGAGTATTTCTCACTAGGAGGCTTAGTTACTAACATTTTCCTTTAAAACGTAAAAATTTAGAAGGGTCTTCGTACCTCGGGCTTACCCTTTGGATACTTCTGTTATTTATAATTAGAATTCATATTTATTTCTTTCCTGCTAGTCAAATCCAGTAAGCAAATCGGTTTAGTCCGTTAGAACAAAAATATTTACTGTTAATTATTTATCAAATATTAATTATTCATTAAGTTAAATTAATTTTTATGTGTATTTCTTTTATTTAAATCACTGAAAAAGCGAGACGGGAATGACACCAGTGTTCTGGTGACGATCAAAATGGAAGCGAGCAGCGAACTTCTCTCTCTGGAGTACCCTCGAGGCTGACGTGCATAGCATTAAAGCAGTCCAGCTCAACTTAACTGGTCCTTTTAAGCAATAAAATATTTTTTTAATCTACTCCTTCAATTTTTAAAATGTAAAAATAGTCCATAATGTATTTAAAATTTGGGGTATCATAGTGATAATTAGAGTTCAATGAGTGGAATTTTATATTTCGACTACTCACAGAATTAAATTTTAATATAATAAAACATACGATATCGCCAAAGCAAACAGTTAATTCAGTAAATCTGCAACCACTGATCAACCTCAAAGACATTCGCAAACGAACTGTTTAAACAGTCTGACAAATCGATCATTCCGGCGATTCGCGTTAAAACAAACATTAGTCATTCGTATTGAGAGAAAACATCTATTAAGATCAAAACTTTCTTGCTATAGGTGTCCCAGATAGCTACAGAGAAAGGGGAGATCGTGCAGAGAAGCCAGCGCATTAAATAAAAAAAAAAAAAAAAAAAAACTGGAAGTGGATGAGTGTGTGTCCATATACGGCGTGATCGCAGCGCACGTCCCAGTTGATCAGTCGGTCAGTCCGGTGCATTTAAAGTGCATGATTACCAGAATGCGGAGAAATTAATTGTATCGTTGTTTTGTTCCGTGTCGCTCGTGAAATATATTTCAGCAGTTACCTTTTAAAGATTTATTATTTTAGTTGAGACTATTCACTTAGATTGAAGGTATATCCTCTTTAGTATAGAAAATCCTCAATTGTAAAACGGTGTTATTAAGTATCTGACTTGCGACTTGCATATTTGACCGGGAGGTCACTTCGTTTTAAACATTTGTTATTTTATGTAACACTTTTCATTCAAAAGTCTTTTCAAATGTACTGAAGGTTTATCCCGTGTTCCCTTGCGTGTGGAATATATTTGAGGAAATCCAGGAATTGAGCCAAAAACGGAATTTTTTTCTCTTTTATTTTGTTAATTAACTCAGGTCGGGAATTCCAAAATTGGCGCATTTGCATTGCCGAATTTCATTTCAAGCATATGATATTGTCAGAGCCTGACTAAGGCACAAGTCGGCGGGGTAGCTGCCCCGGGACCCCTAAATTAAGATATGTTCCTACTGTATTCTGTGGAAATGTTTTCTTTCTAGAAAAAAAATTATCATTCTTCCTGCTTAAAGAATTCACTAAAAAAAGTTATAAAACTATACTGTAAAAAAGGTTTTAATAGAATATTTTGAGTAAAATAATGAATGTCTGGTCAATATAATTGAGGTTTTCTAAATTTTGTAAACTGAATAGGTATATATGAAAGGGGTCCCCATGACAAATGTCTGCCCTGGGACTCATGTTTAGCCGGGCACTGGTTAATCTAGCTAACACTTTTGACGGACATTGAAAGCTCAGCCCTTTATGTTGAAAACCTTCAGCTGTGAAGCAGTGTATTCCATTTCGCTGGTGAAAAATATTTCCCAGGAAAGCCATTTCGGTTTAAACACATCTATTGTAGTTAAGAATTTTAGCTTATCACTGAATGTCCAGTCAATGAAAGAGTTGTAGGCGACATGGTCGGGAATAGAATTTTAAATTTCAAGAATGTGTTTGGAGACGTCAAAATTTCGTTTTTTTTTTTTTTTTTTTTTTACTTCATTTTGAAAACAGTGATTTTTTTAGCAAGAGTTTCAATTATAAAATGAAAGCTGATAAAATTTCCTAGAAAATATTTACATGTAATTACAAAAGTTTAACCAACAAGCATCAAAGCAGATCAAAATAATTTGATTGTAAGACAAACTGAGATTCATAATTTTTTTTTCAAACGGTAGCTGAAAACCTTCATTTAGGAAGCAGTGATAAGTTTTGCAGTCATTTTTGAAAAAGAGCCAAACTTCATTACTGCACCGCTTTCATGGTGATAACAAGCTTATAAAGCTAAAGTGCTTTCTGCTGTTCACTCGTTTATAGGCTTAAATATTTTTGCAACAGCAACATGTAACACGTTATTTAAAAGAGTTAATTCTATCACAGCTTTAAGATCTTCTTGTTTATTATTTCTCTTTGTTAAAAGAAAAAAATATAAAGTAATACTACATCCCTGGAGCCAGCCAATAAGTGAAGAATGGCAGCAATGTGCTTCAATATAAATTACTTGAACAGGGTTCCATATTTATACACAGTTTAATTCTGTAGATTAAATACATAAAATTTGCAAAACATATAAAAAGTAAACACACAAGGTATGTGAAACTCAATATGTAAGTTCCATTTCTTACATTTTAGAAGCGCCATCAATCGTTCTGCAATCTATTTAAAAAAAATCTGAAAAAATGCAAGTTATTTAGCGTTCTGATTTCTATTTAAAACTATCACCATCAGTTGTAGAAAGATGATTAATCATCAAATGTCATTCAGAAAGACATCTATTACATAGCGGAAAAAGAAAATTTAAACGAAAAAAAAAAAAAAAATGCTTACAGCAATTTTAAACTACTTCGAGATACATCTCAATTCCACTTTCTTTTTGACAAAAAATCACATTTTTTTCTGCGTAATTACATTAGGATAATCCTGTAATTAACGGCACCCACACTCATGTATAATTCACTCACGTTTTAGCGTAGGATGATAATCACTCGATCGTGTGTACTGAGGAACGTCCGCATGATAGATTCTTGCAAGACTAACAGCTTTGTTTTGTAAGAGGTGGCAAACATCATCTTGAGATTCTTTTCGGGAATACTTAAACGCATATTTACTTCTTTTGATAGCTGCTTCTTCTCTGATGTTAACAAGAATTCGTCTTTTAACTAATGCAATACATAAACATATATCGAGTTCATTGTTGTTTATGTCTTGAAGTGTTTCTGTTTATCACAGTTCTTTTTTGATAAGGTATCTTTGTATAATACCATGGGCGCCGACAGAATATTTCCCAGGGGGGGGGGGGGCAAAGACTACTTCAACGTATGGCTACCATTTTGGAAAGAACAAAAAAGCAAGGAAAAACACTGCATACAAAAATCCAGGGGGGGGGGCGGGAATTGCCCCCTCTTGCCCTATGCCAGACTCCAGCTTGCATCACATATCTTAATGAGATGTTTGGAATATCTTTTCCGAAACTTCTGCCCAAAGCAGATGCCATTTCACCCTGATTTCTGACGCAGCTGGCTGTGCCGGCACAGCCAGCTGTGTCAAAAAAAGGGTCTCTAGATCTGTGGCACGCGATGAACGTTTCGATCGTCCGCCATCTTGCTGGTAGTTAAGTCGAGCGATGGCAATGGCTGCCCTTTTTTCAGCATTGGGAAAGGGTTGCACCTCAAAGGGTTAAAGCAAGATTAAAGTTACTCAAGGTTCATCCCTTTAATATATCCTAACTAATATTATAAACGCGAAAGTGAGTTTGTTTGTTTGTTTGTTTGTTTATGACGCTTTCACGCCTAAACCGCTGAATAAATTATGATGAATTTTGGTTTTAGATATAGATGGGACCCTGGAGAAGGTTATAGGCTACTTAGAATTTTAGATTTTTAATTATTTCTTTAATTATTAATTAAAAACCGTTTTTACGTTGCCATGCTTGGCGAGTTTCGCCCGTATCAAGTGATTCATGTTTTGAGCTAACAAGAATGCTATTACTTCAATGAAGAAGCACGTGCATCTGAAAAACATTAAATAATACGGAAATTATGCCAGTTTTATGCCAAATCTATCTATCTCTAATAATAAAAATGAATGTTCTCCAGACAAATCTACAGAAAGCAGAGCTTTGAAAATTTGAGCATGACTGGGCCCATGACTTCGGTAAAGTGTACCTGAGGCTCAGAAATTTTAATTACTTTTCTAACTATTAATTAAAAACCGTTTTATCGCCCGCACAAAATGATTTATGCTTTTGAAATAAAGCAGAAATTCTATTTGCAAAATCACATGCATTTGGAAAACATAAATAAGTATGGAAATTATGTTGATTTTACGCCAAATTAAAAAGCATAAACAAAGAAAAGTGCACTTACGTATTATCCGGCGGTCCACCAAGACGAGCGATTTTTTGCCGAGATAAATGCCGGGCACATGAAATTATTAATGGTTTTGAATACGATTGGCAACAGTTTGGCAACTCATTTGACGAAAAAACAGTTTGGCGGGAATGACCGCCGGGATAATACGTAAGTACCAAGAAAAGTCCAGATGTGTTTCTTAAAGTTCGTAAATTTCCAAATCCTACCAATAATATAAATGTGTACGTTTATGTGTTTGGATGTTTTTGACTGAATCACACAAAAATGGTTGGAAAAATTTGTAATGAAGATAGCTTATGCCCTGGATTAACATACAGGCAACCTTTCAAGCATATAGCATAAATAATTCTTTTACAAAGACACTCAAAATAATGCTAATGCATTGCGCTCTATGGAAATTTTGTAGCTACTAAACCGATTTTAAAACTTTTTTCACTGATTGAAAGTCCTAGGCCTATAGGGTCCTAGGCCTATATGGGGAATTCCTCTGTGTGGAATTTTCTAAGGGATCCTAGCCCGTATTTTCGCGAGGTTTTGGAAAAAAACACGGAAAACTGCGAGCGGCTAGGTCGACAGGCGCGACCGGAGTTTGAACCTGGCACCTCCCGCCTTCCAGTTTTGAGAGCAGAACCTCTTAGACACTGGGGGGACCCTGAGTGTTATAGGCTACCTTTTATGCATATATCACAAATAGTTCTTTTACAGGGATACTCATAAGAATTACATTACGCTCTATGTGTATCTCTGTAAGTACTGAACCGATTCCAAAACTTTTTTCACTGATAGTAAGCTACACTATTCTTGAGTATTATAGGCTAAAATTCATGCATGTAGCGCAAATAGTTCCTTTACAGGAACACTCAAAATAATTCTAATACATTACGCTCTATGGGCATCTCTTTAACTACAGAACCGATTCTAAAACTTTTTCGCTAATAGAAAGCTGCACTATTCCTGATTAACATAGGCTAAAATTCATGCATATAGCATAAATATTTCTTTTACAAGAACACTCAAAACAGTTCGCAAATACTGTCGTAACTGTCTCTATTCGCCAAATGCCTGAAAAAATCTAAATTTAGTAATTCTGCATACTCTCTTATTTTAAATGAAGTATACTACCATGCATTATACTTCATTTAAAATAAGTAAAAAGCAAATAATATTTAAATGCAGTTTCTTTAGTCGCAAACATATTTGTTATTCACACATGCTTCGTTTCTCTCGGGACCTAATTCTAAAGCCGACGCGGACGAAGTCGCGGGTAGCCGCTAGTCTCTACTTATTATAAAAGAAGGTGTCTGTGTGTGTGTGTGTGTGTGTGTGTGTGTGTGTGTGTGTGTCTGTCGGCAGCGTTACGGACAAACGGCTACACCTAGAAACACCAAATTTGGTACTCGGGAAGATGTAAATATGTAGTTGTGCACCTCGAAGCGATTTTTTCAAAATTCGATCTAGATTTTTTTTTATTTTATGTTTTATGCGATTTTTGGCATTTTTTCTCACCTAATTCGTAATAACGGCGGAAATTACGCTCGCAGCAAAACGGCATTTGTATCATCGGATAGAGGAGGAAATTTTCTTTTAAAGACAGTTTGTTCTGAATACGTAACATGATTTACCGATTTTTAGGAATTTTTTTACTAAACATCTGCTTCGCGATTTTTTTTCGTAAAATAATTTTAAAACTGTCGCATCTTGAATTCTATCCGTCATAACTTTTAGATATTTTGACAAATCGTGAAACATTCTTTTCTCCCTCTTTTAAAATAAAAACGAAAAAATTATGTAAATTAGATGATTTTTTACGAATTTTAATGCAGCCTAATGTTTAGAATTTAATAGCATCAACGCGATCTTACGCCATTCATTACATTGCGATCACGGCACGAGAATTTATGTTCGGTTGTTGCCACAGAAAGGATTAAAAAAAAGGGTTTTTTCAACCAATCGAGTTTTTAAATGGGATATCAGAATTTCAATTCGCAAGTGAGGATCTATGACGTCAAATGCTTTAAGATACGTAAAAATTACGCCATAATTTTAACTCATTTATTCCAGCTCTATTTTCAACACAGGGAGACGATATTTTGATTAAAATTTACTGTAGAAATAAACTAAGAAATTCGCGATTATTATTATTAGAAGTGGTATTTTAATCCGGTGCTTATTTAAAAATTGAAATGTTTTCACGGCGCTGAAAATGTTCATTTTAAAAGTTACAAAGTTCGTTTCAAAGCGCGATATATTAAAATTTTTCTATTTACTATTTTTATTTTTGGCATTTAATTTAGCGTAGGCGTTGCCTAACATACGCATGCAGGTTGCGAGTATAGTTTTATTTTAACGTTGAATTACGTTCCTCCATAAAGGTCCAACGCAAAGTTTTGATGATACCGTTTGAAAACAATTATGCGAAATATCGAAATTAACTCCCTCAATCTACCGGGGTATCCTTTACGGCAGTCAAACAGTGACGTCATAAATTAAAAAAAATGCGTGAAATTTGTAAACTCTGCAACTCTAACGCCCTGTCACAATTAAAATGGGAATAAGTAGCTCCTCGAGATTACACAGTTTGATGTTTTTCAGGAGACAGGACTATGGAGGATATAAAAGATATCGCTATATTAGATACATGGATATTTAAAATGGCACCCCTTGGATATTTTCTCCCCACAGTAAGATGAAATGGTTTGCGGCGCTAAATACGCCAATCTTATAAAACTATGTATAAATTAAATATATATGGAGAGTTTCCTTAATGGCAACCATTATGTGAAATGATTATTATTTATGCTAATGCGTAAATTGCAAAGAATCGCCACAGAATCACAAGATCCCATTGAGGCCAAATAATCTAAGCTGTTTCTTTTAAGGGAGCCTTGAAGAGGGAGAAGCGAGTATAGATAGTATTAATGTACGTAATAGGTAGTATTATTAGATTTGTAAAGATAATATGAATAAATCGCAATGTACCACGTTAATAAATATTTCATGAAATTAAAAGTGTTTATCCTTTTTCAACGGTTGTCTTACAACCAACTAAATGAAAAGTAATTCTAATTTGCATTAATATATCCCGCAGTCATTTCAACAGAGGAGATTACTTGAACTTTTTTAAAAATGAAATTCTGTTTTGTCACATGCAGATATGATTTTAGTAGTAAAATATTCCCTTCTTCCCGTATGAAGAGCGGGTGCGCAGCTATTTTAAAAACATCTCTTGAAAATAGCATGAATGAATTCAGAAGACCTCAAAACGTGTAAATACACCAAAATCTCGAAGTCGAATTTTTTCATGATTACAATACGTTCCTTATATGGTACATGTTCGGAAAGAAATAAATGGTGCTCCATTTCATGTAGTGTCTTAGTATTTAATGCTACAACTTGAGCCTAAAAAACAGTATTATGTAGAAATAAGACATTTTGAAAGCCAGGAGTTCTCTGCAAACCATTAAGCTTTCCACTTTTTTGATAGTGAATGACACTGACGTATTTTTTTGAGTCATTATACTGCAATGATCAGGTTAGTACTCATGACACAAACTTTACATTAAGAGTCAAATAATTTTGCTCTTTTTTTTTTTTATTAATTCCACATCACGAATAATTTCGAATTACACATGTAAGGAAAATTTTAGTTTCCTACCGTGCGAAGAACGGGCACGCAGCTAGTATTTTATTAAGTACTCCAAGGTACTTTTTGCAAAATAATGTTCGGATTATTTATGTTATGTCTTTTTGGATGCTCTTACAAGCTCTTACAATCTGTTGTAAGCATCAACAAAGGGTAGCATTCAATAATCTCTATTTTTTACATTAAATTAAAACAAATAAAGGATTCATTGGCAGTTTTTATTTTCCAACAAATTGTACCTAAACAATGGATTTATATTTCTGACATTTTAAAGCAGGAATCTCAGAGATAAATTTTTCTTCTTTTCATAAAGATATATAAAAAGAGGGGAGGGTAACCGCCCACCCTCCTTAGTGGGCGAATTGCAAAGTTTCCTGAAGTTGATTTTTTGGGTATTCGTAAACATTACATTTACAGGAAGAATTTTATTGATTTCTCTGTTTCCCTTGTTAAAGAGAAAGTTTTGTGGGAAAAAAATTGTTGGCCCCTTGTCTTCCATGAGTGAGCCTACGTTACTACAAAGTGAGGTATTACTTTGATGTAATTACTTTTTCTCATTTTATCATTTTTTATGAAAAATGGCAACATGATCATATTTTATTTATTTAATTTTAAACAGATGTTAGCAACCGAGACAGTTTCGATTTCTCTTAAAGAAAACTCTTCATAAAACATCAGTCTCAAATCTATTAAATTTCGTAATTTAAAAAGTTCTGATTGGCAGCGGATCTCGATTATTTGTCAGGGTTTCGAATTTTACTAACCTCATAAAGCCAATTCAGATCTTGACTTGAATTTAATAAGGCGTGAATTTAAAAAAAATGAAAGTATAAATTTAAGCATTTAAACATTTATGTGTAACGCAGTGGCCTAGTCGCCAACCACCGTTCTCATAAGAATACGGAAAGTGAAGTAGCACCGGCTTGACCAGTGCTTAAGAGGGTAAAAACCTCTCTCGGCTGGACTGCTGTGGGACCGTGTACGCTAATGAGAGATGTAAAACGCTCCAATGTCCTCCATGTTTAAACGATACCTCTGTGGGTGCCGATTTCAGGTGCTAGGTCTTTCATTTAGAATTAGTTCAAAATTAGATGACCCCAAGGTAAGTCGGACTTCCTGAACTGGAGTTCATTAAAATGGAAGCCATCCCCTTTCGCCCATCGCCGTTTTATATGGAGGATCTGGCATTGGTTCGCGGTTGCCAGTGGTCATAAGAAACAACGACAACAAACATTCATGTCAAGACATATCAAAACCTCATAATGTATGTAGCAGAAGCAGTTTGTACTTACAAGAAGGTCATTTCATTACTTAAATTTATCGGCTTTAGAACTTTTTTCCAGATACCACGATCCACAGATTTCTGTAATAAGAGATAAAAAAGCATGATTGTCTTATACAATTATTAAACACTTAATCATCACCTATCTACTAGCTGATTCCACTGATTTAAGTGTTACATTAAAGTACATCGCTAACTTAATATCATGAAAACTTTACAATTCAACAAGTGAACTTTAGAGACTTAATAAACCCAGTGGCACAAAAAAGGGGTAGGTGTAGGCGTTAAGGCGACCGTTTAAAAAAGAATTTACTGTTATTATTATTACTATTCATTTTTAATTTATGAAAATTAATTTATTAAGAGATTTGAATAATCTTTAGCAAAAACCCTGAAAAGGTGTTGAATGTTGTGAATTTTTTTATTACACAAAGCTTTTTTTATTTTTTTAATTACTGGACATTTACAAACGTATCTAGTCCATTACAGAAGAAATATTCTAAAAACATCATGACAAAATCATTTATCCCGTTAAAAGATAAATATTTAGAAGAACAAAACATACATCATCACACACACAATGAATTAATAAAAAGACCTTAAGTCTATTAGAAAACAAACGTTTACACAGTAACAGATAAGAATAAAACAAGTAACTGAAAAATGAAACAGAAAATGGAAGTTTTCAGCATCTTGATACTTTATTTGATAATGTAGGTGTTACCCCAAAACCAGATTTTCTTCCTTGGAATTTTTCTCGAATCGCTTAATCTAGCAGGTAACTATAAATATAATCTTTGCCTGCGACTCAGCTACAACTGGTATTTTTTTGCATTCTCTCCTTTTCAGAAGGTAAAAATTTATAGGGATAGAATGTGTGCATTTCTGGCGACTTTCACATTAAAATAAACACAGTTTTAGACGAATTTATTTTTGAAGGATTAATTTGAAGTTTGAGCCATTTTATCAACCGAATTTAGCCCTTATTTACCGAAAAGCATTTCACACGGCTATTTATTACTATATTAGTACTCTAGTACTATTTTACACTACTTGCTTCCATGTCTAGGGAAGACTGGGGTCAAAAGTTACACGGGTCCAAAGAAATCAGCTGTGCTATGGTGAATAACTTTTTTTTTTTTAACAGAGTAATTAATTTTTTCGTTAAGTTTTTACTTTAAGTGCCCAACAGAAAAGGTATAATCACATGATCGTTAGAATGAAGATAAGCAGTGTTTACGCACACAAAGAAAAAAATTCTTAACGTCGTTGTAGGTTTTAATATTACTCCGTTTGAAAATTAACTGAAAAATCCAGGTGACTAACTCAACTAACCAGGATTTCTTTTACGGCAATCTGAAATGTGACATCATAAATTAAAATTCCGTGACATTCATAAACTATACTACAAAATTTACGTCGTATTCGCAATTTTTACGCTTCTAAATAGCTCTTCGAGACAGCACAGTCTGATATTTTTCTAGAGATTAAAATAAATATTTTCTTCATCTGAATCATGGAAGATTTAAATATTTAAATTGAATATTTAAGGGCAGAAACGAAGATAGATAGTATTAGTATAAGTAATAGGTAATATTACACGGTAAAAAAAAATTCCGAAACGTTACCCCAAAAAATGGGGCAGCTCTTGTAGTTCAAAATTGCGGAAACGTTTCCGAACCATTCGGTCAAAGTATTTAGAAACGTTTCTGCATATGTCGGGAAAATATTTACATATTTTCCTGCTTTTTAAGGTAAGGTTTCTGGGAAAGATGGGTAACGTTTCTGTAGATTTTGAGTAACCTTTCCGTGTATTTCACAAAGGTTTCCGAATTAACGAGTAACCTTTCTGAGTTTTTCAGAAAAAATTACATGCACTAGATGAAGCGTTTCGAGCAACATAAACTAGATGGCAGCACCAAACTACGGAAGGAGCACGCAGAACAGAATCGAATCCTGGACAGACGGGCCTAGAGGACAGCACCTTACCTCGACGCTATGATTCTCTTGCCGGGAAATGCTTTAAAAGTAAACTAACTGCTGTTGTGGTATGGCTTGTTTTGGAAACTTAATTTTTTTTTGCAGTATTTTATAAATGGAGAGAAAATACCATAATTAATAAATATAAATAAAAAATCTTAAATCTTTTTTTTTTCCACATAAATTATTTTCAGGAGATAATGTGCTGTTTTATTCCGTTTTATTTAAGTATTCATCCGGCGACGTCACCTGGTGACTGGTCACAAATAAACTTCGCAGTGACCACACAGTGGAGTTACATCACTCACAAGTTACCAGACCCTTATTATCGCATGGGCAAATCGGGACTTTGCCCAGGGCCCCCAGTTTCAAATGTTGTTCAGAAATATTCTTTTATATGTCAAAATATTATGAAAAAGAAAACAAATTTTATAGATGATGACCACCGAATTCATCAATACCGGGGCCCCTGTTGGTCATAATCGGACCCTGCAAGTTACAATGTGACAGTTCTGTGACAATTGTGACGTCACAGCGACTCTTTTGTGACCATCTGTGCTATTAGGGAAGACGCGTTCACTCTTATCCCTCTGTATCTTGGCACTTGGCGCATGCGCGCGAAGTCGCAAATAAAGATTTCCTTTCCCCGTAAATATTTTACCCCGAAATATGGGTTATGCTTCCGAAATCGTGAGTTCGAGTAGAGCATCGGTAGGTTACGCTATACTTTCGGAAACCTTTCCGCTATAAGTATGTAACGTTTCTAAATTTTTTTACTGTGTAGTAGATTTGTTGGGATGATATGGATTAAAGCACAATCTATCCTGTTAATAAATATTTCGTGACATTAGCAGTGTTTGTTAAATTGATCATTTTTCAACGGGCTTCTTACATCTAACTCAACGATGAGAGTTAGACCAGCAACCACCGTTAGACCGTGTCAACCAGCGGTAGTTTCAACGCAAGATACTACCTCAGTTGTTTTTTAATAATAATCTCCAGTTCAAGAACTTTTAACATTTAACTATTTGCCATGGTAAATTCTATGTATTAGTAAGCATCATCTCTCTATTGTATAGCACATTGAAAAATACAATTTTTCTGTAGCATGCTAGGTTTGAGAGATATGATAAGAAATGTGTTATGCCAAATATATTTGCAATTTCAGTAGTAAGAGCTTATACACAGGGTGTCCCAAAAAGTTGGTCACACTCTTTAATTCCTTATCTATTAGAGATAGGCAATGTGAATCGAAAAAAACGTTTAAAAGAAAATGGAAAAAGACTACCTTAGGGGGGGGGGGGAATTACACTTTTTTATTTGTATATGACCCCGTACGAAAAAATTCCAAGGGGAACTTTTTGCAAGGGGGTCATATCCAAATTTAAAAAGTGTAAGTTTTTGAAAATTAACGAGAAGAATTTTTTTTGGTGGTGGTATTTCTTCCTATCTTATTTTGAACATACAATCGAACCTCGATTTAACGTACTTTGATTTAACGAATATTTTTTTTGTCCCGACAAAAAGGGTGCTAAAATGCTCTAATTTAACGAATTTTTAGCTTTGATTGAAAGAACAACAATCTCTAAAATAAAATTCGCACATAAATCTAAAACTTTGAATTTTTCGCACACAAAATTTTGAATCTTTCGCACCCTAATCCAAGTGTGTAATACAATATTTTATTTTCTTATTTCTCCAAACGAAGCAAGTGCCTAAGAAGACAGCGATACAGAAACAGACATTTACAATTACGCAGTGGATAACCGTGATCAAATGGCTGGATATGAAGATGCTCCTAATAATGGAAATTTTACAGAATATGTGTCTTGCGATGTACAGCTAAGTACCTGCGATAGCGAACAGAAAGAGAATGAAGATACTGATAGCAGCGAAGATGACGAAGAAACGTAAATTGAATTTTAAAAAGTGACATTCAAAGAATTAGTTTGCAGCTTGAACGCTTTTTTTTTTTTTTTTTTTTTTTTTTTGTGTGTGTGTGTGTGTGTGTGTGTGTCTCACGAGGTTGATGATGTTGTTCTTATGAAGTTAGAAAATATAGACAAAGAACTTTGAAAAGTCAAAATAAAGAACTATCAAAGATTTCTTCCCAAAGTGCCAATAATTATGTGTGTATTATGCATTAAGTTTTAAAAGCAAGTAACATTAAAGAATTTATATTAGTTTAAAGTTGATCGCCTAATGTATAAGTTATAATTTTTAAGCTCGTAGTAAACAATAATCATTCTTTTTTTCACATCTATATCTAAGGGTATTTTGCATTGATATTTTTATACCATACTCTTCAAAAAAACTGATATTCGATTTAACGAACGGATTTGTGGGTCCCAATCAATTCGTTAAATCGAGGTTCGGATGTATTTCCAATTTACATTGTCCACATATCTTTAGTAAATAAAGAATTAAAGTGTGTTACCTCCTTTTGTGGGACACCCTGTACAACTGTCCCATGAAACTGTTTCAATTGACCTGGGACTGAGGACAACTGTAACACTATGCACTGACGTATATGCATTAGAATTCCACTTACGTATCAATTGTTATTCCAAAATTGCATTTATACAAATTTTTGTAAAGATTCTATAATGTGTTACGCAAATTTGCAGAGTTCTCCCATGAAGTTTTGAACATGCTAAGGAAAAAGAACTAAACTTGCTCAGAAGGAACTGAATTAGCTCCGAATGATTTAAACAGGGATAAGTTCGTTCGGATTTTAAATCTTTCGGAGCTAATTTAGTTCTTTCTTCGAAGAGAATTTAATAATTTTTTAATCGTCTAAATATAATCAAAATGTGCAAAATTTACAACTGACCCTGGTCCCCTTATGCTCCAGTTGTATAATTTTTAAATAATATTTTTTAATTCGAAGAAAATTTATAATTTGGTTTAATAATATAACTAGCTGCGTGCCCGTTCTTCGCACAGTAGGAAACGAAAATTTTCCTTACATGTGTAATTCGAAATTATTCGTGATGTGGAATTTAAAAAAAAAAAGAGCAAAATTATTTGACTCTTAATGTAAAGTTTGTGTCATGAGTACTAACCTGATCATTGCAGTATAATGACTCAAAAAACTACGTCAGTGTCATTCACTATTAAAAAAGTGGAAAGCTTAATAGTTTGCAGAGAACTCCTGGCTTTCAAAATGTCTTATTTCTACATCATACTGTTTTTTAGGCTCAAGTTGTAGCATTAAATACCTAAGACACTACATGAAATGGAGCACCATTTATTTCTTTCCGAAAATGTACCATATAAGGAAAGTATTGCAATCATGAAAAAAATTCGACTTCGAGATTTTGGTGTATTGAAACGTTTTGAGGTCTTCTGAATTCATTTATGCTATTTTCAAGAGATGTTTTTAAAATAGCTGCGCACCGGCTCTTCATACGGGAAGAAAGGAATATTTTACTACTAAAATCATATCTGCATGTGACAAAACAGAATTTCATTTTTAAAAAAGTTCAAGTAATCCCCTCTGTTGAAATGACTGCAGGATATATTAACGCAAATTAGAATTACTTTTCGTTTAGTTGGTTGTAAGACAACCGTTGAAAACGGATAAACACTTTTAATTTCATGAAATATTTATTAACGTGGTACATTGCGATTTATTCATACTATCTTTACAAATCTAATAATACTACCTATTACGTACATTAATACTATCTATACTCGCTTCTCCCTCTTCAACGCTCCCTTAAAAGAAACAGCTTAGATTATTTGGCCTCAATGGGATCTTTTGATTCTGTGGCGATTCTTTGCAATTTACGCATTAGCATAAATAATAAACATTTCACATAATGGTTGCCATTAAGGAAACTCTCTCCATATATATTTGATTTATACATAGTTTTATAAGATTGGCGTATTTAGCGCCGTAAACCATTTCATCTTACTGTGGGGAGAAAATATCCAAGGGGTGCCATTTTAAATATCCAATAGCGATATCTTTTATATCCTCGATAGTCCTGTCTCCTGAAAAACATCAAACTGTGTAATCTCGAGGAGCTACTTATCCCCATTTTAATTGTGACAGGGCGTTAGAGTTGCAGAGTTTACAAATTTCACACATTTTTTTTAATTTATGACGTCACTGTTTGACTGCCGTAAAGGATACCCCGGTAGATTAATTTCGGAGTTACTTTCGATATTTCGCATAATTGTTTTCAAACGGTATCATTAAAACTTTGCGTGACCTTTATGGAGGAACGTAATTCAACGTTAAAATAAAACTATACTCGCAACCTGCATGCGTATGTTAGGCAACGCCTGCGCTAAATTAAATGCCAAAAATAAAAATAATAAATAGAAAAATTTTAATATATCGCGCTTTGAAACGAACTTTGTAACTTTTAAAATGAACATTTTCAGCGCCGTGAAAACATTTCAATTTTTAAATAAGCACCGGATTAAAATACCACTTCTAATAATAATAATTGTGAATTTCTTAGTTTATTTCTACAGTAAATTTTAATCAAAATATCGTCTCCCTGTGTTGAAAATAGAGCTGGAATAAATGAGTTAAAATTATGGCGTAATTTTTAGGTATCTTAAAGCATTTGACGTCATAGATCCTCACTTGCGAATTGAAATTCTGATATCCCATTTAAAAACTCGATTGGTTGAAAAAACCCTTTTTTCTAATCCTTTCTGTGGCAACAGCCGAACATAAATTCTCGTGCCGTGATCGCAATGTAATGAATGGCGTAAGATCGCGTTGATGCTATTAAATTCTAAACATTAGGCTGCATTAAAATTCGTAAAAAATCATCTAATTTACATAATTTTTTCGTTTTTATTTTAAAAGAGGGAGAAAAGAATGTTTCACGATTTGTCAAAATATCTAAAAGTTATGACGGATAGAATTCAAGATGCGACAGTTTTAAAATTATTTTACGAAAAAAAATCGCGAAGCACATGTTTAGTAAAAAAATTCCTAAAAATCGGTAAATCAGGTTAAGTATTCAGAACAAACTGTTTTTAAAAGAAAATTTTCTCCTCTATCCGATGATACAAATGCCGTTTTGCTGCGAGCGTAATTTCCGCCGTTATTACGAATTAGGTGAGAAAAAATGCCAAAAATCGCATAAAACATAAAATTAAAAAAAATCTAGGTCGAATTTTGAAAAAATCGCTTCGAGGTGCACAACTACATATTTACATCTTCCCGAATACCAAATTTGGTGTTTCTAGATGTAGCCGTTTGTCCGTAACGCTGCAGACAGACACACACACCCACACACACACACACACACACACACAGACACCTTCTTTTATAATAAGTAGAGATAATCTAGCTTTTCTGCTTGTGCAAGCATGTCATTCTTGGATAGAACTGAATTTTTGAAAAGAAAATGGCAAATTTATTCAATGCACGATATTTTCTGTATACATATCCTGTAGTCCATCGCCGTGTCCAAGAAATATTACCTTACAGATCATTTGCCTTAGTTATGGTAATTATCTTGATCTCTCAAGCTGCTTCCTGACCTACAAAGAAATCATACTAAAACTCATTTCATAATTGTAGCAATTTATGGTTGGTTCATTTATACGAAGGAAATTATCTTCAGGGCTCATCAGCGTGATGTACTTTTATTATTTCTACAACTCATGCAACTATCAAAATAAAAATTAAATTACTTTTACAAAAGATGATAAAATCGCAATGTGGCTATCAAAAATTTAAAGCAGAATTTTTAAATTAACTACGTAATTCATCAAGATCAGACATTTCCTCAGTCTAGAAACAAGCCACTCTGGCCGTGTGTGTCTGGCAGAAAGCTGAGTAAAGAAATATCGTAAGAACCGCTTGATAATTGGAAGTACCTTTAGATGTCTGTTTTGATAACAAAACTCGTGTTTTATTTACTTCATATTGTTGACTTGAAAAAAGTAGGAGGTACTACCGTCAACATGTATATTATATATAGATAGATTTTCTTTTTCTTATTGTTTAGTTGGTTGTAAGGAGCCCGCTGAAAAATGATCAATATAACAAACAATTTTATTTTAATAAACACGAAATATTTATTCTCGTATATTGTGCTTTAATTCATAACACTATATAATGTGCTTTAATCCATAATACGGTAGATTGTGCTTTAATACGTGCTATCTAGTAAGAAAATTCCTGTTTTTAAAATTCATAATCTAATTGCAAACCTTGCCTAACATTTGATGCAATAAAAACTTACAGTATTTCTGAAAAATCTATTCAAAATTTTATGGCTCAATGAGTGATCGAGGGCATAGCACTCTCAACTGGGAGACGGAGGATATCAAAACTTCATGAATTTTCAACGTTTATTGTTTGAATTGTAACTAGTATCTCTACATTTGTTTTCATCACAATCACGCTTTCAAAAGAATGCCAAATTTCATTTATAAGCCAAGGCTTCAATTGTTGCCAAAAAAAAATAATTAAAAAATTGAAATTCTTACTAATGCAATAATCTCTCACTTATATGCATATTAAGGAACCGATTAAAAATAGCGTATAAATGAGAGCTGCGTATAACTGAGAGAGTCTTATTTTTTAACTCTTCATCTAAATTATAAGAGACAAAAAAAAAATTGCGTAATAAATTTTATTTCCGTTAAAACGTGTAATATTATTTTTTAAATATTTAAAGATACAATTTAGTTTAACTTTTTAAATTCAAAAATAAATGAGAGACCTGTAGCACTATTTTACTATTCCTCGTGATGAAACCTTCCGAAGTTCGCGCATAAAAGAGAGACGCGTATAACTGAAAGGCGCATAGGTGAGAGGTCACTCTACTTGTGGGCTACTCCAGTAAACTAAAATCATTCCTATGCGAAAAATTCCACACTCACTCATAAAGAAAATCCACGCGTATTCCAGACATCAGAACTGCTTTCTCTACTTCTGTTAACACAACAGCTCCTGGTGGTCCAATACCTTCCCTAAAATCTTCTTCCATTCTGATCTCCTCTCAGCTAACGTCATCGGAATTGGATGCTCTTGTGGGAATAAGTAGAATCTCGGTGTGTTTATGGAGACTTTTCTCATTCGAAAGATTTCCTTTTACTGGGAATAATCGTTCTTATATCAATGCTGCATGCAGAAGAAATCGTTTTATTTGTAAAAAGAAAAGTTAAACTGGGTAATCTCGGAAAACTGTTTCAGACAAATTGGAATCCCTATTTCACCTACAAAGTCTGATAATCGCGATATCAAAATGGCGTCAAAAACACTTATGATATTGAATTTTGTCCCTCAAATGATTAATTATTCACTCTAATTTACTCAAAAAAAAGCTGAAAAGGGGGGGGGGGTGAAAGAAATTGGGAAACGGGTGTATTTTCAGATTTCTAAAGTAAAGCGAAATTTGACTTTTTTTTATGTATTTATGCAAAATTTCAAGCTCATCGGTCTAACAATGTGAATTTGAATGCAACATTAACAAATAAACAAGCAGATTTTTGTTTCTACTTATAAGGAAAGAAAAAATGTATAATATATAGTGAGTCAAATAATGTTTTGGGAGTTAGAAAGCAGATAATTATACTCTTTTATGCATTTCGAAAGTTTATTATATAAATAATCTGAGGTCATCCTATTCCACGTATCTCTCCTCTTTGCACAAGACGCCACGAGATAGCAGCGACAATACACTCTAAAAAATAACGGAACAAATACTGGAAACTTTCCGTAAAATTTTACAGAAGTTCTCCGCTTACATCTGAATACAGGACAATTTCCGTACATCAAGGGCCAGCTCCTCTCTGTAACAGAATTTCTACTGGAGTTTATGGGAATAAAATTCCGTAGATATGCGTTAATAGTACTGATGTCTCAACTGCCAGTACTTTTTCCGTTTTTTCGTAGAAATTACTTTTACAGTGTATCATTACTAAATTATTTCCATATGCGCCGTGAATGTTGCATTTAAAAAGCAACCAATATCCTAGCAATAAAACTTGACCACCTCTGAAACACAACTTAATGCATACAAGCTTATTATACAGTGAATCCGAGGCAATAGTACTCATCTCATGTGAACTTAGATTCGTTCATTCTTGAACCATCATAGATGAATGTTCCAGAATCTATTTCAGAGTTTCTCAAACTGTTCTCCGTGAAGCAGTTAATTGCTAATTGCGAAGGCATAAAGCGCTCATCGAAAAAATATATTGCATCGCTGCCTTAACCTGTAATAGACTTGTCTAAAATTTGCACTGAGATGAGAAGGGCTCAACCCAAGCCCGAAGCCGAAGCTGGCTCGGGCTCTGGGATTCACCATTGTGTTCGGGCTCTGGCGGTTAGTGTTCGTGAGAAATTTCTCCTTCACTGAACACACTCCTTGTAAACAGATTTTACAAAGTGATTCATGGAAGAAATAAACTAATTATTATTATTTCATAAACTTGAATATGAAGAATTAGAAAGTGCTTTAAGAATCTGCTTTTATATTCGTCTTTTTTTTCCAGCCCCCACCAGTGGCATAGCGCTAGCGCTTTAAACTGGGAGACGGGGCCTCACCATGGCACAGTGGTTATGCCACTGAAAATGGTAGATGGCCGAAGTGTGCAGGTTCCGGGTTCGGGTCCCATCGCGCGGCTGTCGATCTAACGGTCTGAAGATTTGGTAGGTTTTCTCCAGGTGTAACGTGAATACGCGTTAGAATCCCTTAGAAAGTCCTCCTACCAAAGCACCCCCCCCCTTGGCAGATCGCACTAGTGTAGCGTTGTCATAATCACACACAACAACATTAAACTGGGAGACGGTTGGTGCCTGGTTCGAAACCAAGTCGCGTCCGCCGACCTAACCGCTCGGAGTTTTCCGTGGTTTTCTCTGAAACTTCGCGTAAATATAAGTTAGGAGCCCTTAAGAAAGCCCCCCCCCTACGCCTAGATCCCTAGAGCAGATAATTGGCCTTAACACCATACACACACACATATGTCTTTAATTTGCACAAACTGCAAAATTTATGATTTTCTATTAATGAAGTAATAGACTTACTTATCTATTAGCTGAAATTTCGAATCAGGCTCGGCCTCCGAGTTAAATGATATCGCACGGACTCGGGCTTTAAAAAACGATCCCGAACTCATCTCAAATTAGCACTAGTTGCTCCGCGAAAATTCAAAGAATCTGAACGTGCTCGATCGCATAAGAAGTTTGAGAAACTGATCTGATTATTTGTCTCTTTCTCTTCTGTAAAAAAATGTCGTAGGTTTGGTTTTCATTTTCATTTGTATAGTTCAGGGGTGGCACGCGATTTGTATAGTCACGCGTGCCATTGATGGCACGCGACACAATATTTTGGGCACGCCAACCGATCAAAACGGTTTGCATTTTAATTAAAAATAACACATATTTTAATATGAATTACACATATAACAGAATTTTTTTTAGTAAATAGAGAGTTTTGAGTTTTTAGTATTTAGTTTTATTATTTTCCCAGTAATCACTAAGTCAAAATTATTTGACGGCACGTCTATAGCTTGATTAAACATTTCTTTAGAAAAAAATGGCACGTTGATCCATAAAGGTTCGCCAACCCTGTTATAGTTCATGCATTTCTATAAATAAAATTAGACTTTTGTCTGTACATTTCTTGGAATTCAAAAATTTTCCGATTTCTATCCTTTTCAAGCACCCGGGAATCCGATGCGACCCTCAAAAAAAAATTTGTCTGTCTGTCGTTCTGTCATTCTGTCCGTGACGCTTTTTTTGTTTAAGCATCACGTAAAAACGACTAAAGCGAATGATATGAAATTGGGTGTCATGATAGGTGGTCACTCAACTTAAAACATAGGCGTCGAATTTTAAAAAAATCTTGATTAGATTTTGAGATTTTGTGAAAATCCTTTTAAACTGCGTAAATTTGTGTTCCAGCATCACGTAAAAATGATTGAAGTGAATGAAATGAAATTTGGTATCATGATAGAAAGTCACTCAAATTAAAACATTGTCATCGAATTTTTAAAAAATTTTGATTTTGAGATTTTGCGAAAATTGTTTCAAACTGCGTAAATTTGTGTTCGCACATCACGTAATAACTGCAAAGGTGGAAAAATGGTATTTGGTGAAATGATAGGTGGTCACCGTAAACTATAAGCATCTAAAAAAAAATCGATCAGATTTTGGGATTTTGTGAAAATCGTTTCAAACTGAGTGAATTTTTGTTCATGCATTACGTAATAACGACTAAAGCGAAGATATGAAATTTGGTCACATGATAGGTTGTTGCTCAGCATAAAGTATAGGTGTCCAATTTTTTAAACATTTTTATTAGATTTTGAGATTTTGTGAAAATTCTCCCTAACTGAGGTTATTTTTTTTTCAAGCATCGCGCAATAACGACTAATACGAAATTTGGTGATATGATAGGTAGTTGCTAATCTTAATTTATAGGTGATGTGTGTGTGTGTGTGTGTGTGTGTGTGAGAGAGAGAGAGAGAGAATTTTTAAAATATTTTGATTACATTTTGAAATTTTGTGAAAATCGTTTTAAAATGCTGAAATTTTTGTTCCAGCATCACGAAATAAAGTCTGCAGGGAATGAAACGGAATTTGGTGACATGATAGGTTGTCACTCAACTTAAATTCTAGGCTTCCAATTTTTCAAAAATGTTGATTAGATTTTGAGGTTTTGCGAAAATTATTTCAACATGCGTAAATATTCGTTCGCGCATCACGTACAAACTACTCAAGCGAATGGTATGAAATTGGGTGTCATGATAGGTGGTCACTCAACTTAAAACATCTCCAAAATATCGCAAAAATTAGCGCTAAAAAGATTATGGTACTGGAAATTGTTTTATAATAAATGTTTTTGAATTACGACTAAAGCGAATGAAATGATATTACTTAGTTACTCTCTAATCTGTATATTTTAACAATACATAAAAATTATAACTTCGCTTTCCTTACTTTGGCAACATACTACATCCATTCTGTGTACTCCTACAATGCTGACGAAAGTTCTTGCTTTTTAGAAATTTGCATTCAGTACTAACCCGTCAACGACGGGTACTTCAGCTAGTATTCCAATACTTTTGTTGTTTTCCTGCGAAATAATTCTGACTAGATTTATATGTATCTTTATGGTTGTCTTTCATTAGTATATACATTTCAGAACACACACACACAAAAAAAAAAGATTTTCTTGGATTCAACATTTTATTATGAAACAAGAATCTGGTTGGCGATATTTTAACTAATTTATCTCTGCACATTTTTGCCTTTTGGCAAAACTGTTTCTATTAAGTTTGTGGGAATCTCTATTACCTTTTATTAACATAAATATTTTATAACACGAAAAAATAATTTTCTTTAATTCAGCATTTTGTTGATTAAATAAGATTTGGATGGTGTTCTTTTATTAAGTAATTTGATGATTCAATAAAAGTTTTGATGAATTACCCAAAATTTACTAGAGTCAACAAAATATTTTGTTCAAACGAATTTCTTTAATTCTATAAAGTTATACGGTTAAAATAAAGTTAATAAAACTTTCTGAAAAAGAAAAAAAAAATACATGAATATATCTTTGCTTTAAAATGTAATTGCTTTTAATTTATGGACACAACTGCATATAAAGCGCAACACACTGAAGGAAAGCTTCTCAGGTCACAGTAAATATGAGGTATATCATCGTCAAGAAACAATTTAACCTGGGCACACTTTGAGATGAGTTTCAAGCGGTATGCGCAAAAATCTCGTCGGACACTAATGCGAAATTTGGAATCAGTCGTCACTCGTACTCAAAAATACAGTTGATATTGAAGGCCATCAATTTGAACACTTACTTTAACCCCAATTTGGAACAAAAAACGGGATACTTATTTTTCAAACTGAACTATAGCAGGGACGTAACCGAGGGAAGGGTTTGGTCGCCTGTGCATCCATCAAAATTTGAATTTTTTTAAACTCAGTGTAAATAAGTCAAGCATTTTTGTAAGAAATTCTACCTTTTTCACCTTTGGGAAACCCCGAATTTATTTTCAGGCTACGTCCCTGGACTGCAGCCTTATTTTCCCTGAAATTTAAACTTTTTGGTTGAGAAAAATATTTTCTATGAGAGTTCAAAAAGTGTGTACATTTTTGAAGTAAAACTTCTTTAGTGGCGACTAGGAAGTAACTCAGATTTTTTTTCTGAAGGAAGTAACGCTCAGTAAAGGAAGTGACGTGCGCTCCCCGAAAAAGAAGAACCCCTGAAAAGCCTACCTTTTCGACCTGCTTTTGCCGTTCCCCGAATTCATCCTGTAAAAATACGCGGAATCTGTTAGAGAAAAACAGTCAAGAGCCGTATCTTAGAAACATCAAAATTTATATCAGTAAGCGTTTTGAAGGTACATCCAACATAATATTTTACATAGAATCCCAACCTCACAGGAGGTTCTCGATAATCCTTATTTTTAGATGAATAACATACCATACATGGTTTTGGAAAATCACAAAGAAATGGAACCTGCCTGCAATCGAACCGGAACAGTCAGGGACTGATTTACCGTGCGGCATTCGGGGCACGTGCTCTGGGCACCCGATTTTTAGGGGCCCCCAAAACTCCCTTTAATGTAATCATAATAGCTACTAAAATTATCTCACAAGAGAAAAATTTCTGATTACTTCATTTCATCACAAATATTCAAACTTTTTAATTTAATGTAACTTGTAACGCTAAAAATTATGCATTCGATTCGACATTCGATAAATTCGATATTCGCAAATTCGTTCGGACACCTCAGCATGCTCCTCCTTTTATCTTTTCAAAGGTGTTTGACGGCTGTAAATGCCCATAAAAACATTTCAAAATCGAAAAATTCATATATGTAGTATCTTTCGTGACATTTTACTGATTTGTAAATGTTTACGTATGGTTAACTTGCGAATGATAATTGGTTTTAACTTAATTTAATTAAGTAATATTCTGCGGAAAATTTTTATGCAGGGGCTCCCAAAAGTATCTGTGCTCTGTGCCCCCAAGAGTGTAGATCGGTCCCGGGGAACAGTAGATGGAAACGTCAGTTTAAGAACACTTTTCCTGGATTCTAACTGAACTTCCAGACAGAATAAGGGGATGGAACACCACAATTAAAGGGACAGTGGCTGCAAACGAACCTAAACAGCAGAGGGAAATTTTCGTTTAAGAACACTTTTGGAGGATCATACTTCGATCCCAGAAGGTAAATTTATAGGAGGGGACACTTCTCTTAGAAAGTTGGATAACGCCGTAGTTGCAAACAGATGGCGCTACGCACACTGGGTAACTGCGCATCTTCTGCTTCTGCGCATCTCAGGTTGTTTATATTTCCATCGAGGCGAAGTAAATGGAGATCGTTGAATTAGCAGAACTTCAAAAAATTAAATACATAAACTTAAGAACGTGATATATAGTAATTACTGGCGTCAGATGTGTTTTAATTACATAATTGTCTTAGAATACTACACTCTATAACAAATAAATCGACGCACCAAGAAGGAGGTGTCCGATTGAGACGAAAATTAGTGGATAGGAAGACAATGTACAGAATAGTAAATGATTAAAATTTCAGAACATTTGAATAATTTATTTCAGAGTTACAGTAACAAGTTCAATAAGGTGTTGACCCGCCGCTAGCCTGGATACAAGCTGCCACACGGCGTGGCATAGACCGATAAAGCTCCCGGATGGTCTCCTGCGGTATTCCCTGCCAAATTCGCTCCAATTGTCGAACGAGGTCATCAACAGTCCGTGCCAGGTGCAATCGCCTTCCCATCATATCCCAGACATGCTCGATGGGAGAGAGATCTGGCGATCTGGCAGGCCAAGGAAGAGTGTGACAAGCTTGCAGACAGTTTAGAGCACACGAGCCGTATGTGGTCTGGCATTGTCCTGCTGAAAAACCAGCCCAGGGCACTGCAAATGGAACGGTAACAAAACAGGTGTTAGGATGTCGTCCACGTACCGCTGTGCAGTAAGTGTACCTCTAATGACGACCAAAGGGGTTCGGCTGTCAAAGGAAATGGCACCCCAGACCATAATGCCTTGTTGAGGGCCGGTGTGGCGTGCAATAGTAAAAGCAGGATCCCCCTTCTGCCCTCTGCGTCTCCAAACACGTCTTCGATGATCGTCAGGACACAGTTGGAAGCGGGATTCGTCGCTAAAGACTATACGTCCCCAGTCGGCATCATTCCAACCTGATCGAGCCCTGCACCACTGTAATTCCGCTCGGCAGTGTGCAGGCGTGAGTGGCAGGTGGCGTAACGGTCGGCGCGAGCGTAGATTTCGCTCTCTCAACCGTCTGTGAATGGTCATGATGGACACTGGTGTTTGGGTTGAACGTCTGATGGTTGATAGAGATGAAGAAGGCGCTGTGACAATTGATCGGACCATCACTTTGTCCTCACGATCTGTTGTAGCCCTAGGTCGACCGCTACCATCCTGACGCTGCACTCTGCCATTTTTCACCCATCCTTGCCATCATCTTCGAATCGTCGCATCACTTCGACTCAAATGACGAGCGATTCTCCGATTAGTCCAACCGGCCTCTTTCAATCCAATGATACGACCTCTGTCAAACTTTGAAAGTTGCTCGTAATGAGCACGAATCCTGCAGCAAGGCATTTTTTAAGTTGTTGAAAAGTCATCTGAATTGCAATCAAACCGAAAGTTTTAACAACCGTTGAAGAACTGCTCCTGATATACATCTGCTGGATGCGCAGTTCCGACGCGTTAGAGATCAAACTATTCATTCATTGGACACCAAATTTGAATCATTTGCATATCTGTTCAAAACATTCATGCATACGAAATTTGAAAGCAATCGGATGATTGTTTCTTGGTGCGTCGATTTTTTTGTTATAGAGTGTATTTCGTAATGATTATAGGCAATAGTTTCGAAGCGAAGTGATATTATTATTTGTGCCAGTTACATTGCCGGTAGGCCATTAAACTCCTAAATATTGTTTATGTAATGTCTGTTATTATTTTGCCAAAAGCTGTATTTTAAGAAATGTTAGTAAATTTAGAAGAATGCAGTCTGTGTGAACGCAATATTTATAATGATATATATATAGTGTAATGATATATATATTTATATATAGTAATGATATATATATACTTATAATGATATATATACAACGATTTAAGAATACGAGTATGTAACACCACAAAGAAATAAACACTGGCTGCAAACGGTTTAATAACAAAATAAAAGAATAATAAATGGACACTCCGTGGATTCTAACGCAGCCTCAAGACGGAGCAAGTAACGGTTTAACACGGGAATGGAACACCATAAAGAAACGGACCCTGGCTGCAATCAATCCCAAACAATAGACAGAACCTGCAGTTTAAAAACATGGATGCAGAATAATAATTCGAAACCTACCAGCAGACGAAATCAACGCTTAAAAATACTGTGATAGAAAAACACACACACACAAAAAAAAAAATTACACTACCTGCATTCGAACCCAACTAACAGAGGAAAACATCAGTTAAAGATCACAGTTAAAGTATAATACTAGACTATAGACATTCCCCCCATTCAAACCCAACCTCCAGACGGAACAATGGTATAAGAAAACAGTTAAAGAATAATACTACAACATGGACACTTCCTAGATTCTAAGTAATTATCATGAATTACCGATGATTCTTACTGGAGATTTTAATGTTAATTTTCGCTCTCAAGAATCTCAACCGTTAGTTCATTTTTTAATAGAAAAATTTGATCTAACTATGAATACTTCTCGACTTCAATCAACAACGCGTTTCGGTACAACGATAGATGCTGTATTTTCAAGAAAATTAGCAAATTTAGAAAGTAAAATTTATGTTTCACATTATAGTTACCACAAACCTATAATTTCATACATAAAAAATTATGATGACATTCAAGTAGCTATTTCCAATGAATAATATGAATATAACATTTATATAATCTTTGTAAAGTACATGAATAATAAATATAATTAAATTATAATAAGATATTTATTTTTAAGTTAAAGTTTAATCATTTCAGTGATATGTGTCGTAAACGTCAAAGAAGTTTTACTTCAACCGCACATAAAGATTACACGCATACACTTTTTTTTTTCTTGACTCAGCTTGTACTTTACATTAAGATCAATAAACTAAGTCAAAATTCAAGTGTACTGATAAACATAAAATGTGAAAGACTTTTTTTTTAATGGATGAAGAAAGATGTATGTTTTATACTTCAGAGCGTCTGATTTGCTTATTTCTTTTTTTATGTATAGTTAAGCATCTATACTTAACTAGTACCTGAGCCTAGACTAGTGTACTAGGTTTCGAACAAGTGTGCAAAAGCAACGTTACAGAATATTGCGAATTCAATTCCTGTACGACGACTAAAGACCACCAAGTAGATGCGGTGTACGTACATGCTAAATGTGTATTTCCGAAAGTCCTCATCAGTTGTTGCTAGTACTGAGTTTTTAATGTTGGCAACATTCTATAGCTTCTATCCCTTCTGAAGATGGTCAGAACTGCGTAGAAAATCTCTACAAAGAATGCTAAAAACTCTGAACAACAAGTTTAATGACGTAAGCTCCAAGTAAAAAAAAAAAATAATAATAATAATACTCGTTCAGGGTTAGGTCTATCCTGAAAAGGCTCTACGGGTATTTTTTAATCAAAAATTTTCTAATTCATTTTTGCTAGAGGGTTGAGAGATCACGCTCGCAAGAAAGAAAATAAATGTACCACAATCAAACAAATTAGGTCTTCTATTAAGATCGGCATACAAGCTATAATTTATTGTCCAAAACTGTGATTTGTTACTTTTGTTTCTTTGCCTTGCCTTTAAAAATGCCTGCAAGCATTAATCCGATTACTCGCAGGTGAAGATTTTATCAGTTCTGTTTCATGAGGAATATTGCCGCGTAGAAAAGACTTTTACCAAGAAGATGCCCCTGAAAGTCTATTCTTTATGAATGAGATTTTTGACCTTGCAAGCTCTTATATTTTTTAAACCTAAAGCGACAGAATTTTTTATTTAAGGCGTAAATTGTTGCATGAAGTATTTTTTTAACTTTGCTCAGAACACATAAAAGAATAAATAATACGTATTTTCTAAAACAATTTACCTTTGTAACATTTTGTAATTTACACAATGTGTGTTTGACAACAGCACGAGCATTTTCGACCGCTTTTAATACGGAACAATGTTGATTTATTAAAATTATTTAAATTCTTTGAATGTAGTAAAAAATGCGTTCTTCGAAAATGCTCTGCTATTGTGAGAGGAAGGCGAGGGGCAGCATAAGAAAAATTAATTACTCTAAATGCATCCGTTATGTGACAATTTTTAACCTAAATTTATGTTTTTTTTTACTGTCTAATATACTGCATTGTGCGGATAAAGTAAAACGAACATTTTAAATTTTAGGCATTAATTGAAACATGTAGTCATTATTATTTTATTTAGCCTGATATAAATATATTCTTATTGGAAATACATATTTATATTGACCTTGGTCTGATTTGAAATACTTTAGGGAAGAAAAAAAAATTAAAATAAATTTTACCACTCTGAAAATAGTCTCCAAATATTAAGAGATTTATTAAGATGCTTAAAAATTTTATACTTTTAGGCAGACTATTTTAAAATATAATTTTCAATAGCTATATATCATTATACGAAATTTTAATCAAGTTTCAAATTCAAATTGCTCAAGGATACATGCAAAATTTTATATACATCAGCCAGTTAGTTCACAGTAGAAATGAAATTATAAGTATTTTTGTAAACGAAATTTTATGCAAGTAGTCTGGTATTCGACGGCAAAAAATTTTTCACTTTCATCTAATATTATATGTATATATTTTAATTATTTGATAGTGAAATATACTTATGCAGCGGTGTAAACGTATTAATATTGTTTTAAATTTAATCCGTATCTTTTTTTTTTTTTCGGCAACTTTTGATATTCTGATATAAATTGTGTACTTTCACACTGCATTTTTTTTCAATTAACTTAGTTATAAATAAACCTATTCTAATAATACTTTTCTTTTAACATTATTTAAATTGCACCGGTGTGCTAGTGTTTACATATTTTTTTAATGCACCAATCCGATGTTTAGCAATTCAAGCTGTTTCCGATAATACGATGCGACTTCAATTATTTGCCGGGGAATCACTCTTAGCATAGATAATCTGAATGAACTTACCTTTTACGTAGCATAGCGTATCTGGTCCCATCAGAAGCAAAGCTGCGAATGGCAACGGAATGGACTTGGGTGCCGGAGAAACAGGTCAACACCTTACGTCACACCTCCCTCCCTTCATCACCTGAACGACTCACCTTCACTCGATCAAACAAAACGCAATCAGAAGGTAATTTAACACCAAACGTTGAATAGGACTTTGTATCCTCCTTGCCGACTACTTTCTCATATAATAAAGCGAGTAACAATGAATGAATAATATTGTTTTCGATTGAGTGCGTTTTTATGAAAACTAATATGAATTGAATTTTGTAACTTTTTACGCAATTAATATCACCTGTATTAAATGATTTCTAATGTGATATCAAGTATATTTATGTTTTTTGTAAAACATAAAGTAATGTGTCGTTTACATCCTTATTTATTTATTTTTAATTTGCAAATTTTTAAAACTTGTTATTTGAAACTTAAGTAATCGTCTGTATTCAGATCCAAAACCACAGCAATAAACTTGAGGTCGATCGAACTTTTTTTTCAACGTATAGCTTCATGGTTAATTCACGTGCTTACTTAATTACTAACTATAAAATAGTAAATCTTTATGTTTCATTAAATATCGCATTAATCCACGAATGAGACTTGTCGGGGGGCATAGCTTTTGATATATCAGAATCAAAAATCAAACTATGTTTAAGCATTAAAGCCCAAGCTGGATCCAATCATTTTACTTACGGCACAGTTGAAGCTGTAGAGCATATTTTGAAACTCGTACATCCGCAGTTTTATCCAAAAGTTGTCTGATCAATTTAAATTGTACAAAAGAGTAAAATGTTACCCAAGAGCAATTTTTTTCAGGGGTACTAATTTATGGAAAAGCTCATTTGACCTAAACAAAGGGTAAAATGAAGCAAAATGTTACCCTTAAGCAATGTCTTTTAAGGGGCTGAAGCCCCGTAGTCCTCTCCTGAATCCGTCACTGTTGCCGCCTAACAAAAATTGGGCAATTTTTTGGGCTGTTTTACCCTTATTAGTTAAGGTAAATTACGAAAAAATCCGCGATAATCATTGCGGGAAATATGAATTATTGTGGGGTATTTTTTGAAATACATAGCTTAAATCTACTGAGTAAAATAATACTCAAACGGAGTATATTTTTTCTCAATTTTTGACTTCAAACAGTCATTCTCCTGATTGAGTAAAATTTACTCCATTAATCGACAAAAATCAATGGAGCGAAAAATTCTCAATTTTTGAGCATTATACAACAGCTCCATTTAGCCTAAATAATAATCAAAAAAGAGGAGTGTTTTTACAAAATCTGTCCGTTTTTGATTAATATAACTGTACTCAATTATGATTATTATTTAAGCTATAGAATGAGCGTTTTTACAAAATCAGTCCTTTTTTAATTAATATATCTGTACTCAATTAAGATGATTATTTTAAGCTAGAAAAAGGGTGTTTTATGAAAATTTGCTGTTTTTGATTAATATATTGAATTATTCATTTTCTTCATTTTCTTATTATCAGAGCTCTAATCTATGATTATAAGCCCGAGAAAATAAATTTTAAATCAAGGCAAATACATTACATATATCTTAACACACTATAAAAAAGTACTTTTTTTAATAAATAGAATATAATTTTACTATAGTCTCTTGTTATAAAACGAATTCACAGTACAGTCAGAATACAGAAATCCAATCATGGATAAACCAGCTGTGAGATTTAATTAAAGCAGCAACCAAATTTATTTACATGAAAAAGGTAAAATAGTACTTACTCACTTGACTGACGATATCATAACTTCATTGTTTTACAACAGCGACGAGATTTTTATAATCCATTCGTAAGAAACTATGTCCATTAAAACAAAATTTTTACCGAAAGAATCCTCTCCGCATTTACGTTGAATTTATTTCACAACTCTGAATATGAAAAAGATGCATTTGGTATTCGGATATAAAATAAAATTATCACCAGCGAATACATCCAGAAGTAATCACCCACAGCAAAAGGACTTAGCATTAAGTCCAGTATCCTCTTTAGAAACTCTTTTAATTCATATATTGATAACGACATGTTTGTTCTTCGATGCCGGCCGCAAGCCACGATTCCCGCGTTGTGACTATGTACCGTTTTCCGTTGAAGAGCGTTGGCCACGTGATAGTAATAGGATATCTTTGACAGGCATCTTTTCGTGGGGGAGAGACAGAATTCTCAAATAGACCAGATTTAAGTGAAAATCGAGTTAAACAGAATCTAGCGAATTGGGAGCATTGAAGCGAATGGAGGAGTTTACAAATTATTGTCTTTAAAGAGTATTTTTCGGAAATTTTTAGCGTAAAAGGATTTAAATCCGCCAATAAGAAATTTAATCAATAAAGGAGTGTTGGTTTTCATCAATAGATTTAAGCGTGTAAGCAAAGATTTACTCTCGATTTACAAACCAATTTATCTTGCATTTTCTTTCGTGAGAGAAATATCTTTATTTCTTTCTCCGGGAGCTGTTTATTAGTTAACTTTTCTTTGTAACATTTTAGAGTTAAGAAGCTGTGGTTCCGCCTTCACTAATTCTAGCTGAAATTAGCCAAGCATCTCGAAATACATTGACAATAAGTAAACAGGCCTCTTACTGAAATTTTAAATTTCATTACCTCCTATTTATTTTTTTATTCGATATCTTATTAAAAAACTGTGAAATGCTTTAAGAATATACTATTTATTTAATATTAAACTAATCCATTACTATAAAACAAATAAATTAATGTAATTTTAAAAGAAATAGTGTTTATCTTTTCAGAAGATTGGACGAATCCAATCAAATAAAAATAAAAAATTGTGAATTTTTTTAAGCTTCAATTGAGCATCAAATCGTTTACTAAATGAAAAAAGATATATAGAGCTCAAGATATAGAATTACTAATATGAGCGGAAGAAACTGACTGACGGGGACCTATGAATGGGATTCTGAAACATTCACTCCTACATTTTTACTAAAAAAAGCAACTTGATTTAGGTCTATTTTTTAAAAATATATGTAATAAAATATAAAAAGATGCATCTGTTTATTAGTTAGTAACTATTTATTCTCAGAATGAATTTTAAAATAGGGTTTAATTTATTTGCTGCATAACTGACAAGTGTTGTTCTACTCATTCCGATAAAAGACTTTTCAATCAAATCAGGAACACACCCACGTTTAAACTAGACAGAAAGCAGCCCCTCCCATGCATCAAAATAACCGCAATCCTACAATACAGATCAAATTTAAATTAGTTCTAAATTTAGGTCTCTGTATTCAGTGCGGAACAAGAGTATATTATAAAATAGATGTATGAATCCATTCACACAAAATGAATGATTTTCACTTTGTTAAATAGTTGAAACAACTAGACCCCACACACACACAAAACTTCCATCTACGATTTTATTTGTGATAAACAGATGTTTCCTTGATGAAAATCTTAAGACGAAATGTAAGTAAATGTATGAAATCTAAAGATGTACGTCAACGGCTGACCCAATAGGACATTGAACATTGGGAGGTGGTTGACCTGTGCAAGTCCACAATTATGGCCTCTCGTGCGGCTGTCGATCTAACTGTCCAGAATTTTGCGCGGTGTTGTCCAGAGGTAACGTGAATACGTGTTAAAACCCTTTAAAAAAAATCCTCCATTCAAGATACCCCCCCCCCCACTTGACCTGTGCAAGTCCACAATTATGGCCTCTCGTGCGGCTGTCGATCTAACTGTCCAGAATTTTGCGCGGTGTTGTCCAGAGGTAACGTGAATACGTGTTAAAACCCTTTAAAAAAAATCCTCCATTCAAGATACCCCCCCCACTGGCAAATAACCCTCGTATGGGTGTGTCTAAACCAAAAACAAACAAATCTTTAAAGCTACATCCATACTTAATTTGTTGGTGTGAAGTTCGTTTAATTTCAAGAATGTTTCGGAAAAGAAAACCTTTCTGTTTTCATCACTTTCTTTAAATTTTTGGTTGTTCTTTGTGCTGGAAGATTGTATCGTGAATACTCTGAAGGGGTGATAAGTTACAGCGTGTTGCGTAGTACGAGCTATTTTTACATTCCAACTCCATACTTCTGACTTGATTCTTTCTTTAGTATCTTTCCAAATGCTAAGTTATAAGCACGTTCGGTAGCTATGATAGTTTGTTGAAAAATCGGTTGGAAGCAACCAGTTCTGAAGATTTTCCCCAGTTTCACCAGTTCGGAAGATTTTCCAATAGAAATATTCTGGTTGTGTCATTGCAGCCCGTGAAAACCTGTAGAAACAGAAACAAGTTGCAGTTTTTATGACCTAATAGAAATATTATATGGTGAATATCATACAATGGATTTGGATTACTCATGTTTCACGTTAGTACACGTTAGTTAGTTTGAGAAGACACGTTAGTTAGTAAGAGAAAGAAAGAAAAAAGAAATTACATAGAAAATTTTAGATTTCCTATTTTACTTCCATAAAATGGACATAAATTTCAACCAGCCGCTCCTATCCTCAAAATTGCATTAATCCGTCTATAAGCACGAGCAAGTCCTTATCAATGTGGTGCACACTACATCCTTGTTTCCAGAGCTAGTCACCAATGAGGGAAATTATGGTTTGCATGTTCTTTAAATTGGCTAGGAAGTGTTCCTTTTTCCCAACGAACTTCATGCATTTATTAAAATTAACATCTCTACAGGTCTTTGTGTACTGTCGTCTGTGAGTTATATCCTTAACTGTAGGGAGCACAATGTAGCCATCATAAACAACGTCAGCTTTTTCATATGTTTGAGGTATAAAATGAACGTAGTGCATCACAATGTTTTCGTATCTGTTATTGTTGTACCACGAAATTCAATATAAAGAAATAATCAAGCCAGAAGAATGGGGCTGGTGTGTGAAAAGTAATTTATGCTATCCAATATACTGCAACTTACCACTTGCATTAATACTTAAAAGTAATTCATGCTACATAATATCCCGCAACTTACTAGAGTATTTACACACTATCATACGATGCTTCTGCATAAAAATCCGTGCTACGTTAAGATACCGAAGCAAGCGCAATGGCATGCCCTTTTCAGTAGCTTGTGAAACGTTCCAAATCGATTTATCCGTAAACAACAAGACCTATGAATATGATGAAAGCGATGAAAACAAAGACATTTTTCTTTTCTGAGAGAGCTATAGACCCAGATCCGAAAGATTAACAGCTGTGTACCATTCGATATTCCGCCGAACAACCTAATGAGCCAAAGGCCAGTGTATTGTATATTCTGATTTCATCTCTCCCAAGAATGATCTGATATCTGGCTATAAACGTGTATATCTCTTTCAAATTTCTTAGTTTTACGTCACAAATAGCACTATAATTCAAGAACTTGTATTATGTTATAAAAAAAAAATTCTAGTACTAGTATATCCACAATAAAAGTTTTCTACATAGACGCTTATCAATTAGCAGTTTATAGTAATACTAGCTGCGTGCCCGTTCTTCGCACGGTAGGAAACGAAAATTTTCCTTACATGTGTAATTCGAAATTATTCGTGATGTGGAATTAAAAAAAAAAAGAGCACAATTATTTGACTCTTAATGTAAAGTTTGTGTCATGAGTACTAACCTGATCATTGCAGTATAATGACTCAAAAAACTACGTCAGTGTCATTCACTATCAAAAAAGTGGAAAGCTTAATGGTTTGCAGAGAACTCCTGGCTTTCAAAATGTCTTATTCAGGGGCGTAGCCAGAGGGGGGGATATCGGGATATATCCCCCCGAAATTTTTGGATTAGTGATGAAATTCCGTCTATTTATGCATATGTAAGTTCATATACCCCTCGAAAAAATTTCCAGGCTCATATCCCCTCCCCGAAAAAATTTCCTGGCTACGCACCTGGTCTTATTTCTACATTATACTGTTTTTTAGGCTCAAGTTGTAGCATTAAATACCTAAGACACTACATGAAATGGAACACCATTTACCTCTTTCCGAACATGTACAATATAAGGAAAGTATTGTAATCATGAAAAAATTCGACTTCGAGATTTTGGTGTATTGACACGTTTTGAGGTCTTCTGAATTCATTTATGCTATTTTCAAGAGATGTTTTTAAAATAGCTGCGCACCCGCTCTTCATACGGGAAGAAGGGAATATTTTACTACTAAAATCATATCTGCATGTGACAAAACAGAATTTCATTTTTAAAAAAGTTCAAGTAATCTCCTCTGTTGAAATTACTGCGGGATATATTAACGCAAATTAGAATTACTTTTCGTTTAGTTGGTTGTAAGACAACCGTTGAAACAGGACACTTTTAATTTCATGAAATATTTATTAACGTGGTACATTGCGATTTATTCATATTATCTTTACAAATCTAATAATACTACCTATTACGTACATTAATACTATCTATATTCGTTTCTCCCTCTTCAAGGCTCCCTTAAAAGAAACAGCTTAGATTATTTGGCCTCAATGGGATCTTTTGATTCTGTGGCGATTCTTTGCAATTTACGCATTAGCATAAATAATAATCATTTCACATAATGGTTGCCATTAAGGAAACTCTCCATATATATTTAATTTATACATAGTTTTATAAGATGGGCGTATTTAGCGCCGCAAACCATTTCATCTTACTGTGGGGAGAAAATATCCAAGGGGTGCCATTTTAAATTTCCATGTATCTAATATAGCGATATCTTTTATATCCTCCATAGTCCTGTCTCCTGAAAAACATCAAACTGTGTAATCTCGAGGAGCTACTTATTCCCACTTTAATTGTGACATGGCGTTAGAGCGGGGCCGTCGTTATTAGCAACGGGCCTGCGTATGAGTTGCCATCACTAAAAATGAGTTTATCATTGAGGCCTGTTTTCCCCCAGTCACAGTGTTCTATTTTATTATTCTAAGTATTATAAATGTTATATTATTTTATTATTTTAAAACAATTTTTTATACTTTTGTCGTACTAAAGAACTTTAGATGTAGGTAATCGTTTTGTGAATCTTGCGCCATTTTCTTTCATGAAAATTTATCCTAAAATTCGAACATTTTGCTCTGAATGTAAAGGTACGTGAACACTTTTATAATGTATTTAAAAATTCTAAAAATATGTATGTAAATCATGTTTAGTGAATAATTACTCATGTGTTATTTATAAATAAATTATCTTAATCAGAACATCATTATTTTAATCCGAACAATCAGAACATGAAAAACATCAAACTGTGTAATCTCGAGGAGCTACTTATTCCCACTTTAATTGTGACAGGGCGTTAGAGTTGCAGAGTTTACAAATTTCACGCATTTTTTTATTTATGACGTCACTATTTGACTGCCGTAAAGGATACCCCGGTAGGTTGAGGGAGTTAATTTCGATATTTCGCATAATTGTTTTCAAACGGTATCATTAAAACTTTGCGTTATGTAACCTTTATGGAGGAACGTAATTCAACGTTAAAATAAAATTATACTCGCAACCTGCATGCGTATGTTAGGCAACGCTTGCGCTAAATTAAATGCCAAAAATAAAAATATTAAATAGAAAAAATTTAATATATCGCGCTTTGAAACGAACTTTGTAACTTTTAAAATGAACATTTTCAGCGCCGTGAAAACATTTCAATTTTTAAATAAGCACCGGATTAAAATACCACTTCTAATAATAATAATCGTGAATTTCTTAGTTTATTTCTACAGTAAATTTTAATCAAACTATCGTTTCCCTGTGTTGAAAATTGTCCCGATCATTTATTTGGTCCTCTGGACTCTGCTGTGGGTTCACGTACATCAAATTTACTAGATCCCAGTGTACTTTGTTAGAAATAAAGAGAAAGAAAATGCTGCTCCCTTTTGATGGTAGTACCAAGTTATTCTCACAGTTGGCTAATTATCGTCAGTGAGACTTTATTCCATATTCAATTTTGAAAACAAATATGGAAAAAATGACGTAAAAGAAGATTTTTATAGATAATAATTTGACGATATTGATAAGTCAAAGCAATAAGACTATAAAAGTATGAAGTATAAGGAAAAGAAATTATAGTTGAGTCATTGATAATGAGACGTTGATAGTTGGTATTATGTATATTACGTCTAAGCAATTAGTGCCATCTAAATATAATTAAATGAATTGTAGAGTAAATCAGGGTTAGGTTTTGACGACAGAAACTGGATTCGAGATGATAAAACCAGTTTAAACCGATAATATCTTTTAAAATCCTATGCTTTTAAAATAAAGTCTTGTTTAAATAGTGATAGTAATATTAGGGATACTATGTTTAAGCAAGTCAATCAGTGTAATAATTAATGAATTTTTAATCAAACTCGTCCTATAATTATCACAATAACTCTATTTTATAATGGAAGTAATAAGTGTTAAGAGAGAGTACATTCCTTTCCCTTGAATAATAAATATATTGAAGTATGCAATAGCATGAAAAATGAGATTATATGAATTAAAACTCTGATATTTCGTTAATTAATAAAAACTTAATTATATAAATAGTAACTCAAATCCACATTGAAAAAATCTTTGGAGACAAAATTGCATGCATTTATAGCATTTATATTTAATAGTACAATTTAAGAATAATAAAAAGATATATACTTAAAAGTATAGATAAAGGTTATTTTGGATAACTTTCATTTTATTTTATTTATTTATTTTCTGGTCTTCCTTTTTACAAAATCATAGTTACAATGAAATATACGAGCATAAAACTGAAATTACAACTTTCATAAAGGAGATAAGTGGAAAATAATGGTGAATGATGCACATTAAAAATCTTTTTAATTCATATTTGAAAGGCTTCATCTAATTAACTTTAATAAAATATTCTAAGTATCTCAAAATAATTTCCAAGTTTAGTAACATAGAACTATGTATTGGTTAAAAATAACTGAAACTATGAATTAATTAAAAATAACTGAATTGCTTTGGTTAAAAATAAAAATGTCTTGTTGAATTATTTAAATTTATAAGTTGTAGAATTATTTAAATTTATTAACAACACATTGTTATTCTTATTTCCATATTAACTGAGAAAATAATTAAAAAGGTTTCTGACATTTAGTTTTCTATAATGTCGAAAACTTGGAAACCCTGAAATGAACTTAGTAAAGTTTCTTCTCCTTCATTGAATAACTGTTTGTTTATGATTTTAGGTGAGACACACAGCTAGGTGTGCCCTTTTCCAAAATCATTTATTCAAGTTACAAAATAAATCGGTTTCTTTTCTGGAGTTGTATGACCTGTGCAGACAGGAAACAATTTACACACCATAAACAAGTTGCATATAAATTGAGCGTTTTATTATCGCAGGACTCAGCAGGCTCGTCCGCGGCATCTTTAATCTTGCTATATTAAAAGCATTCTTCTCCTGAAAAAGAAAGTATATAAATTTTAATTAAAATGGAGCCCACGTTAACTTATTTATTTATTTTATTTATTCAATTCTTTAGTACTTTATCAGTAAATTAATTAAATATTTATGTATTTGCCTTTGAAAGAAAACTGGCATTTAATTCTAGGAATGTCGATGTAAAAATTATTGTACTTAAGACTAGGGATAGACGCGAGACGGTGAGAAATACGGCTGTCTCGTCTCGTCTGGCAGTGGAAAACCTCTGTCTCGTCTCGCGTCTCGCAAAATTAAGGACTGCGATTTTGGTATCATATTTTTAGTAACTATTACTATTTTATTAGAAATTAATATTAATGATAACAATTAGTTGAACTTTACCATATTTGTACCCAGTTCATCATATGGGCATTTGAAGTGATAGAAATTCAGATTTAATCCGTACATATAATGTGACACCGAGAATCTAATTACTTTTATTTATTTATTTATTTCGGAAACTCCTCCCCGTCCTTTTAGCATAAGAGAGATTCGTTTCACTTTTAATCGGGAACACAGGTTTAACCTGGTTTTTCTCATCATCGACAACAGAGAAGACTTCTCTTCTGTGAGCAGTGCTGTTTCCCAGAATGAGTGCTTGAATGCTACTCTTGGATGATCTACTTCAGCGATTGCGCAAGTACAACGGTGGGTCTCAGCGGAGCATTCAAAGATCCATGCTGAGAAGCAACATTGGTCACAAAAGGGGAGTCCACTGCGCTTTTTTGATAATGGGAGAATAGCAAATGAATTAAACCTGGGTTCAATGATGGATTGAACTCCCTTGTAAGATATGGTTTACGTCTCGTTCTGTATAATGCTTAGCCGCACCTTTCGATATACTGATGCGCAGATGCATTGGAAATGGTCTTTACCTCTTTACAAAAATGGTCTGTCTTACAAAATGGTCTCTACAAAATGGTCTTTACTTTATCCTGTCCCAAGTGACACAAGGTCTGTGGTGTCACATGCCTGGGAATATACTCACACAATAAGCTTACTTCGAGATCAATCGCACGTTAGCTTCCGTTTGGCAGCCATTCTTGGACGGCTGTTTCATAAGTTATAGTGATTACGTTTTTCAATACTAAACAATGTTTGTGTCAAACGTAACGCTCGGCCGATTTGGCTCTGCGAAATATCATTTCGGTGCTGTTGTATGATTTGTTCGCGTATTGCAAGAGCAGTAACTCGTGCACAAATAGATGCATTGTCCATGTTCTTTCTATTAAACGAACTTTATTGAGAAGCGTCGGCATTGAAAATCCAAATTGTAGATTAATTTTTAGTTCTTTCTCTGTTGCTTCAGTTGTGACATTTCTACGCAGTGTAGATCAACGTATATTTATGAATTTCACAGTAATTGGACAACCCCATCAGTTTTTTTCTGTACAAAAACCTAAGTGAATGAACTTCAATGACGCTGAAGATGTAAACTGAGCACTTTGTGATTACACAACTCAGCGAGCTCTGTGACATCTTATTCTATCTTTAGCATAATTTTTTCCTAGCAACTCTTGTTTGAATGTTGTTAATGTTACTCCTAGAAACATGACATTTTTTTCATATCCCTTTAGCAGTATACAAAAATAAATCAGGATGTCTGTTTATTTTGTAAATCAATAAAATTTTATACTTTTATTACTTTAAAATCGTTAGTTAAATTATCCGGGTGAACTGAACGATTCCAAAATAACAATTCATCGTGAAATGTAAAATTTCAATGCGCAATAAAAAAAACTTTCATCTAGCATTAGTAAAACTAGAATATTCTATGAGTATTAATACAGCTGTATGAGTATTAATACAATTTTATCAAGAACTGCACCCTCAAGGAAAACTGGCTTGTACATGAAGGAACATTTTTTTTTTTTGTGTGTGTGTGTGTTTGTGAATGCTGTGTGTGTTGTGAATCATATATATTCATGACCATTAGATTGACAGCCGCGCGATCAGACAAAACACTGGATTTCACATTTCATCCACCTACCAGTATTCAGTGTCAAACTTGAGTCTTAAAGGTATCGACGCACTAATCCAAGGATGATTCGATCTCATAAAATTGGGCAATTTCTGTACTGCCCTAATCTACGTGTCGCATAGGAGTCGAGGACGCTACCCGTCTTCTTCTTCTATCAAGTAAATCTGTTCAGTTCCACTTTTAAAAGTGTAGTCTTCCTAGTAATGAACTTCAGAAAACTATTTTAGCTCATTAAAAGGCATTAAAACTGACTTCCAGTTTTTGAAAACGCTTGCAAGGGCATTTTTCAAGGCTATACGGCATTCGAAAACCTAAAATGCCAAGTTGCTAAAGCCCGAACTATTGGATATTACGACCACAACTATTTTCAAGGCTTCCTATTTTGTTTAATGACAGAAAACTGCTCGCACTGATAAGTGGAAATTCTTAAAAAACTTCTGAAAAAGGAGATCGGCCATTAATGAACTGAAACAGCTGTTCAGTAACACGACATCTATTTTCTCGATCTCGCATTTTAAGCAGAGCATTTTAAGAATGCGACTTAGATACCATACCAGAGCGATCTACTCTGCCGTAGGTCGGTTGTCCTACAGGATCCGTCAGTTTTAGCAATTTATTAATATTTGATGTTATTTGTCATTGATAGATGGCAGCACTAAAACTTAATGCGCTTTATTACAATGCTAAAAATAAATAAATCGTTTTAGCAACTCAAAATATCCAGAAAATATCTTTAGAACTTAACAACACATATGTCAATCAGAAATACATAGCCGCATAAACAGAAAATTAAGAAATCAACCCAAACCTACAATTATTTCTGTAAAATTATTATTTGACAGGATTAAATACGGTTTTCCATTTCCATTGCGATTATTATGTTTTAGGAATTTTTAGAAGTTCTAAAGTCATTGCAAGTACATTATATTTTAGTGATTTCTTTCTGACGTAAGACATTATGTAACTGCGTGTCAGTGTGCTGCTGGAAACAGAGACGGCCCAAGGGGCGTGCGGGGCCCCAGGCGAAGCGCAAGAGCGGGGCCTGTTCTCTATCATGTCTTATGAGATAGCAATAAAATGGCCTAGGAGCGGGGCCTCTATAAGCGTGGGGCCTTAGGCGATCGCCTACATTCGCACCCCCCTTGGGCCGGCCCTGCTGGAAATATTCCTTGTGACTTCTTGATTTCTAACATTAATCCGCAAGGACCCTTATTGAACATTACACTATGAATTACCTAATTTGTTGCAAAAATAAGAAAGTTTTCTCTCACAATGTTAATTCTATCCAATGTAATTCATCCGATTGATATAAGACCTCATACACCAGAAAGCGATTCAGATTAAATAAATACAAGAATTTCAGTTGATAAAAACCACGTAAAAACACTAAATAGAACAATTTTTTTTAAATTATGAATTTATTAGCATTATTTCCTGACATAGAAATTCTGTTGCTGCTCTTATTTCGTTAGATTAAAAAAAAATACACTTCTCATATCGAAGCCTAAATTTATTTTTCAGTATATTATTATATGTATATGTATGCTTTCAAAATTTAAATAAAAAAAGCCTTCTTTCTAAAGCACATTTTTTAATATTAGTTATATTTATTTATGTTTAAATTTTTCAAAATTACTTTTAAAGTTTATCATACTCACGCCTATTGTTTACTTTTAGATATTTATTTACTTTTTTTAACTTTCGAAATTGTAAAAAAAGAAAAAAAAAGAACGTGTTAAATATATGTATCTTTGGTCAAATGTTACTAAGAACAATATTGTGAGTAATTGTAAACCATTGTAAACTAACTGCTTTTATATTGTATAACACTGATGTATTTTACCAATTGTAATCCAAAAATTGTGCTAGAAAAAAAAAAAAAAAAAAATGAGGGAAACCGCGGCTTGCTGGACCTGAGCCTGGAGCTAGGGTTCAGCAGGACTGTAGGACACTTCAGGAACTAAAACAGGCTTTAAACCAAATAGGTAGGCCGTTTCTGAAGGTAGTATCCTATAGTATCCAATGTAATAAAATTAATATCATTAGAAACAACAACTTTTAAAATCTTAGATTTAAAATAAAAATTTACTGAAAAGAAATTTGACATGATGATGCAGCACATGACTTCCTTGTACACCTATGAAATTATACAATTTTTTAAAGCAATTTATTTAATTTTATTCCATTTGAAAGAGAGATACAATACTTCAATGGCATTAACGGTTCGCCATTTCTCGCCACAGGTGTCGGTCGCAAAGCTAGGTTCAGTTTCACACTTGTTCAGCCCCAAAAAACGACTAACATTTTGCCAAAAATTACAGAGTTTGTCAACATTTGGCGATATTCTGGGCATGACCCAAACAATGGCTGTCCATAGACTTTAATATATTGAAAATCTTTGGATGATCCTATAAAACCCAGAAGACTTCAATCAAAAGGAGAAGTGCTCTGCTAAATACAAAATTTTACCATCGTTCGCTAATTGTTTTTTTTAGCTTAAGACAAATACATACCTACGTAAGACCAAAACTACTCTTAATGGATTTACGGTTGGTCAAAAGGGACCGTACGTGCATGCACAGTCCATACATACATGCGTACATACAGACGCCACACAGTATCTTGCTAAAGTGAACTCAAGGATGGTCAAAATCGATTTTTCCTTCAAAATATGAATGCCGAAATTTTCCGGGATTACTATACTTCCTTTACTACGAGGAAGGAAGTAAAAAGTGCGGGAGCTGAGTTTTCCCGGGCTCTCTCCCATGCAAATTAATTAAGCTCCTATGCAAATTAAGAGCCGGTATACCGGTGTCGAAAACAGCGAGTTCCTTTTGAAAGCCTAGTCAAATGTTGTCATTCACTTCTCAAATAGAGCATTAATTTTAAAATCCTGTACCTTTAACTTTTCCTTACTTTTCAATCTTTATTCGCATTCGATCAATACTTGTGCTTATAGTTCGTATAAAGGAAATGGTCGCAGGATAGAAGCTATGTGGGTTCGGGAAGGGGGGCAAACGGGGTACGTGCCCCAGACGCCATACTGGGAGGGGGGGGGGTGGCGCCCAAATTAAAGTTTGCTCTAAATGACGTAATCTCTTGGCATTGAATGGCCAGGACAGCCGACCAAAGGAATTTATTTCATAGATATATTTCACACACACACACACACACACACACACACACACACACACACACACACACACATATATATATATTACAGTGTTTGTTATGTTCTGTTACGGCAAAGCAGGGAAGAAATATCTTACGCAGAGGACTTTTTAAGGAGTTCTAACGCATAATTTCGTTACTGTATTGTATTGTATTATATATTAAGGAAAATTTACTCGAGAGCTATCTGCCTAGGAGGGGTGCCTTGGACGGAGGACTTTTTAAGGGTTTCTAACGCATAATTTCTTTACTGTATTGTATTGTATTATATATTAAGGCAAAGTTACTCGAGGGCTATCTGCCTAAGGAGGGGTGCCTTGGACGGAGGACTTTTTAAGGGTTTCTAACGCGTTTTTACGTTACATCTGCAGAAAATAGGCCAAAACTCCAGACCCTTATGTAGAAGGCCCGAACCTAGGACCTTCACAATTCAGCCCTCTAACATGTTCAGTGTCTTTATTCACTTGGCCATAGTGGGGCCCGCCGTATTCACGTTACATCTGCCAAAAACCACCCAACACTCCAAGCAGTTAGATCGACAGCCGGGTGGTGTCAAAATATATTCAGTGTTCTTTATTATTCGAAGTAAGAGGAGTTTCTTTATTAGTGAAAGTGTCATATATTTTCTGTTAGAAGATTTCTGTGAAGATTGTGACGATTTTCTGTTTCTGGAAATGTAAAAAAGGTTTCTGGTACATAACTTGAAATGTCTGCTTTCACTCATCTATTCTCTCTCTCTCTTTATTACTATTGTTGTTGTTGTTGGTTGTTGTTGTAATCGCAATGGAATGAAAAACAGGCGTTTTGTCCAAGGTTGAAGTTCGAAAATAATGTCTAATTAATACTGTCTCTATAATTGTTCTCATGGTAGTTGACCTTTGAGCTTTCTTTAATACCTATCTTTTATGCATTATTATTTATTTATTTATTTATTTTAATTCGTTTTTTTTAGTTTTCAATGCATCTTATTTCCCTCCTTCCCACTTTATTTTATCTTTTTCAATTTAATAATGTTGTGTCTTTGGTTTATCTTCTTTTAACTTCTTTGCTGGCGAACTAAACACTCATGTTCTTCTTAATATAAAAGTATTTTAATATTTTTAGTTGACTCAATTATTTAAAACGTTTTCCGATTTAGTCTATTTTAAAAAGCTCGCCATTTAAACCTTTCTTTTGCCTTTCTAAACATCGACAGATGGCGACACCAGAAGAAAATGAACACTCGCTCGCTGTTTCACCTGAAAACTCCAAGGAGGAGCGAAAAATTCCGCAAAGAGAGAGAGAACAAGACCAAAAGTGAGCGAGACAGCCTCTCCAAAGAAGGTAAGCGCAAGACGAGACGAGCTGCCAAGGTCAAGAGGGGAGTCCGGAACTCACGGGAAAAATCACTACAACGCCCTCAAAAGCACAACACAAAAGAGGCGCACTTTCATGTGAGTCATCCTCCTGAGTGGTCGTCGGCGAGAGGTGGAACTGAATAATTCCATGCTGAGCTGTGTTGTGGGTGACCCAAATTGTGAAGAACTATCAGCTGGGATGGTTGAATACATACAGACTGGAAGGGTCGTCTGGATAAACATAAATGTAAATTGAATGTGCCTTTGCTTGAGAAACAAGTTTTACGAATGATACTCATTTTATGGTAATTCCTAATTTGTAGGACTTTGTTCTAGGAGGAAAGATGTGTAATGATGCATTTATTTGCGTCGATTCTAAATGTGAAAGAACAAAGAGCGCAAGTAATTTCTATTCAAAAATAAATAAATAAATAATCTGGAGTGACTCCGACTTAACGAACACTTGATCTTTACCAAGCTTAGTAATTTGAGTGCATCGGTCGAAATGTTTAAGGGAATTTTTTGTAGCTCTGTTACAAGTTGTAAGCAGTACACACACTAAAACGCTAGCGCACTTCAAATCATTTGCGACCATAAATAGTAATGTATATGTATAGACCATAATGTAAAAGAATTCTCTCTTGAATCCCTGTAAAACAATTATAAATCCTACCCTAATAGCACCGTGACCTAAATGTGAAGTCACTGCGACGTCCAAGACCGTGATGGGACGTCGCGAATGAGTCACAAATAAGACGCCTTAACTGTCTAATGTCCTTCTGCGGCAACGTCACAACGTGACGTCACCATGAAGTCATACGGTGACTTATGCACGACATTGTGACTTCAATGTGACGTTATAGCGCCCAGGGGCGTAGCCAGGGGGGGATATCGGGATATATCCCCCCCCCCCGAAATTTTTGGATTAGTGATGAAATTCCGTCTATTTATACACACATATGTTCATATCACCCCCCGAAAAATTTTCGAGGCGCATATCCCCCCCCGAAAAATTTTCCTGGCTACGCGCCTGATAGCGCCGTCACATTCACAGCACTGTGACTTAAATGTTCCACTGTTTTAAAACTGAAAAAAAAAACCTTTCTTGTTTTGAGAAATTCGCAAAATTACTAAAATTCACAAAATAAAAAAAAAGTAGCGAGAAAGTAGCAATATCGCCTTAGAAAGTCCTCCTACCAAGGCACCCCCCCCCTGGCAGATCGCCCTAGTGTAGCGTTGCCATAATCACACATAATCACACACATAAAATTTAGTCGCATGGTGGTTTCAAAAGTAGCAAAAATTGCGAAAACTCGCAAGATCTGGAAAGACGTCACAAACGATTCGTCACGTTGACGTCACAAGCTATCGTCACTGGCAAATCGCACTGTGATTTCCAGTTGACGTCACTTATGGTCACCAGTGTGACTGGGACCTATGTGACTCGCAGGGACGTCACGGAGACCTCATTGTGACGTTCCGTGCTATTAGGGTATACATACCGAAATCATACCGGTCGAGCAAGGCTGGTCTATAATACATATATACCAAATTTGAGCCAAATCGAATCTGCTTTTAGGAGCTATCATGTTCAATAACACACACACTTGCATACGTGCATACAAATACGTGCCATAAAAATAGCATAAATGAGAGAACACTTTTTTTTTTATTACAGTATATTCCTTCGATTTTATTTCAGGGGGGGGGGGGGGAAGGCACGTGTGAGTGTGAGCCAAATATCAAATTATAAGCTAAGGGAGAAACTTCTTAGGGGGTTATCCCCCTTAGCCTCCCCTGGATACGCCCCTGATTACATCGTACATGTTCAGAAAGCAATAAAAGAAATATATTTAGATGTTTGCTTACACAAATTATTGACTGTTTAATCGGTCAGATGATTGTTCAAATTCAAATAAATTTAATATTTAAATAATTTGTAATGATTTTGATCAGCGGTTGATCCAGAAGAAGGACTAAGGGTCCCCCCCCCCCTCTCCGGCTTTCCAAAACACATTGCTTAAGGTGAATAAGGTAGTTCTAATAATTTTTTTTTATAAATTAGACTCTCCCAAATTCATTTCGAGTGTATAACACACTGAGCATGGCAAACGTCTGAAATGTGAAATTCCCGCTTTCAGGCCGACCGCGGGGCTGTCGGTCTAACGGTCTGGAGTTTTGGTTGATCTTCTCCTGATGTAACGTGCATATGCGTTAGAACCCCTCAGAAAGTTCTACGACCGAGGCAACCTCCACACATTGGCAGATGCCTTTCGTGTAGACTTGCCGTAACTCTCGAAACACAAACACCCAAAAGGTTTTTCAAAGCTTTATTTTAACATTTTGTTTTATTGTATATTTTGTTTAGGTCAAACGAGCGCTTTTCTTGAAAAGTAGCGAAAAGGAAAAAAAAAAAAAAAGTATCCGCCACTGATTATGATGATATTGATAATAGTGATTAAAAAAAAAAGAAAAATTAGACTTTAGATGCGCTGAAACGTTTATACATTTTATCATGAGAATTCCATTTTTCATGTACGCGAGCTGTATATTTACATTATTTTTTAAATTAAATAACAAAACCAGTTTTAGATAGTTGTGTCGGCTACTTAACATAACGGATAATTACTAAAATCCAAATAAATACATTAATTTCGCAATTAATAAGAATAATAATGGTGCTGATTACAGTAATACGTAATAATTATTTAAAAAATCGAGTGACTGCACTCGACTTTCTAAACACTTACAATTAAAATCATTACCAAGCATTTAAATAAATTTTAATCGTTGAATAATTCAAACATATATACCAAATTGAAGTTCAATTGAATGTACCGCTTAAAACTAGCGCACTTTCAAGAATTTACCCCCATAGGCCATAACGTAAAAGAAATCTTATCGTAGCCCTGTAGAAAAACTATAAGTCCTATATCCACACCAAAATCAATACCAGTCTTGCGACGGTGGTTTATAACATATATACCCGATTTGAGCTCAATCGAATGCCCCGTTTAAGAGCTATCGAGTTCACTCACAAACACACATACATACATACATCTTGTAAAAATAGCATAAATGAATTCAGAAGATCTCACAACGTGTAAATACATCAAAATCTCGAAATCGATACTTTCCTTACATGGTACATGTTCGGAAAGTAAAAATACAAAAAAAAAAAAAAAAAAAAAAAAAAGGGAAAGTAAGAAAGATTTTATATGAACACTAAGAAAGGGCGCTTATAAATTTTAGTCTAAGAAATTCCTTGATATGTTAATTTTTTTACAATTTATTTTTATATTATAATGTGTTTATTGCTCTCGCACACGTAGTCTTTTAAATAAATTAGTAAAAAAAATAAAAATAAGAAGAACTAAAACAAGAAAATTACATAGTGTACTGTCCTACTCAACACTACAACTGATTGTTAAAATTCAAACAAATGCAATAACTTCGCAGATAATTATATGATAATAAATATGGTAATATAAATTATAATTTTAAAAGAAAAAGAAAATAATCAGATTTTATATTCGCACTAAGACGTTTATGGATCTGAGTGTAAGAATCTCCTTGATATATCCTTGATGCCCGATAGCTTTTATTTATACTATTTGAAATAATATTGTTTATCAGTTTTTCAAATATAATAAATATTTTAAGAAATTAATCATAATCCACCTTTTAATAAGTACTGAAAAAAAAGTTTTTGTTCTAATCAGCTTCTACAAAAATAGGAATAATGAATAAGTATAGCTCCAGCTATTAGCCTACATTGGAAATACACCTCTTAACTTTAATGAACTTAATAAATGCTTCCGCAAAGACTCGAAACTCATAATGAAGAAAAAACGAAAAATTAAAGTTTTGCAAGCATAATTAATTTAATGCATATCATTTTTTGACAACAATGATGTTTGTAAGTAAAAAAAAAAAAAAAAAAAATCTACCGTTTAAAATTGATTTCATTTAGATGAGGAAATAACAGTAATTATACAAGGACGTTTTAAAAATCGAAAAACGATGGTAGAGTGCTTCCTGGATGAAAACAGATGCTTAATGATTGGACTAAAAGTATACTTGTAATGAGCGTTAAACAAGCGGGTATTTCATTCAACATTTTACGTTTATCGCAATATAAGTACCGGTTGCGTCAAAAATACGAGCAAACTTTTAAAACTTTAAAAAATGAACAAAAAATGGTTGAAAAATTGAGGTTCGCAAGAATAGGATTAAAGGGCGATTTCCTTCTTTTTAATGAATAAAAAAATGTTGTTCAAAAAGTTATCATTAGATGGAGCTGATATATATAATGTGCAATAGCTTTCATTTTTATATTTTAAAATATAAATTACACATATATAATGCAGAGCAACTAAGCTTACATTAATATAAATCCAATAACTAACGAGCAATTGTATCCTCAAAAAAAAATAAATAATAAATAAATAAGTAAACAGCAAGAAGAATCCCATACTTGGAGAAAAAAAAAAATGGAATCGCAGACCATTATTACATCCGCTGAAACCATGTGAGCTATCGTAAGCCTAAAAAAAAATTATAACTGAATTGGATTGGAATTTGTATGTATTAAGTCTCAATTTTTTTTTTTAGGATTTTTTTTTATTTCTTGAAATCTTCGACTTTTCATTAAAAAGAACAGATAATAATAAAAAAATTGCATTTTGCATGAATAAAATTAGAAAAAGATCGATTTCTTCAGGCCCGTAACCAGAAAAAAATTTCGAGGAGGGTCCAAAAATTTCGGTGGGGACCAAATGGTGAAAAAGGCTGAATTTTTCACAAAGTCATCCATATTATTTTGTTAACAGAATTTTAAATTTCGGGGGGGGGGGGGGGGAGAAGAGCAGGACCCACTGGTCTACTCCCTGGGTACGGCCTTGGATTTCTTCCATTTTTATAAAAAAAATAAGAAAAAGAGAAACTTGATTCATATTACGTATGTCAGCGCCATCGATCGGTAACTCTTTGAACTACATTTTTCTATTTAAAAAATCTGATTTCTGTTTAATCCTACTCATATAATCCTACTCGTAATCGCCTCACCATGGCACAGTGGTTAAGTCACTGAAAATGGTAGACGGCCGAACTGTGAAGGTCCCAGGTTCGGGTCCCATCGCGCCGCTGTCGATCCAACGGTCTGGAGTTTTGGTAGGTTTTCTCCAAATGTAACGTGAATACGAGCTAGAACCCCTTAGAAAGTCCTTCTACCAAGGCATCCCCCATCCTTGGCAGATCGCCCTAGTGTAGCGTTGTCCGAGTTACACACAACAACAACATGTACATCGTGTCTTTTTATCATTATTTAATTTGTTTAATGATTTTTTAAAGTTTTCACGCACTTTTGCCGCTCCTAGTATAAGTATTTTATTAACTATTTTTTAATTGAAAGAAAATACATGAAAATGCATTTTTATTCATGGTTTATGTAATCAAGATAATGCATTCTAACGCATTCTGCAGAATTTTTCTAACTCATATTTTTGTTACCTTTGGCAATGGCGGACCGAAAATATATCATCTTCAGGTATACGGTTGAGGCCCTTGGCGAATTCTTCAGAGAGTTTCCCCCTCCTCCCTTATTACTATGCCCCTTTATTACTACTTTGAAATGAGTGTAAAGAAAAATCATTCGCTAAAAAGATATATCTTCAGATAGATAGTTCAGATGGATAGATTATATATCACAGGTATGTAAGTCTGTGCTTCTGCCTGTCCTTTTCGCCTGAGGTAAATATATTGAAAAGAATTATAAAAATCACTCTCTTACAGTGGCGTAGCCAAGGGGATAGGGGGATCGTAATCCCCCTCCCCACATGAGGAATTTTTTTGACATACAAAATGTATATTCTTCACTCCCTTATCACACTCACGTATACATACATACATGTGAATTGCAGTAGTCATAACCTCCCCCCCCCCCATGAAAAATTTTCTGGCTACGCCACTGCTCTCTTATGATATTTAGGTTCATAGATGACATTATTACTATAGCTACAGATAATAATTTTAGTGATTATGATGTATTTCCAATAACTTACCATCCAGATTTAGATTTAACTAAAAAGACTAGTGACACTAACATCAACTTTCTAGATTTACAAATTATAATAAATGAAAATAAAATTCTTTCCTTTAATATATATATATATATATATATAAAAGAAATGAATTTAAAGGTTATAACTTTACTGATTTCACTTCTTGTATACACATTTCTATTTTTATGAACATAACTAATTACACCAGCCTGCAACAATTTCTTGTTTTAAAAGTAATAGTTATTTGCTATTATATTTAAACGTAATGCTTATTTCAAGAATAATATCAGTTTTTACGTATAACGTACAGTTTTTTTGAAAAGTAAATTTTTTAAATAAGTAAAAATACACAGATTCTTTGTGATTTGGATAGGATAAATTAATAAAGTATATGGATGTTTATTTGTTTATATAAATTCTGAAAACCTCTTACTTCATTGAAATTAAATAATAACGACACATACGTCGTTTAGTTGGTGCAGGAATCGAGAAAAGCAATTTTTATCATTTTTCAAATCTGATAACTTCTTGGTTTATTGTGCTGACATACCTGGTTTGTTACACGAAGTAGAAGATATTCCTTATAATCCGAATTATTGGAGACTATTTATAGATTCCTCAAAGAGGAGTCTAAAAGCAGTTTTATTCCATAACGAATCTAAACTTGCATCAGTTCCAGTTCCAGTTGCACATTCCGTTTTCATGAAAGAAACATATGAAAGTATGGAGATGCTTCTCACTAAAATAAAATACACTGAACACAAGTGGGCAATATGTGGTGACTTAAAGGTTATAGGTCTGCTTCTCGGGCAACAAAGTGGATTTACTAAATTTCCGTGCTTTATTTGTGAATGGGATAGCAGGGACAGAGAAAGTCATTGGATAAAAAAGGTATGGCCGAAGAGACAGAATGGATTCCTGGTAAGAAGAATATTTTAAATGAATATTTAATAGATCCACAAATTATTTTATTGCCCCCACTTCACATAAAATTGGGACTCATAAAGCAGTTTGTGAAAGCTTTGGATAAAGGTGGAAAATGTTTTGAGTATCTTATATCGAAGTTCCCAAAATTGTCTAGCGCTAAAATTAAAGAAGGTGTATTTGGTGGAACACAAATAAAGAAATTAGTTAAAGATTCCAATTTTGAACAATGTATGACAAATAGAGAGAAACAGGCTTGGGTTGCATTTAAAGATGTCGTAGAAGGTTTTTTGGGAAATGAGAGAAAAGAAAATTACAAAGAACTTGTAACTGAGTTATTACGTACTTATCATCTTTTGGTGTGCAATATGAGCATTAAAATTCACTTCCTTCACTCACATTTGGAATACTTCCCAGACAATTTAGGAAAAATGAGTGACGAGCAAGGTGAAAGATTCCACCAGGGTATAAAGGAGATGGAACGCAGATATCAAGGACGGTGGGATGTCAACATGATGGCCGATTACTGTTGACAGTGTTTAAAAAGAGACAGTGATGTGGACCATAAACGAAAAACCCGAAAAAGAAGCTTCTTGACTTCAAGAAAAACACAAAAGTTATCATAATATTGTAAATGAACAGCATTATTGTGTTTAGTTAATAGTAACTACAGTTGTAAACTACATAGCAACTGTTTGTTACAAACTACAGTTGTAACTACAGTTGCTATGTATGCATTATACTGCATTTTGCTAATTTTTTCATCGTCATTTGTAAAAAATCCTTACGTGTTACATAAAATTTAGTTTGCATTTTGGAATGACATCATCATTGCTGATATAAATCAATTAAAATTTTACAAACAAGAAATTTTTTTTTTTTTTGCAGGCTGGTATTATCAATATAGAATAGTCTCTGTACTAGTAATTTTAACTCTAACAACTTAGCATACTTGTATAAAATAGTATTAAAATAGAAGTGTTCTAGTAAATTTTTAAGATACACATTGCTTCCAAAAAGTGCTCAGTTAATATGTATGTTCAAATAGGAATTATTAGATGGAAAGAATGAGGAATAGATGACGGCACTATTAAAAAAAAACTACACAAAAAAAAATTAAAATGAAACTGTAAAATATATTTATGTACATTTTATATCAGAACAATCATTATTATTCCAGAACAATCATTATTATCAAAACAATCATTATTATCCCTTTTTTGACGCAGCTGGCTGTGCCCGGCACAGATCTGTGGCACGCGATGAACGTTTCGATTGTCCGCCATCTTGCTGGTAGTAAAGTAGAGAGTGATGGCAACGGCTGCCCTTTTTTCAGCTTTGGGAAAGGGTTGCGCCTCAAAGTGTTAAAGGCACAGCAAAAATATTGTTCATGGCATATACTGATTTGTCTTTTCTCCGAAGTTGCTTCACTATCACATAATTCTAGCAAGAAAACGCTAGACACTCCATATTATTTTTTCTCCAACTTTTTAAATAAAGACGCAAACAGTAATGCTTCAACAAGTCAGTAATGACACAATGTTTTGATGACTGTTGGTGGGATTTTTTTTTCTTCTTTTTAAATATCTACTTAAAATAATGTCTAGATATTACGTCATGGATAACCTTGCGTTAGTAGGAGTTAGCTCTGGCACATTTAATTCTCACCCTATTTTATACTTTTTTTTTTTGTAATTTATCTCTTTTCATGTTCGGTTATTAACCGTATTATGTAGGCTCATGCTTATTTTGTAACGTATAATGCTTTTGCAAATTATATTTTTGCTATACGATTTAACAAAATATGCAAAAGCATGCTTTTTTGTAGCATTCTATTTTTTTATTTATTTACTTATTTGATTTAATTTATTTATATTCATTTTCTATTATTTATTTTATTTTATTTTATTGTTTTACGATTAAACCCTACAGACAGGAAACTATTTGAAACATGCAGGCACACGTCGGCTCATCTATAGTTGTTAAAAACACTAAACGAAAACTTATGTTTAAAGGAAAAATTAATTCAAAATTTAAATAATACATATAAATAAAAAAATGTCACAGTTTTATTACACCTTGCACATCAGTTACTGGCTTCGTCTTAGGTCTTTTGCGAGACTTCTGGCATGTCCGTACTGGAATTTGTTGGGAGGCTGTTGAAACTTATCTACGATTTATTGCTCATCATCTTCAAAAAACATACATAGTAAAAATTACTTTGAATAACAGCAATATATTGAGTTGTAACTTCTATAATGTTCAAAGCAATATAATGAAATGTCAGTAGAAAGGAGGAAAATGGGGAGATATGTGACATAGGACTCTTAAAGATGGGTTTGGTGTACAACACAAGTATTGTGAATGAACAGTACACATTTTACTTATAATTTCATTAAAAAAAAGTGTGTGCGGGTAATCTTTACGCGCGGTTGAAGTAAAACTTCTTTGACGTTTACGACACATATCACTGAAATGATTAAACTTAAAATAAATATCTTATTATAATTTAATTATATTTATTATTCATGTACTTTACAAAGATTATATAAATGTTATATTCATATTATTCATTGGAAATAGGTACTTGAATGTCATCATAATTTTTTATGTATGAAATTAGAGGTTTGTGGTAACTATAATGTGAAACATAAATTTTACTTTCTAAATTTGCTAATTTTCTTGAAAATACAGCATCTATCGTTGTACCGAAACGCGTTGTTGATTGAAGTCGAGAAGTATTCATAGTTAGATCAAATTTTTCTTTTAAAAAATCAACTAACGGCTGAGATTCTTGAGAGCGAAAATTAACATTAAAATCTCCAGTAAGAATCATCCGTAATTCATGATAATTACTTAGAATCTAGGAAGTGTCCATGTTGTACCGTTTGGAGGTTGGGTTTGAATGGGGGAAATGTCCATAGTCTAGTACTATACTTTAATTGTGTTCTTTAACTGATGTTTTCCTCTGTTTGTTGGGTTCGAATGCACGTAGTGTAATTTTTTGTGTTTTTCTATCACAGTATTCTTAAGCGTTGATTTCGTTTGCTGGTAGGTTTCGAATTATTATTCTGTATCCGTATTTTTTTTAATTGTAGGTTTTGTCTATTGTTTGGGATTGATTGCAGCCAGGGTCCGTTTCTTTGTGATGTTCCATCCCCGTGTTAAACCGTTGCTTGCTCCGTCCTGAGGATGGGTTAGAATCCATGGAGTGTCCATTTGTTATTCTTTAATTTTGTTCTTAAACCGTTTGCAGCCAGTGTTTGTTTCTTTGTGGTGTTACATACCCGTATTCTTAAACCGTTGCATATATATATGATTATATATATATATATATATATATATCATTACTATATATAAATATATATGTAATTACACTATATATATCATTATAAATATTGCAATCGCAGAAACTACATTCTTCTAAATTTACTAACATTTCTTTAAATACAGCTTTTGGGCAAAATAATAACAGACATGACATACATAATATTTAGGAGTTTAATGGAGTTTAATGGCCTAACAGCCAATTTAACTGGCATTTGACAAATAATAATATCCCTTCGCTTCGAAACTATTGCCTATATTCATTACGAAATAGTATTCTAAGATAATTGTGTAATTAAAACACATCTGAAGCCAGTACTTACTATATATCACGTTCATAAGTCTATGTATTTAATTTTTTGAAGTTCTGCTAATTCAACGATCTCCATTTACTTCGCCTCGATGGAAATATAAACAACCTGAGATGCGCAGAAGCAGAAGATGCGCAGTTACTCAGTGTGCGTAGCGCCATCTGTTTGCAACAACGGCTTTATCCAACTTTCTAAGAGAAGTGTCCCCTCCTATAAATTTACTTTCTTGGGATCGAAGTATGATCCTCCAACAGTGTTCTTAAATGAAAATTTCCCTCTGCTGTTTAGGTTCGTTTACAGCCACTGTCCCTTTAATTGTGGTGTTCCATCCCCTTCTTCTGTCTGGAAGTTGGGTTAGAATCCAGGAAAAGTGTTCTTAAACTGACGTTTTCATCTACTGTTCCGGTTCGGTTGCAGGCAGTTTCCATTTCTTTGTGATTTTCCAAAACCATGTATTGTATATTATTCATCTAAAAATAAGGATTATCGAGAACCTTTTGTGAGTTTAGGATTACATGTAAAATATTATGTTGGGTGCAGTGGCGTAGCCAAGGGAGGGGGAGGGGGGGTCATAACCCCCATGAGGGATATTTTGCCATATAAAATGTATATTCTTCACTACATTATAACACACGTTGGGTTAGGGATATATATGGGATATATATGGGTTGCAGTAGTCGTAACCCCACCATGAAAAATTTCTGGCCACGCCCTGGTGGATGTACCTCAGACACTATTGAGTCTGTAATTATTAGGTATGACACTATATATCATAAAATATTGCAATCGCAGAAACACTTCTTCTATCTTCTTTAATACGCTTTGGCAAATATACAGACATGACTACATATATTAGAGTTTATGCCTAACAGCCATTAACTGGCATTGACAATAATAATACCTTCGCTTTAATACGGCCTTCACGTTTTCTCGCCGTTTCTTTCCCTAACAGGTTCCGCGTATTTTTACACGATGAATTCGGGGAACGGCGAAAGGAGGTCGAAAAGGTAGATTTTTCAGTGGTTCTTCTTTTTCGAAGCGCGCTTGGCGTGGAGTATGACATACCTCACTTCCTTTACTGAGCGTTACTTCCGTCAGAAAAAAAATCTGAGTTACTCCCTAGTCGTCACTAAAGAAGTTTTACTTCAAAAATAATAACCGTTGATTAAAATACTGCTTTTAATGTACATGTAGCTTCCATTATTCACGGGAAAAACACATGATGAGTTTAAAATTATGTGAAACACCGAGAAGATCTCTCTCTCTCATTAAAACTGGAAAGGAGTGCGTAAAAATCTGAAAAAAACTTGCACCTTCATGTCACATAGATTAAACTAAAAGCAGATATTCCATATGTTTCATAAATTCGCTCTCGTTTTAACTGCTCTTTAAAGTAGGTTTATTTCTGTGAAGATCCATTCAAGAGCCAATTGCCTTCACAAATTGGTCCATCAGATTGTTTGACCTGCGAAGAGCATTCTTAACAAACGGGTACTGTTCCCCGTTTGAAACTAATCTTGTAAGCACGACCAAACCATCAAGTGGCAACTATAGCAATCGATGCTTACTGAAGCGATATGAAAAGACTTCTTGATGCGTAATTGTAATGACATCAGTTAATTTTTGCTTTAGTTACGTTTTCACTAATAGCTACTCCTAGAGCAATAATCTCAACAGTGTTGAATGATAGGATTTTGCTTTTAATTAAATAGCTCTTGCATCTTATCAAACTAATCCAAAAAGGAATAAATTTCCATTTTGTGCGAAGAAATATTTTCAGTGATCCAGAGAAGTAGCCATTAGAAGACCCTCCGGTGGAAATTCAGTTATTTTTGCTTGCAAAATTATAATATTCAAGTAATTTTTGAGAGAAATCCTGCCATATCTACCTTTTTTTTAGGGGGGGAGGGCTTTCTTCCGATTTTTTTAAAATGTCTGCTTACCTGTAGTGCGTTAATATCTTTTACAGCAAAAAGTTAGCTAATACTTCTAATCACTTTGTATAACCCAGCGTTTTCAGGCTATAAAATTTATGAGGATTCTACAACATAATTTTTGTGTACGAGGGGAGGGCTATACACAAAATTTCTACAGTTTTTTTTTTTTTTCTATTTTCTGATTTAATGTTACAGCTCTAAGCGTTCTTTTGTCTAAAAAACGTACAAACGTAAGGTTTGGTCACAATAGATACTCAGGTGGATGTAGTGCTAGACAGAATTACTTTACCGAACTGTGCAAAAATTTAATCATAATCCGGCGAATGCATATAAGTAGACATAATAAAAGTTAGCATAAAACTTTAAATATACTAGTACATATCATTTCACAGTTTAGTTATAACAAGCAGCTAACAATGCCAACAAGTTTTTCTTGTGTAGAGAATCATTAATTATCATTATCATTTTTCAGACTTATTCAAGTTGCTTAGAACTTTAAATGCTGAGTAAAGATTAATTTTTTTCCATTTGATTTTCTGTCGCGGGTACTCTAAAATAGTCTGTGCCCATATGCTCAAGCCCTCGAAAATACTCATTAAAGAATGATTACCCAAAGAACGTAATGTACTAGAATTCTTTTGGGTATTCTTGTAAAATAATTATTACTACACACAGTTCAATAGGGTACTTGGTTCAGTACATACTAATAACATGTATCAATTTAGTGGAAATCGATGCATATTTACAGCAGTTACAGCACGGCTTGAAAAACAGATGAACTGAAATCATAAACATTGTTTAACCTTATGGGAAAGAGTTGAAAATTTTAAAGAGACCAGGGGGTCTATTCTGCCACGTTCGTTCCAGAGGTTCCCAAACTGGGTGCCACGAGCGTATGTCAGGGGTGCCGTGGAGATAATCAAGAAAAGTGTTTTGGTGTAGTATAATCAAATAGTTTCCTCTGAACCGGTATCCCCAAGAAAGTGAGCCAAGCCGATCACTAAGTGGGCTCAAACAAAAATATTTCAGTCAAATTCAAGACTGTCCTGTAGCCTCTGTTTTATAGGAACTCCCTGAAATGGGGGTACTGTCAAAATTCTATATCCCTTTCCAGAGAGAGTACTTTCTTGATAGTTAAGCCCTATAAACAAACAAACAAAAAATAACGTAAAATGCATCCAAACTACTTCATTCTAACCTTCATATTCATATTGCTTTAAAGGAAATCTGCCGCGAAAGTTTTTAGCCTGACAAGGGTGCCGCGAAAGTTTTTAGCCTGACAAGGGTGCCGCGAAATGCTTTTAGCCTGACAAGGGTGCCACGGAGAAAAAAAGTTTGGGAACCTCTGGTTTAAGCGATCGTTCGGATTTGTGACGTATTTCGAAACGCATGCTAATGTAAACATTCGGTAGGAAGTATCTGCATCTAAAGCTCCACCGTACCTTGCAGAATACCAACATACGTTAGCAGGATGCGAAAAACGTCATTTTGATGTCACATATCCGAACGTTCGCTTATACGAACGTGGCAGAATAGAGCCCAAAAGATTAAATGTATTGGGTGTAGGAATTTTTCCCCATATTGCCCGTAGTACTTGCTTCGACAAAACATTTTTCTTGGATAAAAGCTGTATTTTGCAGTACAGGAATATGCGAGAGCAATGAGTCATTTTTATGTAACTAATAGTGGTTAACACTCATTCATGTATAAATAATAAGACAATTATACAAAGTCACACACGTTTATTTATAATTACAAATTATTCATTATGAAAAAACACTCAAAATACTGGTGTTAAATGATAAAATTAATAAAAACTTTGTGAAAAAAACACACATAAAAGGTCACTTATAAGGCGTAACGATTGTTTCGATCAAAAAATTCTTTCGGTCTTCATCAGACAAGCCCTTCTGTCTTACTGAGCAGAGGGAACAAAGGTTACTTACGCCTTATAAGTAACCTTTTATGTATGTTTTTTTCACAAAGTTTTTATTTATTTTAAATTATTCATTAGTTAAATTCTCTCTCTTTATTTTATAAATATTTTTTGAACCATTTCTGTTGAAGGCAATATTGAATATGTTATCAAACACTTTAAAATTCCATAAATGCTTTAAGAGAAGACTCAATCAATTTGTAAAATTAAAGTCAGAATACTCATTGGTGCTTTAAATTTTTAATCTTTTACAGACCGAATTGAGATCCAGGCATATTTTAAATTAGTTTTCTGCATATTTAGTCTTCTAACGAGTTAGTTAAAGAATATTAGTAATTTAAATGGAGGGGGGGGATATTCTATACAATTTTTAATATATTCCCAATTAGGAGCAGGTCGTTTCTGACTGGGTTTACACTGGTTTCAAAAACAGAATATACTGATAGGTAGTTTAAATAATAAGTGAAATATTAAGAATTAAAAAAGATTTATTTTTTTAAATTTAAGTTGAGATATTAATTAAGTTTGAAGGGATGGACAATCCTCACGATTATATGAAGGTAGCTCTGTAAAAATTTATGAAAATGGCTATTTTCATGATTTTTTCGTCTAGTTTCCCACTAATGATAGAAATGTAACTTCTATTTCAAAAAATCAAGTCATCTTTATCTGCTAATTTTTTCACATTGTTTGTCAATATTGATAAAATTTCATTTTTGAATAATTTTTTTTTTCCCAGTTGGAAACACTGGCTTGTAAAAGGTTAATGTCGATCTACAAACAGTAGTTGTGGTGTTGCGGCAATTATCTGCGCATGGTATCTAGGCCAATTTGTATTATAATTCTGTGGAGCAGGGCCCGATCATCACGATATTGGGCCCTGGGCAAATACAAATTTTTGGGCCTTTGCATTGACGAGAAATTACATAGTCCGCATTTAAGTTGTTTTGGGCACATATTTATCTGCAGAAATATATATCAAGTTTAGATACTAAATATATGCATACATTACAGTAACGAATATTAAATGATTTTGCATACATGGATAAAATTTATTTTCACAAATGAATATCTAGACACATACTATAGTACATATACGTACACTTCTATACTAAACTCCTTTAAAATATAAATGAAAAGAATCGAAAAACTTACAGTACGAATCTTAAAACTGATGAGACTTTCTTATAATAAAATTTGCAAAAAGAGGCTCAAACACTGGCTCACGGATTTTGATCGAATGCTCGTGGGTTTTAGAGGACCCTTAGTACGGTAAAATGTCAGAGAATCAGCTTACGACTCAAGATAATGACAATCCAAATTTTTATACAAAGTTTTTTATGAATTAATAAATAACAATCTGTGTTGAAAAGTACAAAAATTTTGGGCCCTTGAAATTGGTGGGCCCAGGGCAAGTGCCCCGGTTGCCCTGCCGATAAACAGGCTCTGCTGTGGAGGGGGGGGGCATTTTTTCCTGGTGCCTTTTTTTTCCTACATTCGTATTAGATAATAGTTCATAAAGTAAATACGTAGAGATTTTTTTAATAAACAAAATTATTTATTTATCTAAGATGACCTATATATCAATTATTGGGTAAGAAAAAATGGATTTCACCAGTAATTGACTCTTATGTTAGTTATTTTAGCCAAGTGCATACAATTGCATACAATTTCTAGTAAATGCAGAAAATAGCTATTGAGATGGTTATCTTCAGATAAGTTTTAATATACAGGGTATCCCAAACAGGTCACGCTTTAATTCTTTATATAATAGAACCTTTTATCAAATGTTGCTATCTAATTACAATTTAGGCATTTATCTTCATTTTTTGCAACTTTTTTTTATCACCAGAGGTTGTAGGTATCAAAATTTGAAATTTTAAACATAGTGCTAAAAATATTGTGATTATCAGAAGCTAGCTTAATGCTGAAATTAGGATAAATTCATTATCAACCTGATTTTATTTAAAGCATATATTTTTTAAAATTACTTTAAATTGAATTGTCTCAAATAATTAGATGAAGTTACCTGTCTTAGATTAGTATGTAATGCAGATTTCAAAAAAGCCTGACTTAGCATTATAGGAGTACAAAAAATGGAAGTAGATTACAGGCAAAATTATTAAAAGCAACGATATAACTTCTGTCTATTGTTAAATGATTCCATGTTAGATTGTAAGTAAGTGCTGAGTGAAATTCTCAGTAGAGAAGGCATTTGTATTCAAACTTTACGTTTTGTTTTAGTGGAAAAGTTTTAATGTCAAGAGGTCATTCCTCTCATATAACTAAATTTTGTTTGATTCCTTACAGAATTTAAATATTATGTCTCCAGAAAACTCAAAAGTTTCAAAAAACCTAAAACGGCAAATAAACATCTAAAAAATCCAACAGTTTTTTAAAAATTAAATAGCTAGCTAATATATTAACTCCGGACGCCTTATAGTGATTTCTCTTTTTTTTTTAAATACAATTTTGCAAAGTTTTAAAATTTATTCAAACTTAAGATAAAATAAAATCAGGCATTTATTGTTTTAGTTGTTACTGATCATAATGTTACTAAATTTCATTCTACTCCCTAAAGCTGTTTTTGAGGGATACGAGAACAAACATTTACACGATTTTTACAAAATCTCAAAATATTTGAAATATTTGAAACAACTTTGGCATCTATAGTTCACAGATAAACTTGCCACATAAAATAATCTCAAATTTGGAGGAGTTATGAAGTTTTTTCTCTCTCCTGAAAAATTTCCTTTTTGTGACTGAGGTGGTATCGGCACTCATCGATTCAATTAGTTCTCTCCTCGACCAATGTGTTTAATAGTAATTGTCAATAAAATAAAATAAATCAATAAATCTTATTTTAAAAAGGACTAAAATGTACAATAATAATGCATATGTATATATATATTTTTTTATGTGAAAAGTCTTGCTTAAGCAGGTATTGCAAAATAAAAATCATCCTAGCTCACCGAATTTTGGCGGTGGAAGCATTTTTTGATTTTTAAAAAGTAAAATAATGTATAAATTGGTTAAACCTTCAGATGCTCAATTATAATACCTAGGCAGTTACTGATAACTTAAGTACGATAGCTATTTACCTATATATGAGATCAAAATTTATAATGATTTTTATGTGAAATTAGATCTTATTCACAACGTTTTCTCTTTACGTTCAAAACACAAATCAAACTTCTTGAAATCATCATAGAGGTTTTTAGAGTAACAATATAAATTTCATAACCAATAATAACAAAGAATTACACTCAGCAAGTTACGCTGTTTCAACGAAGATTTACACTCTAGGAAGGCCGAATCTTATAGAAGAAAATATGATTTTAATCAAACTTGAATAGCGAATAAATATATTTTTCACAGCAATGTGATCGAATTAGCCGAATAGAAATAGCCAGGAAAAAAATTAATCGAATATTCGAACCATTTAATCGATTAATTGACACAGAAATAATTATTATTGCATTACAGAAAGTTGGTTCCAATACAAATAAGATCCAAATACAAATAAATGTTGATAAAAAAAATGTTGATAAAAATTCAGAATTTTAATCATCATTTTAATTCGCATTAAACACAGATTAGGTCTACTGAAAATGATTTATAAATATTAATTTACTGACACCATTTAAATCTTTATCAATTTTTAATTCATTTTTTATACTCGCACTTCTATACACTTGGCTTTTAATTAAGTTTTTCAAGGTACTGACCAGAGAGATTGCATTGAGTTTCAATATTTATCTCATAAAGTGCCCAATTTCTATGAAATTATAGAAAGAAATAATATGTATCAGAAACATTAACATATGCTTCGAAATTATGAGGTAACTGAAAAATAGGTGCCCTGCGCTCCGTGGGGGTCTTTATAAGGGATCTTAACGCTAAGTTTTGGAGGAAACCACGGAAAACTCCGAACGGTGAGGTCGGAGTTTGGATGCGACCTGGTTTTGAACCAGGCATTTTCCGTCTCCTGATTCAGAGCGCTATGCAGCTCGGCGACTAGTCGGGACCAATCTACAAACAGTATGTACATATATGTGGTAACGGTGGTAGTGAGGAAAAAATGTTTAAATTAAAATGTTAATTTATGAACGTATAATCTTGTTTGAAAAGAAAATAAACGTAATTCCTTTTTTCAATTCAGGTTTTAATTTTAAAAAATATTTTATTTTAAATGTTGCAAAAAAGCAGTATGGGTGGTAGATTTTCTGTTTTAAATATATTTTACTTTTAAAACAGTTTTTTTTTTTAAATCAGTTTCGTTAGGTTTACAGAATAATAAATAAAGAAAAAGAACACGATTTAAAAATCCTTTCAGCTTTTTATTTTATTTTATTTATTTATTTATTTTTGCCAAGAATTACTTCATGCCCAATGTTTTAAATTCCCATAAAAATAAAAGCGAAGAATTTAATTTCAGATTTTGTCCTCTACTGCTCAAGCAATTGGCGATAAAAAACCCAACCAACATTCATCACAGAAGCGTAAACACTTCACAACTGTTCCAACGCGTCAATAGATGGCGCCACACCAGAATTATTTTTCTTCACCAAGCCTTGTGTGAAGCATCTTCCGAAAATTACAGTCATACCCATTTTCAATCCTCACGAGTAAACTTCTTCCGTTACTATTATTTTCTGACTTTTTTCCCCCCGATCAACTGGATAAATCACCTGAGGCTTTTTCTTCAAAATCAAGCTCCTTAGACTGACGTTTACTATATCAGCACGTAGGCGCTTAGTCTGCCTGGAAAACAAGTAAGTTTCTTTTTTTTTTCCCCTTTTGTTTTTTTTTCGTAAATATCGTCTGCTAGAGTTCAGGAGGATTCTTCTCCCAACACATGTTGCCGAAGTTTCATTTGGGGCCGTGTGTAATGGGTGGCTTCAGTAGCTGTACACTGTGTTTATTTATAAACGTCTGAGGATCGCTTGACTTATTTTAGAAATAAAATAAAATATATTTGTAAAAATTTAATAAACATTTCATTTAGGAGATTTTTGAAAGTAAATAAACACTAAATTGCGTTTAGACGACTATGAGATTATTTTTAAATACTCTCAGAGAGTATTGATAACAAATTAAAAATAAATACTGAGTGTAAATACTCATATTACAGATATGACTGAAAAGCTTTCTGAATTATGTGTTTTTATACAAAGTATTTATTTATAACTAACGAATCATCAACGTTAAATTATTTTACGAAATGTGGGAATTTATGTGAATAAACATGCTTTCAATTATAGTCATTCCGTTTTATATTTCAATAATTCAAAATGTTTTTTATAGCTATTATTATTTTTAAATAACTTTTCCAGTAAAATAAAAGCAAAAACAGAAAAATCTGCCTGGCGTTTAAATCCTCTATGAAATATGTGAAGTGTATTACAATTCTTAATGGATTGAAATACAGGAACAAATCTGTAAAATGCATTATGTTTTTTAGATTTGTACCGCAGTGGTAAAATTAAAAATATTGTTGAAATGTGGAATAAATTTTGATTCGCAAGCAAATCAAAATTTGTCTTGTGTAAAAATGAATTATTTACATTTGCAATATGAATAATTCAAGCTATACAATCATTGTTACTAGATTTCTAATAGTCGCAGACTTCTTTTAAGTAGAGGAGAGATATAGACGTAATCTTATTGTTAAAAGACATAATCGGTACGTTAAAAAATATGTTGACTTTTTTTCTATATTTGAAAATTTGAAGCTCTTCGGTCCTCTTGTACACCACTGCATGTCATTTTTACATGTTATATATCTACACTCATGTCCATAAATTAAGGATAATGAAGTTCAGGCAAAGAAAGAGAAAGAAGCAAAACAAATTTGACTTATTTGTAAAGTCTATTTATTAAACAAAAAGTAAAGAGCAAAAAAGATGCTATATGTTTGACATAATAAATAAAAATTGCAAGTTTTACTCCCTTGACCAAATTCAAAAAAGAACCTATTTACAAAAAACAGTATAACATGGTTAGTAGGATGGTTAATACGGAGTATGTCTCCCGGATGATGCAATACAGGACTGACAACCCCTAGGCATGCTGAGTATCAAATGATCAATCTGATCTTGGGGAATATTACACCACTCATCAAGCAATGCACTCCGAAGTTCCGGTAGACAGGTGGGAGGGGGTTGACGGGCTGCAATTCGTCGGCCAAGCATATCCCACACATGCTTTATTGCATTCAAGTCCGGTGAGTATGCTGGCCAATGCATACGGGTGATATCCTCCGATTGAAGGCATTCGTCTACAATGTTTGCCCGGTGAGGACGGGCGTTGTCATCCATAAACACAAATTCAGCACCCATGGCGCCCCGAAACAAACGTACATGTTGTTCCAGAATGACATCCCGATAGATGTGGCCTGTCATCGTTACACTCTGAACATGCAGGTCAGTTCTGGAACCAAGAATAATTCCTCCCCAAACGAGCCATCCTGCACCACCGTAACGGTGTCTTTCAATGGTGTTATCTTTGTGGTAACGGGTACCTGGCGCTCTCCAGATGAATGTCCGGCGAGAATCAGACTCCAAACTAAACCTGGACTCGTCGGAAAACATCACACAACACCACTGTTGCGGTGTCCACAATGCATGCTCTTTACTCCAGGTTAATCGCAGGCGACAGTGAGTTGCGGTAAGTGGAACACATCTGACAGGCCTACGAGCATATAGACCAATGTGCCCTAAGCGTCTGTACACGGTCTGCCTTGAAACTGTCGTACCGGTAGCTGAAGAGAGCTGACGAGACAGGTCTCATGCTGTACTCCATCTGTTTCTTTTGGCAGTAACTGCCAAATAGCGGTCCTCATTCGGCGTTGTAACTCGGGGGCGACCTGTGCTGTAACGTCTACTCACATTACCATCATCTTGAAATCGTTGCCAAAGCCTGGAGATGACACTCTGGGCGATTTCCAGTTCCTCGGATACTTCCAGCTGGGTACGTCCACATTCCAGTCGTCCGATAATTCTGCCACGTAAAACATCATCCAAATGCCTCCTTTGTGCCATAACTATGCGGTTTTTGCACTGAAAGGCTTTCACAGCGCTTGTGAACAATTTTACTTCTTTGCCACCATTCCTTATATACCCCTCTCTTACACTCTGGTCATTGTGACGTACTATTCACGCCATCTGGTGGTTCCTTGTAATTTGCATATTCTTCTTCAAGATGTGTGTGATCATTCCACAGGTGAAATTTTTATTTTAGAGATCAATTTCTGTGTGATTCTGAATTATCCTTAATTTATGGACATGAGTGTATTAAAATTTGTTAACCAATATAAACCAATATAAAAGTCCCTTTTTTGTTAAAATAATTGATAAAATAGATTAAAGTATAGGATAAAATGCCAATGAAGGGCCGTTTTAATCGGTCGTAATCAGTGGAGTAGCCAAGGGGGTTGTAACCTCCCCATGAGGAATTTTTTGCCATACAAAATGCATATTTTTCACTTGTAATTTTGTGAAGAGGCTGTAAAAGAGACCCAATTTTTATCTGCATCGACCCTTGCCTTTGTACTTTAAAATTTCATTTTTCTTTTGCATTATTTATTTCTTGAAGGTCAAACCTAAATCTTAGAGCACATTGCTTAAGAATTTTATATTTAACATATACATATGAGTTTAACTCACGTAAAAATGGGTTCTCAAGTACGGCCAAGATTTTTAAAAATAAGCCCCGGAAACCCCAGTGCTATGAAAGAAAACGGGCCCTTTCGGGAAAAATAAAAAATAGTCACAATACACACTATAGCATCCCTGTATTTATATATTATTGTATCATTTAAACCGCATATGGGCAACCTCCGTCCGGATGTGGCCTGCCACGGCTTTTGATCCGACCCGCGGAACACATCAAAAGGCCGTATAAAACCCATATAAACCATTCAATATCCCATATAAATCCTAATTATACGGCCCGCGTCTTCCGTCCGTAAGTTTGGCCCGCAACTTCACGGAGGTTGCTCATACCTGATTTAAATCCTCTTGTAACTGTAACACAGTTACGGCGTTTGTGTTAATTTACCTAAAAAATCCTTTCGCTTCGAACGATGATAGTGACCGTTCCATTAACTACACCACCGTTAACTAATTTAGACCTTAGACGGGTGTTAACTTTTGTGTTCATACACAGAATGTTGAAAGATTAATAAAACTCGGACACTATCCCCAAGAAAAGTTCGAGAAGCTGAGTTTAGGGACATTTTTATAAGAAAGAATTCTGTCAAAGTGAACCATGTCTAACTTTATTCATATATCAGACATCTAAATATCTTTAAGCTAAGAATGGGTGAAAACGTCCAATTGTGTTCAACATTTTCCTGAATTTACGACTTTCACATAAAAACTTAGTTTTATCAATAAAACGTTTAAAAAAATCTGTTTACAAATATTGCTAATGTTTTCAAATAATTGAATTTTAAACTTGCTTTCAGTAAAGAAAAAGAAAAAAAAAAACATCTAAGTCAGTATCATCCCCCTCCCTTAATAAACTGTAATCTATTATTGTAACAAATTTTTATCAAAACATCATTAACTGTGTATGCAATTCACTACTGGACGATGCTGATGGATTTAAATGATGCTTAAGCATTATTTTGGGGGGTTCGAATGAATGAGGATTTAAACGATTGTATTTAGTAAGAGGCAATTTAAAAAATTTTAAAAACTACCGTAAAAAAGTTTTTTTTTTCCATTTCGACAAATTTATAAGCCAACAAAAGATATAAACCGATATTTCGACGAACTATATAAACCGATTTTGTTTTATTTTATTTTATTTTTATTTATTTATTTTGGAACATCTTTTTATAGTAACCCTAATTCTCAAATACCCGCGGTATTACGACTTGATTAAAAAAAAAAACAAAAAAAAAAAAAAACGGCTCACCCCACCCCATTGTATAATTACTGTTGTAATACGTTGGGTGAAGTAGCAGCCCATGTTGTGCCCAGACAGTGTATAGTTGTTGGCATCCATGCGCACGATGAGCACTGACTATGAGAACTTCACTTATTTATTCTCAGCATAATATTTTACTGAGAAAAACCACTTGTGGATGTGGTTTTTCCTAATTTTGTTTACACCAGCGATGAAGTCAGAGGAGGGATCTTACTCAACCGTACTATTTATTACTTACTATCCCTTCTCAAGAAATGGCGCCTGCGAAATCATTGTTGACATTCTAGCAACCACAATAAAGGGGAGGAAACAGATTAAAATTTATTCTTTGATGATCTAAATTTATTTAAGCATGGCGTGATGCCCAATTAACCGAGACATTATTTTCGTCACAAGATTTAAAAAAAAAAAAGAAAGAAAAGAAAATGCATTCTCGACTCCAATTTAAACTCCAATCATTGCCAACTAAGTTTTCCACGATCTAAAGCCACAAAAAAAAAAAAAAAAAAAAAAAAAAAAAAAAAAACTGCAGTTAAATAGTGTATGATAGCACTGGCGTAGTTGGGCGGGTTATGTGAGGGACTGGATGAGGGAAAATCCTCCATAATCCACTTGAAATTTAATTTTTTTTATAAGTAGGAAAAATTGTAGATAGTATAGTGTCAAATTTGTCTTCCAGACACTCCATTTTGTGTCGCAAATAAATCTGCTGCAAGTTCGGGCATTTTCAGCATCAAATGTAACGTGAATACGCGTTAGAACCCCTTCAAAAGACCTCCGAACAAGGCTCCCCCTCTTGGAGGCAGATGTCCCTCCTGTAGGCTTGCCATGACACACAACTCAACTCAACGCAAGGTCGTACTTAAGGCAGAGGCCAGAGGGTGGCTAAGAACAGCCAGCAACGGGACAAAAATTCCAATTGGCTAGCGAGACATGACGTAACAAAACGTCACAGATACCCAATATGTTTTTAACTATAATAATTACTTGTATAATAAGTAATAAACGGCAGTAATTAACAAATATACAGTATTACACGAATCTTGTGCTTTAATATCACTAACTATATAATTAATATAAAAACTGGTGTGTGTAAAAGTGCAACGCTCGGCAACCAATCAAATTTGTTCCATTGCTGTTTCTAGTTGCCTGTAAGGCAGAGGAGGTATAGATTGGGCAGCCGCCAAGAGTTGTAAAATTTAGTGTACCTAAAAAATGATAAATGTATAGTTTCCATGTATAGGTACCATGTATGATCCAATCATGTCTTACATTTTATTCCATAACTTTTTCCTAGTATTGCGATCAGGGACGTAGGCAGAGTGTGGGCTACGGGAGCCTGGGCGAAACCACCCCCAACCTCCAAGATTTGAATTTTTGTTTACTGAATGTCAATAATCACACACACACACAAGCCTTTTTGTGAGAAATTCTACATTTCCACTTTTTTTGCTTCCCGAAATTTTTTTCTTGTTGTGTTCCTGTTTGTGACATTTTCCTTAAATATTACGGTTTTCCAAGAACTCAAATGTTTCTGGTTTCAAGAATTTATCGTTTGTACATATATATACAATTAGTTCAATTCTTTGAAAATAGTAGGAAGAAAATAAATTCCGTTTCTTCCTTGACGACCTATACGGTTTGAAACATTTTATTCTCTGGGTTTAAAAAAAAAAAAAAAAAAAAAAAAAAAAAAAGATTTCTTTCATTCAAAGTGAAACTTTATTGCATTACAATTTTTTGACGTGTTTTTCTAACGCTGCGGTAACGAATAAATTACAAAGTTATTTTAAATGGGCTTATAAAAAATATATTCTGCTCTTTACATTACATCATTGTACGCTGGTGGAAAAAAAAAATGTGTTTTTAAATATTTGGTTTTAATACTGTTATTAAAAAAGCATTCCAAAAATTTCGTGATAATAAAATGTAACTTTTGCAATATAGAAATGCGTTATACCCAAAACAAAACAGTATCATAAAAGAAAAGAAAATTTTTTTTTTTAAAGGCTTCTAGATTTTTTTTAAAAAAGGCTTCTAGATATATTTCGCCCAGGGCCGCTAATACCCTAAGCACGATCCTCTAAATGTGCGATAAATTTAGTAAAGGAAATTTACCTTACACCTGTATTATTTATTCGTTTGTTTTTGTTATGGTAAATCTCCTCAAGGACTATCTGCTTACGGTGGGGGTTCCTAGGTCGGAGGACATTTTAAGGTGTTCCAACTCGTCTTCACTTTACATCGTGAGAAAATCCACCAAAACTCAGAACCGTTAGATCGACAGCCACGCGATAGGCCAGGTCAGAAGGCTAGATCTTCACACTTCAGCCTTCCACCATTTTCAATATCCCTGTGTTACTTATATGCTTCACCGGGAGATGGCATCAGATATCCGATTCCTTACGTAGATATCCGAAAAAAAAAAAATAGCTGTTACATACCAGCATTCACAACCATATTAAAAGAAAAATGGATTCGTTTCTTTTCAATCCATTCCTTTCACTTGGATCTCGTATGGATTTTTTTTATACTTTTAAGCTGTGAATGACAGAAATAAAATATCGTACTTGTTAATTGTTATATCGTCTTATTTGAATTCTCTAGTTATTATATAAAATTATAAATTATGACTGTATCAAGGGCAAAATCTAGACACGCTATTTCTAGTAGATAATGAAATGTCATAAACATGAAATGAACACTTAATTCATTTTTGTCAAACATAGAGCGAACTACAGATCTATAAACAGTGGAGCAAAAAATATCGTATACTCCCTTTATTTAAAACCAACCTACTTCTAACTTAAAAACAGATATACAGTGCTGTTCATAACCAAGTTGAAACACACTTGCATTTTTCGTTGCGGTGGTAATAAACGTGTCAACTACAAAGCGTAGGGGTAGTTTTATTGGATTCTAATGGCTTTTTAAAGGGCAGTAGCAAGGGGGCACTATTGAGAAAATCATCCGCCAGTTTAAATGGCCTTAGAGAGGACAGAAGGTCTTGCACTTTTCGTGGCGGTGGCAATAAACGTATCAATAAAGCGTAGGGGTAGTTTTATTGGATTCTAATGGCTTTTTAAAGGGCAGTAGCAAGGGGGCACTATTGAGAAATGCATCCGCCAGCTTAAATGGCCTTAGAGAGGACAGAAGGGCTGACTTTGACTTTAACTCGCCATAGCAATTTGCTAGAATAGAAAATTTCTTCAATTTTATTACCATGTTATTACTTCGCCAACGAAAATTCAAGGAGTTCCGAACCCTCTCCCCTCCGATGTCCACACCACCTTGTTTTTAGTTCCGCTTTCATTTCCCGTGCGTTTTAAAAAATGAAGATACTACATAAATATTTTTTTAATATTTCAAAGTTAAAATTGGTCTAAAATTTGAATTGTTTCTCATCTTAAAAGTTCCACGTGCCCCCCCAACAACTCCCCCCCCCCGCTGCCGTCACCCTTACTGATAATGCTAAAAATGTGCGTAATTTACAAGGCCGTACCCAGGGGGGGACTGCGGGGGGTTCGGTCCCCCCCCCGAAATTTAAAAATATGTTAACAAAACAATAATGATGATGCCTTTTTGTGTAAAATTAGCCTTTCACCTAAAATTTAGCCTTTTTCACCATTTGGTCCCCCCCGACCCCCCGCAAAAAAATTTTCTGGGTACGGCCTGGTAATTTATAATGTAAATTAAATACAAGGCATCATACTAAGATATTTTAAATACTAAGATATTAAAAAAAAAAAAAAAAAAAAAAAAAAAAAAATATGAGATATTTAAATTTCACATACTAAGATATTTTTAATTATAAAACCATTAATTTTAAAATGTCAATGAAACATGACATTTTAAAACGTAAAACAATAAATGCAAAAATGGATAATGCAATATCGCAACAAAACACATACATGCAAATTATCAAAAGGATGGGGAAATTGAAAATTTAATATTTTTCTTGTATTTTTAAACTGTTTATTTATTTCCTTTCTATTTTTGTTCAAAAGTATCAAAATTCTTTAGAAACAATGCAAAATTATATGTTTGTGTGATTATGGCAACGCTGCCAAGCGGTGATCTGCCAAGGATGGGGGGTGCCTTGGTAGGACGACTTTGTAAAGGGTTCTAACGCGTATTCACGTTGCAGAATTATCAGACAGAATGTTAAAATGTTCTAACCAACATGCGTTCACTTCCCCCCTTTTCCTCTTCAGGTCACAAATTCAACCAAATTCCAATGAAACAAAGGAGTCTGCCACACATGCCCTGCCCACATACAAGCGTTAATTGTCAACAGTTGTCATGTCATGTTTTTAATTGATTCCCTGTTGCAAACACAAGAGCTGGAAACAAAGAGAAAACTGTTTGAGTACGTTCGCCCCTGCACGCGTTTATCCGTTTTCGCATCTTTATATATCATTTACGTAACTTGTCTCTCGGTACATGTACGGAACGAAAAAACTCTCCTAGAGGATCTGTGTCATAAAAAATAGTAACGAGTAAGATAAATCGTGCCAAACTCATCGATTGTAGAACACTTTCCAACATAATTATCTTAGTTGCGTCAAATTCAACGGTGCATAGATGTGTAGAGTTATATCGTCGCCAAAACTGGCGAGATTTTGGATTTTGGACATAACCTCTCAAAAAGCAGTATCACTATTAACGTTATTTTGCTTGAAGCATGTAAAATTACATTACGTGTAAAAAACTTTAAAATTTCCCCCCTTACTTTAAATGATGATTAAACTGATACAGACGCCTGTATAGTTATTGTATTGGTCTCGAAATGATTAAATATCACTAAACTGCCCCAGACCGCCATGTATTTCAATTGTTTTGAGTGCTCCTGTGAAAAAAAAAAACCTTTAAATGCAACATACACTATTCTCGACAGAGAGTATTGATTTGCAATTTTTAACAACATATATTAATTTTGTTAATGTAAATGTTTTGTTAATGCAGCATATGTTTGGCACAGCGAATGTCTCTAAAATACATTTTGAACCAGCGGTTCCCAACCTGTAAGGTGCGCTCCTCTTGGGGGCCGCAAAACGTTTGTTGGAGGGGGGGGGAGGCAAGTAAAACAGACAAAGGGAAAGTGATAAAGCCTGTTTTAAAAAATCATCTTATTCATTTTTAATTTTACTCCAAAACACATCTATTTTAGCTTAAAATGTCAATAAACTTTACCGGCAGCTTTATTTTGTAGAAAAGGCGACTAAATGCTCATTGTTGAAGAATAAAGAAAACTGTATGTACACTCAGTAATGTGGGGGAGGGGGACACCTTCTTAAGCTATCCTTCTTTTGGGGGGACACAGTGTTAAAAGGTTGGGAACCGCTGCTTTAAACAATCAACATCCATAGAGCAGCGTAATATATTATGCTTCTTTTAGGAGCTTTTATAAAAGAACTATAAACTGTACATACACGATTTTCAGTGCGGTACATGATGATGCATCACATAACAATGGCATCTATAAATTTCGGAGCAATCCGTGCATATTTACGGCAATTAGAGCACTAGCAGACCGACAAACCGAAATCATAAGCACTTTTCAACTGTGTTGGAAAGTTTTAAAAAGAATTACAGAACACAAAATGTAGCCAAAAAAATATAAAAAAAAGGCATCTCTTTCAGCATGGTACTCCCGGCATCACGGACTCTGGTATGTTTTCTGCTGGGAGTTGTTTATTCTGGGCCACACGCTGAATGACGGTAACATCTGCACGGCTGCTTTCTGCATCTGCTGTTTGCGTGTGTGTGTGTGCGAGAGGAGGTTTTTAGCTCCCGGTATCGAAAGGGCAGTGTACCGCGTTCATTGCTGTCTCGGTTTCTTTTCACTGATTCCCTTTTTTTTCCCCCCCCCACTCTCCTTCACTTTCTATCAAACTGGTTTCCATTCAGTATCTTTTGTGGGCCTCTGACAGAAGAACCTTAAAAATGCTATGCACATCGGGTTTTATCCAGCGCTTGGCAGTCTTTGTGCTAAGGAGAAAAAAAAAAATGTAAACATAATAAATGTACAGGGCGTTTTTAAGGAACATTATTAAGTACTGTGGCAGCATGTTCATCTTACTTCGAATTATTTGAGAAAGAGGGGGAACAAAGACTAGCTATTAGAGATGAGTTCGACTGATGCGATTTTAACCCTTTAACGCGCAGTGGACACCAACTCTGACGTTTTGACTGTTGCCAATCACGAAGAATAGATTTGATTTCTATAAAAATAGTTGCGGGTGACATAGCTCCACGAGAATCCTTCCCGTATAAAAAATTGTCACGATCATTTTTAACGGCACTGACATCTGCGTCAAAAAAGGGTCTCTAGATCTGTGGCACGCGATGAACGTTTCGATCGTCCGCCATCTTGCTAGTAGTTAAGTCGAGCGATGGCAACGGCTGCCCTTTTTTCAGCATTGGGAAAGGGTTGCGCCTCAAGGGGTTAAAGCCCGAGCCCGAAGACTTATAATTCGAAGCCGCCCGAGCCCGAAATATCGGCGAATAGGTAAATTAAAAGTCAATTACTTCATTGATAGAATATCTCAAATTTTGCCGTTTGTGCAAATTAAAGACAAATATAATAGCAAACACTTGATGCACTTTCAAATTCCTTTTTACTTAATAAGTTTATCCAATATTAACAATTAGTTTATTTCTCCCGTGAATCATTTTTTAAAATCTGTTTGCAATGTGCATATTCAATAAAGGAGAAATTTCTCACGACCCCGAGCCCGGACAGAATGGTGAATTACAAGAGCTCGCGTTGAACCCGTCCCATCTACTTCGTACTAGTCTCACCAGTCGTACTAGCCATATATTTATTTTTCAGTTCACAGAAACTCTCAAACAACAAAGCATTTGGTGGAAACATCGCTTAAAAACATTGCTGCTCTGTAAAAATTGTAAACACTACTTCACTTTATTTTCTGCCGCAAAAATGCACATACACATACATAAACTCATTTCAAAATAGCAATTAATAATCTTTAAAGAAGGACATTTTTTCTCTATTACTTAGTTTTATTCTTAGTTTAAAGAGTGTTAAAAGAAAAATGGCAGAATCGTAAAATATTTGTTTGTTATTCAAAATAACAGGATTTGCGTTAAATATGTGGATTTAAAACGTTGCCAATATCCGATCTTAGTAGGGAAATCTAAACGTTTTTTAAACAGAATAAAAGACTCTTAGAATAGAGGTTTTATCTGGAGTGCCTTAAATTAGCGTTATTTTAACGATCGATGTTACGTGGCAAAACCCTTTAAAATTCAAAAACGGAAACTCGGGAGAAATGATAACCTGGGCTTACTGCCAATAAACATAGTAACCACTGTAGCTGCTACGTTTGCGTGACATAAAGAAATAGAATTAAATTTAAGTTGTTGAGTAATTCTAATATATTGAGTTTTGTAAAACAAGACTTCGAAATTCATATTTCTGTGACATATTTTCTATCTAAAAACTTGCAGCAGAAATTTAAAATCTGTGACTTGTTACTTCTGAAACATTGGAATTACCAGTATGCGACTTGAGCTCCAAACAACAAAACACTTTTGGAAACTATAGTTCTAGGAAAAGCACCAGTAAACAAGTCGAATAAATTATATCCATGTCCACATAATATTCACCGACTATGAAAAACACATAGCATACTATGCACTAATACTCTTGTATGCAAAATAAAGGAACGAAAAAAAAGTGGGTAAAAGATTTTATTTAGTTATTACTGATAGTGCATAATTTATGATAGAAAACGAAAAGAAAAAAAATGAAAACACTTTTAGAAAATTGAGGAAATATCCAAAATCCAAATATTAGAATATTGGACGAGCAAAAAATGATCACGCAATGACACTGTAAATTATACATTTATTTCACAATTAGTTTTTTCTATCAGTTTCGGGAAAGAGTAACATGAACTTTTTAATAGCACTCAATTTAATAGAGAGCACTGAAGTAATGAAGCAATGCAGTTGTAAATGTGAAAAGTATAGGCAGTTGACCGCACGGCAAATTTAGTTGTAGGGAGGAAGAAGTTTTTATTTTACCAATGAAATCACACATTTTCGCTATAAAAAGCGAACTTTTTTCAAAGTATTCTAAAATTTCTACTAGCAGGTAGAGATGAGTTCGGGCTCATTTTTTCAAGCCCGAGCCCGAGGACTTTTAATCCGAGCCCGCCCGAACCCGAGCAATATTATTTAAGCCGGAGCCCGAGCCCGAAATTTCAGCTAAAGATTAAAAAAATTCAATTACTTCATTGATAGAATACAATAAATTTTGCCGTTTATGCAAATTAAAGACAAGTATAGTTGCAAACTTTCAATGCACTTTCTAATTCTTTATATCCATGTTTATCAAATAATGTCGGATCTCATGACTAACTAAAAGCCGCCGTTCTGAAATACCCAAAGAGCTTCACGCACCTTCTAGGCGCCCGTACCCCTATTTTTTTTTATAAGTACTTTTATTTTCCTCATGAATCACTCTTTAAAATCTGTTTCAAGTCGTATGTTGAATAAAGAAGAAATTTTTCACGAGCCCGAGCCCGAAATCAGTTGTGAATTACAGAGCCCGAGCCCTGTTCGGGCTTTCGGGCTCGGGCTGAGCCCGTCTCATCTCTATTAGCAGGGCTTATTTCCGCCAGCCCACATCCAGCTACGCAACTGAGGATGTGAATTATGATTAAGCTGAGCAGAGTCGGATTCAGGACTGTGAATAGGGAGTTTCAGAGCCCCCCACACCCCCAAGACATTGCTGAAGAGTTTCACTGCTTGATAACACACTTTGGATAGGTAAAATAAGCCCAAAAATCGCATTGCTTTAGAGGAACATTTTGCTTTATTGTACATTTTGTTTGGGACAAATAAGCTTTTTTCAGATATTAGCTACTACTACAAAAAAAATTCTAAATCCGCCACTGAAACTGGGGAAAATTGCTTTGTTGGAAATGTAAACGGTTATTATTTTACGTTCGTTTATATCTAAAATAAGAGCATATTTTTACATTAGTTTTGTTAACTTTACCGTAGTAAACTTAGTTAATAGAACTTCGATGTCTGGAAACTTGAATAATCATCTGCCTTGGCCACTGAATTTACTAAGCTGAAGTCGGTATGTGTGTAGTGTGTTAAGGCGGACCTACAGGAGAGATATTTGCCAAGGGGGTTTTGTAGTCTTTGGCGGATAACTTTTTAAGGAGTTCTACGCGTATTCACGATATATCTAGAGAAAGCCGACAGAAACTCCAGAACGTGAGATCAACTGCCGCGCAGTAAAGCAGAATCCTAGACCTTCCCACTTCAGCCATTTACCATGTCTGTGTCTTATCCACTCGACCGAGGTGGGGTCTTTTTACCGAGCTGAAAGGAGGAAGAGAGGCAAACTGAATGATCTAGATCAAATTGTATCTCCGTCATTGTGCATATATGGACACAGTTAATCAATAACTCAAAGAAAACAAAATAGAGAAAATTTCAGTACTTTACATAGAGTAATGGTATATTTAATTATAAATCTCAAAAGGGGCTACTCTAAAAACTGGTTTCATGTTGCTATTATTATTATTTTTATAAAAATCAAAAGTTACAGAGTTATACTTAAAATCGAGAAAGATATCCCAACTATACTTATAATCGAAAAAGATATCCCGATACATATTTTTAAACGCATGCAGTGATAAAAATAATATATCCCAGTAGTATTCAATGTCTTGACCCCATTTAATATAATTTAAAGAAATTTAACCCTTAAATGTCCTAAGTTTCAAATTTGATACCCGACTTTTAAAACACGTTTACTGCCGTATTAGAGTACAAACCAAATTTTTTATGTCAATTTTACAGATAAAATATGGTTTTTAATAATAAATGATTCAAGTCGTGAATAATACAAATTTCACATATTTCTTTCAAACTGCTTGTTTTTCGAAAAATTAATTTATTAATCTAGGAAATTTAACTTACATTCTTGGCTATTTTGTAGCTTTAAACAAGTAAAAAGATCTTTTTATAACTTAGCCCTTCCCCAAAAATTTTATATTGGTTCAGACTAAAATTTTGCCTTAATTTGAATTTCGTATGGGCGAAATAAGTGTTTCAAAAAATTAGCCCGTCCCGAAAAAATCCTGAATCCGCCACTAACATCAAAGTATGCGCTATTCTTTCTTTCTTTCTTTTTTTCCCCCCTGAGATGGATAACGAATAATTTTAAATCACTTAAACAATCCTCTGATAAATGAATATCCGATATTAATCATCTTAACAAACTTGGTTCTAGAAGAAACTATTCTAGTTTTAGTAGTACTAGTTGAAAGTTTATAAAATTTCATATTCCAAGGCAAAGTTTCAGAACTTTATACATTTTTTAGTTTTCACAAAAATCTACAAAATATATAATTTAATGTATTAATATTTAATTAATATATTGAGACAACATATTGCTATTTTCCTTAAAGAATGCTTGATTCTTTAAATTCTGTACAGGTACATATGTTGATAATAAAACAAATTTCTCCTAAAACCATCTTGATAAATGACTGCAGAAACTAAATAGGATGTAATGTCTGTGGTTATCTTAAATAAAATTCTACACAACCGACTTATTAGCAGGTAATGAGTAATTATCCTGCCACGAGAGCTGTAAAAGAATTAAGAAATGGCAATTTATATCCTGTGACATGCTCTCAAGTGACTGTCAATAAAAGAAAGAAAATGTCAAAATTAAATGCAGCGGAAATTGATAGGCATTTCGACTTATTACAATACCATGAATGATTACAGAGTTAATAAGTATGTTTTAGTTCGAATCAGATTAGTTTTATATTTCATCAAAAGATTTTTAAAAATATTGTCAATGACTACAGAATAAATAAATATACGTCTATGCTTGATATAAATCGGGAGCCGTTCAGATTAGAATCGATGGTGTTGCATCAGCAGCTAACATCATATGATAAAGCGCAGATTAATTTGTACGCAATTCAGATATCATTTTATTGCATACTTACTCGTTCAAAAGTTTCAGTTTCTGAAACTGGAGAGATATTTCAACAATCTAATGAAAGTGGGTTACATCAGTACTTTCAAATTTCGTTGAAATTGAAATTACAATATCCTGCCGCAGGACGAAAGCGTTTAGTCGTGTCCCTGTGCCGTGAGACCCTGTCTGGAGGTATTTAAGGAGAAATTAATAATCATTCATTGTGTTTTATTTTGATCAGAACAATTAATAAAATAAGCATGAATGAATTATAACAGAATAAGTAACTTACAGTTTTCAAGTATGATTTTTCTTAAATTAAACATGCGTGTACTAGAGATGAATTCGGGCTCATTTTTTGAAGCCCGAGCCCGAGGACTTTCAATCCGAGCCCGAGCAATATTATTTAAGCCGGAGCCCGAGCCTGAAATTGCAGCTAAAGATTAAAAAAATTCAATTACTTCATTGATAGAATTCAATAAATTTCGCCGTTTGTGCAAATTAAAGGCAAATATAGTTGAAAACTCTCAATGCACTTTCTAATTCTTTATATCCATGTTTATCAAATAATGTCCCATCTCATGACTAACTAAGCAAATATAAGCCGCCGTTCTGAAATACCCATAGAGCTTCACGTACCTTCTACGCGGCGGTGACGCTATTTTTTTTTTTTTTTTTTTTTTTTTTTTTTGTGAGTACTTTTATTTCCTTATCACTTTTATTTCCTAATCACTTTTTAAAATTTGTTTCAAGGAGTATGTTCACTATAAAGGAGAAATTTTTCACGAGCCGAGCCCGAACGCAATCGTGAATTGCAGAGCCCGAGCCCGGTTTGGGCCCTGGCTCGGGCTCGGGCTTTCGGGCTGAGCCCGCCTTATCTCTAGCAGCGTGTACATATAATTTTTAAAACAAGCATAAGCGACGCTATTTCGAATATATATTATTTTAGAAAAATAATTTGATAGTTTAGGGTGGTGTCTCCGGCTATAGCCATTACCTATGGCCACTTTCACGAATTTTATGATTTTTCTAAGCTTTACTATAAGCTATTAAATCGAATTGTATAAACTACAACAAGCTACTACAGACAATCTACTCTTAAGTGGACTGTGATTAGTTGGTGATAATATGAGAAAAAAAAGGCATCCTATTTTGTTTTATGTTGGTCAACAGTGTGAGAAGGTTTTTCATAATGTATATTTGGAAGATTTCAACATTTATAGGTAAAATAAAACTTTATTGAGTCATTATTTTCAGTTATAATAAGCGTAAATTTTAAATTTTAGAAGCAAACAGGGCGGCCATAACTGGTGTCTATAAAAAAAAAAGAAAATCCAGTTATGGCCACTATTTGTTTATATAATTTTTGATTGTAATCAGTGTTTTAAAAATTGTATTCATATTTAAAAGTCTATATTAGGGTTAAAATATAATAGCGGCTATTAAGTAAAAAATACTGAAACACACACACACACACACACACAGAATATTTAAATTGTGCTTGATAAAAACTTTAAAAGTAACTGTACATCCAATTATAAAATTATATTTAGTCATTGTTTATATTAAACATCAAGAAAAATTCACAGATTAGTGAAAATTTATAATTATTTTTTGTAAAAAATTTGGTTTTAAAAAGAAAAAAAGAGGAAATACATTAGACATTTTTTATAGCACAATCGGTTCTATTAATAACATGTATATGTAGATATGAGAAATTGGGATTTAAAAATCAAGAAAATAGAATAAAGCCTGAGAAAAAAGCTCTACGATGTTTGTGTTTTTCATAAAGTCTTGAATTTTTTCACTTATTTAAATTTTTTGAAGTGGCCATAACTGGGGAATAGATGTATCTATAAATGTGAAAAGTGTCCATATGGGGGGAAAGTGTATGAAAAATATTTAATAAATTATATAAAATAGAGTCAGTTTTTTAAATTATGAAAAAATTCTTAAGATAAGAAAATATTTAAAGGAAGGAGTTCATAAAAAAATATCAGGCGTTTTTAATGATTAGTTTTTTAGAAGCATATAGGAACCTTATAAGTGTGTGTCTGTTGGTTGGTTGCTTGTGGTTTAATGGTACAAGGTTTAATTTTTTTCCTGCAAAATGTCTAAATTTAAAAAAGAAAATAAAAGAACTTTTTATCGACCTTATTTCAATTTATTGCTCTTAGGAATTTTCAAATTAATTCTCAACGGAGAAACCCATTTTTCTTATTAGTTGTTTTTCAGGAAAGCCATCTTTATATTTCTGCTTCTTTGCTAGTCTGTCGATGGAAAATAACAAATAAAACTTCATTTACATTTCTGAAAAAATAAAAATAAAAGTGGTGTCAAAATTTTACAGAAAGTATCATAGACAGGACAGGTTTGCTTAGGTTTTTCTTTAAAAATGTTTGTAGTATAGGTATTATGTGAAGATAAGTTTTTCTTTCGATTCTTGACACTATGCTATATGATTTTCCTGTAAGTACAGACATGAGCCTATATATTGCTCAGTTACGCGACCGACAGCTTTTTTAGTCCTACTGCAGGTTATCTAGCCCAATTTAGGTCCTCATCAAAAGATGGAGGACTTCTGAATCTTAGCACTACGAGAGAACTGCTTGCAACCTCTGAGGAGACTTTCAAACCAAGGATTTAGTATGAATGCACTGTTCTGTGATCTTCAATTGTAGGCTGAGAATCGAACGTTCAACTCTTCGGTTACTAGTCTATTGCCTTAGCTGCTGCATAGACACTGCCTAACAATAGTTTAATTTTTTCATGGACTAAATCAGAGGTGGCCAAATCGTGGCACATGATTTTAAATGCCGCATTGCCTTCTTGTGCCTTCCTGTTCTTTTGAGGCAGATTGAAGACTTTTGAGTATTTTCGTTGCCGGATTCTTTTTTTTTTTTTTTTTTTTTTGCCACGTCAAAAGAAAGCATTGGTACACTTCAAAATGCATTGTAAATTGTCATCCAAAATCGAACCATTCCTGATCCCCCTAACAATTATCCTAAAAATAATTCTAGACTCCTCTTTCTCAGAACGTCGATTTCAATCTCATGCTCGCACTTTACTACATTTCTTCCCCTATACCAAAACCTTCCCGTTTTCCTATTTTCCAGCTCTATACTCGTGAACTAAGGAAGTAAAAAAGGTGCTTGGGATGTACTGCGCATCAGAACACGTGGAAAAAGATTGCCGCATGATATGCAAAATTTTGTCCTCCAAAGGACTAGATGAATATGTTATTTGTAGAACAAACTTTACAACCCTTCGCTGAAATCAAGAGCTTCAATTTCGAAAAGCCAGCCGTGGAACGTTTCTACACCTTGTTAGTATGGGCAGTATCGCCCGTAGATCATAGTTCCCGTTAACAATGTAGTAGTTCTTTTAACAAACAAGGCTATTACCAAATTTGAAGGGTTGTTGAAAGGCGATTGACCTAATCATCTTCCATTCAATCTGTCATTAGTCACGTCTCTCAGACTGCTCAAGATAAAAATACCAACGCTAGTAAATACAATCTTTATGAAACTTTTTGGAAGGGCAGTCAGAGGCAGCATCTCGACGCTAATGGCTGATTGTTAAGTGCTGAGCATCAACCTCTGACAGTGAATAAGAAAATTTCAGGCTCGAAAGAACTAGTTCAGTATAAATGACCCGATTCATATGAAGCCACATTAATATTGCACGAGTGTAAGCTATGTTTAATTTGGTACGCGATGAAAGTGTGTTGCTTCACGCATTGCTTTAATTTCGTATTCTGCTCTAAAGGATCAGATATCTTTGAGTCATTTATATAGAAGTCTGCGCCACGCCGCCTCTGAGGTCTAGGCCGGCGTACCGCGGCGTACGTAATCGGCTTCAAAACTTTTTAAAAAATTGTACCTAAACTTTCAACTGCTTATTTTTTTCTAGATACTTCTTAACCTTTTACAGGCCAGTGTCCCCGATTGGGAACATCAAATAAAAATTTATTGAAAAATTAAATTTTTTCGATATTGACTTGAATAAATGAGCAGATATAAGTTAAAATATGACTTGATTTTTTAAAATAGAAGTTACATTTCAATCATTGGTGGGAGACTGGACAAAAAATCATAAAAACAGCCATTTTCATAAATTTTTACAGAGCTTCTTGATACACCCCCCCCCCTCCAAACTTAATTCATATCTTCACCTAAATTTAAAATTAAACCTTTCATTAATTTTTAATATTTCACTTATTATTCAGACTACCTATCACTATATTCCGTTTTTGAAACGAATGTAAAAATTTGTCAGAAGTCATTAGTTTACCTTGGTTTCTTCCGAAACTTAGCGTTGACGCAGGTTAGGACCCTTAGAAAGACCCCCACGGTGGGCATTCCCATCCCTCGGACTAGAGCCCACGTGTAATTGGCCGTAATCCCGCAACAACACATCACATCATATTCAAGACTAGTTTTCATAGTCTTAAAAGTCTCATTTTAACGTCAATTTATACATGTACATATATGTGTGTGTGTTCGTACGCATACATCCATTTTCATTACGCTCTTTTTAAAAAAATTCCCCACGCCGCCGCTACCACGAATTTTCGTGCGGCGCAGACCTTCTACATTTAAAAAATTTGTTTATATATTTTTTAAAAAATATTTTCATGCGCTTATGCAAGTTTTAAAAGATAGCTTATTTAATATCCTGTTGTTGTTGACAATGGCAGCAACATCTGGCGTGCAGAGCTTGAAACAGGAAACTGCATGTAGTTTTCTTTTACCGACGCAGACCCACATTGGCCGAGTGGCCAAGACGCTGAACATGGTCGACGGCTGAAGTGTGAAGGTCCCACGTTCGGGTTTTCTGTGCAGCTATCGATCTAACGGGCTGGAATTTTGGTCGATTTTCTGAAGATGCAAAGTGAAAACGCGTTAGAACTTCTTAAAAAGTATTCCGACCAAGGCAACCCCCAGTTAGAATCTTCTGTTATTCGCGCTAAATCATACCGTTTGAGGGTAAGTTAAGAACAATTGACAAGTCAGTACAAAAGTTATATTTATTATCTCCATGCGATTACTTTTAAAAAACGAACAGAACTTGATTACAAGGTACCATTTCGATTACAACAAACAAATTTGTACAAACTGATAGATCTTTGTGCTTTTGACCAGTTCGGTGCTCTTACAAATCAAGATTATTGAAGCGCAGAAATTACATTCTTGCAGTTTTGTTGCCCTAAAGCAGTTTTTTTTATTGTGGCTTGTAATGCTATGTACCGAGATGTGATAGTCGCGTGTTATCAAAATGTCACTATTATTTAAGAAGTACTTCAAGATTTTCTTTGAAACCACACGTTTTTAAAATATCACTATTATTTAAAAGCAGGAGTATGAATCAAATTATTTAGTCAGTGGTACGTAAGACCAGTGACTCAATGAGTGCCTTGCTTCGCCTACATGATTTTTTAAAAATTTCAAAACAAAAGAGATTATATGACATTTATAGTTAAAACTATCTTCTAAAGTATGCTGCGGCATCTTGATAAAACTGCACGGATCTACTTAAGAATCTTCATCCTTTCTGTAATAATTTGAAATTACTAAAAGTCTACTTTTTAACCAAAAATTAATAATACTTTAATGTAGTTAAACCACAACATTAAAAAAATTCTAAATTTGGTCAATATAAAATGGTCATTATGCTCTTGTTTGATTTCTGTAACATTTCTTGAAAAAGCTAGCTCCATCACGTTCCGAGCAAAGGCAGTATCTTGTACTCCACTGAATTTTTATTTTATCTTCTGGACTTAATTGCTTTTCCATGGGAAGAATTTCATTTCTAGATTTTAATGGTTCTGAAATACTTCTATTATCCATTTCGCTCTGCAATAAAGCGTAATTTAACCGTCTAATCTCTGTGCAATCGTGATCCCATGCGTAATTTGTGTTTCTCAGAAAGAACTTTGTTCTAAAAGCTGAAAGAGTGAACAATTATGCATAATTGGAATAAGTATGGATTTTTTATCAAGCATTTAAGCAGTAGTTTAGACTTTGTTTTTGGTATTCTCGGTTCCATCTAAGCTTGCTAGGATTCGGAATTACATGTGCTTTATATACGCACACAACGAACTGCGTTGTTTGTTATTTATTTCTCCCCAAAAGCTTTAATTTCAAACCACTGGATTTCCTGTATCTGGTTTCATAAAAGACTGTCAGGTAAGTGTTTGTTTTTCTGGGTATCGTATTTTGAAATTTTCAACAATTTAATTAATATTTAAACAGAATTGTATCAGGTTTCTAAATCCAGCACTTGTGCATCTGCAGACACATACATTTTTCTGATGTGTATTTAATAAGGAAACGTGTTGTTTTAATTTGTTGTTACTAATGCCCCCTGGCCCCGCTCTGCGGTTGCGAGATCCATTTCGTGATTGGCGAAAGGGAACGGCTTCCAGTTTAATGAACCCCAGTGGGAGGAAGTTTGATTTAGCTCGGGGTCACCTAATTTTTAACCAATTCTAGATAACAGACCTAGCAACTGGATTAGCATCCCCAGTGGTATCGTTTGAACACTGAGAACATCTGAGCCACGACTGATTTTAAATGCACCTGCTCCCTTTTAGCGTACACGTTCCAAGCAGCCCAGCAAAGAAATAGATATGGGGAAAGAATGAACACCCTGTTCTTTTGAACCTGTTCTCAAGAAAGAACGGGAACACCCTGTTCAGTGATCACGGCAAAAACATGTTCTCAGTTCATTAAGGTCCGACGCTTCAAAATTTTATGGCAGGCAAGCGTGTTGAAAAGAGAAATTTTGGAAAATGCCTTAAAGGTGAAATTTCTCATTGAAAGGCACGATTAATATTTTTTTGCTAAGAAAAATTTAAATTCTGGGGGGGCAGACCCCCCCCTCCCCCACATTGGCTACGTATCTGATGGTGGGGACAGAAGTTCACAATTTTAGCTTTATCAAATTCTAATTGTGGAATCTTAGTTATTTTGAGAAATAATGATAACGAAGATGATTATCTGGGGGGGGGGGGGATAGAACTTTTAACCCAACCTACCATAATTTTAAAGAGGACCCGGGCAAAGAATAAGAAGCTTTCTTATATGTTCGATACGAAATGCACTCACAGGATTACAATTCGTCAATTTTTATTATTCCAGCCAAACAACTCAATTTGAATCAAAGTAAAAAAATTAATAATAAAGAAAATGATAGTCTGAAACACAAACAAATCGAAAAAAAAAATATTTTATCAACGTCAAACAATAATATAGCATTACACTATCTCCATATAAAACGCGCCTTCGCTTCATGCGCTCTTAGCCATCTCTTATTGGCTGAAAAAGAACCTGTTCCGGAGCAGCCTCTCCTATTGGCTGAAAAAGAACACGTTCTTTGATCACGACTGGAGGAGTTCTCCGAGCAGTGAGCGGGAACACCTAGTTCTTTGCACCTAGTTCAGCGTTCTTTTCCTGAGCTGGAGTTCTTTTTCGGAACAGAGAGCTAAGAGCGGGTACGGGGTAAAAGGAGTTCTCTTGCTGAACAGGTTAAAAGAACTGTTCTTCGGTGAAAGGTGTTCTTTCACTAAATCTGTTCCCTGTTCTTTTGCTTTAATTAAGTTCTGAGCTAGGGTCAAAGTTGTAGACTTGGAGTCAGAAGCAAGGCCGTACTTAGACGGGGGGGGGGGCAAGGGCGGATTAAAGGGGGGGCTCCCCCCGAGAAAAAAGAAATTAATGTAAAAGATCCTATTTTTTCTTCCAAAAAATGGATGTATATGTCAATCCTCTAACTTACCGCCCCCCCCCGACAAAAATGCGTTAATCCGCCACTGGGGGGTCCTATGAGTTCGGACGCCGCTCCCCCGAACTTATTACATTTATGTACATGGTGTATTTATACAGGGACGTAGTCAGAAATTTTTTTTCTGTGTGGGGATGGTGAGGGGCATGGGCGCCGGCAGCATAGGGCAAGGGGGGGGCAATGCCCCCTCCCCCTGGATTTTTGTATGCAGTGTTATCCTTTGCTTTTTTGCTCTTTCCAACATGGTAACTATACGTTGAAGTAGTCTTTGCCCCCCCCCCCTTGAGTAGTCTTTGTCCCCCCTGGGAAATATTCTGCCGGCGCCCATGGTGAGGGGTATGAAATGCAGTGATGTATAAATAAACGAAATGTTTGTGCAGTAATAAAAAAAAATTTAATCTTGCTAAATTAGACAGAAATTGGGTGTGGGGGATATATCCTGAAAATTTTATCCCGATATAGGATGCTCCCCGACTCCGAAATTATTTTCTAGGTATGGCCCTGGTCGGAAGCCATGTAATTTTATATGCCAAAGTCGTATTCATTTTCTTAAACCGTAGTGAAGCAATCGACATATTTATACACGCGTATTATTACTTTCCGAACATGTACCATGTAAGGAAAGTATTGTAATCATGAAAAAATTCGACTTCGAGATTTTTACTTTCCGAACATGTACCATGTAAGGAAAGTATTGTAATCACGAAAAAATTCGACTTCGAGATTTTGGTGTTTTTACACGTTTTGAGGGCTTCTGAATCCATTTATGCTATTTTTACGAGATGTATGTATGTATGTGTGTATGTGTGTTTGTGTGTATGTGAGTGAACACGATAGCTCCTGAACGGAGCATTCGATTGAGCTCAAATTGGATATATATTTCATAACCACCGTCGCAAGACCGGTATTGATTTTGGTGTGTATAGGACTTATAGTTTTTCTACAGGGCTACGACAAAGATTTCTTTTACATTATGGCCTATGGGGGGAATTTCTTGAAAGTGCGCTAGCGTTTAAACGATACATTCGATTGAACTCAAATTCGGTATATATGTTATAAACCACCATCCTAAGACCGGTATTGATTTTGGTGTGTATAGGACTTATAGTTCTCCTAAAGGGCTACGACAAAACTTTCTTTTATGTTATGGCATAATGGCATATGGGGAGAAATTTTTGAAAGTGCGCAAGCGTTTAAACGGTGCATTCGATTGAGTTTCAATTTGGTATATATGTTTGAATTATTCATCGATTAAAATTTATTTAAGTGCTTGGTAATGATCTTAATCGTAAGTGTTCGGAAAGTCGAGTGGAGTCACTCCAGATTTTTTTTAATCTGGAGCCTGATACTTACAGCTTTTTAAACGGAGTCTTTAATTTTTAAGCTGGAGCATGTACTTTTTTACCCTTTAAGGCGCAACCATTTCCCAATGCTGAAAAAAGAGCGGCCGTTGCCATCGCTCGACTTAACCACTAGCAAGAGGGCGGACGATCGAAACGTTCATCGCGTGCCACAGATCTAGAGACCCGTTTTTTGACGACAGCTGGCTCTGCCCACGCACAGCCAACTGTCGTCAAAAGCCAGCTGCCATTAAAATATTTTTACAAAAAATTACTGTTAACATACTTGATTGAAGAAAGCCAGAATGTTGGTTGCAAAGTTTTTTTTAAACATTTTACAATTGTTGTTGGTTAACCAATGCGTATTCAAAAAATTTAGCTAGGGACCTCTAATACTTAATCTTCGAAGTTCTTGGGACCAACAAATTTTAGAATCCAGTCACACCTTTATTTTCTTGCCGGTTTTAACTCGTACATAATAGTAATCGCAATTTTGCTTCGTGATATGAAAATTGCATTACACAGGCTTGTTTACGATTTGTGATGTAAAAATTACCTAATAAGTGATTTCGTATCGTTTGGAATACTGCTGCTTACTTTGAAAGTTACGATTTGTGAAATTCGAAAAATTTTATTGTATGGGAGCTAAAGTGGAAGATAAGAATATGATTTTTAGCCTTTTAGGTGGAAAAAAATCTTTTCTTGAAAGACATTAAGAGCTGAAAGTTCCGAAGTAAAACCTCTAAAAATAGAAGTAGAGTGTGTGAAGACTAGGAATGGAATGCAATTACTTGAAATGACGCTTATATAATGTTATATACCGAGTCATTTTGTTTGAATTTATTAATTTTGTTTGCATTTATTTTTCCTAAGCAGCCTTTAAGTGTGCGAGGATATGTAAATATTTTTCTTATAATGTACACATGTGCGAAACGCTTCTTTTAATTATCAATAGGTATTTTTAAATAAATTAATAAGTTAATATTACTTAGTTATATTTGTGAGTCTAGTCTTGACCATTTTCATTTTTTTTATTGTTATTTTTACTAAATACGGCTTTAGAGTTGTGGAGACAGAAATATTGTAAAATTAAATTAAGTATTCTCAAGATATTTTTTATATTAAACCATTTTTAAACGAAAATATAGCAAGAAAACTATTCTTTTGCTACGTTCAATAATGTTTTAAATGAACTCTTGCTTACGTAAGATCTCCGGGCGATGACTTCCGTAAATACCTATAACTTGGTCGTTTAGTTCCAAACCTCCCATGAATGGCAAATGCGGCCATAGAAAAGGGAGAAAAAAAGACACTTATTGCATCACGACAGACAAGTTTTTATTTATAGCAGGCGGCGCTCATGACGGTAATTATACTTGTCGTCTGGTTTTGATTGCGAGCAAAATTCGTGGCAAGGACTTTAATTATGTAAAGAAAAAAAAAAAAAGAATGAAGTAACCGATGACGGCTGCAGTTTAAAAAGATGCGAGAAAGTCTGTCTCGGAAGATGGCCGGGTGTTTTATTTTTCGAAAAAAAGACAAATTTTCAGTACGCGCACACAAAGAATATTCTATATCAAGCCGCTTTGGGCGCGTTTAGAGCCATTTTGAATAGGGGCGATGTTCAAAATGAGCAGCCCAATTGAAATCGACGCCAACTCCTTATGATATAAATAACTTTTCTGTGGGTGATGAGAATCATCCTGAAGTGTGAAACCCTCTACTTCCGCATCTCAGTCTTTTTTCCTTTTCCCTTCCACATTGACTCTTTGATGAAACTGGATGATAGTTTTCATCAAAATGTAAATTGATAGCTTTAATTGCGTGGTAATATGTTATGGCTCTAACGAAACTCTTTCTTTCTTTTAATAACGGGTGGGCACTTGCCGATTATACACATTTGCCACTACATCAGCCCGGAGGTATTGGCCATTGTATTTAAGGGCGTACCCAATGGGCGGCCAACAGCAGCCCCATGAAGGGACGGACGAGTTTACGACCCCCAAGCCGGAGGTCGAACCCGAACATAAGGGGATGGGGGTAGAGTGATTCTTTAGCAAGGATTGATGCAGACAAAATTTGGGTCCATTTTACAGCTCCTTTACAATATTACAATCGGTTGAAAGAGCCCATTAAAAAATTATAATCGATTAAAAGAAGCCTTTTTCAAAAATAAAGTCGATTAAAATAACCCTTTATTGGCATTTTACAATATATTTTAATTTGTTTAGTAAACTATTTTAAGAAAAGAGTGACTTTTTCTAGAATGGATATGAAAATTCACAAAAATAGATGTTGACATTCACAAAAATAGAACTCTGGAAAAAATTCCTGGATCGACCCCTGGCTAGCCACTACACCTGGGCGGCGTTCTAACGAAACTGAACTGGTAGTAATTTGAGGAAAACAATAATAATAAAATTGAAAGATCGTTTGGAAATAAATTTAAACTTTCATTAGAATCCTTTTTTTTCCCCACAACACATACAAGCCATAAAAACAAACATATAGTCAGCAAAATAATATATTTTCTGACTTTTGCTACAATTATCACGCTGTATTGTTAAGGTGAATGTTGGTAAAACTCTTTTTGCAGCTTGCAGCTTTCTGTTCTATATTTGCGGGTTTGAATGGTCCTAGACGTTCCAGTGGTCATAAGCGAATTTTTTGTTGTTGTTAGGTAGGGGAGGATTATATTTCGAGTTTAAGAGAAGAAACGATAAATTTCTCTTAAACTTTTAAGAGTGTTTAGACTAAGGAAAATCTACATGAGGCCTATCTGTCAAAGGCAGTATGCCTTGGGTGCAGGACTTTTAAAGGTGTTCCTACGCGTATTCACGTTACATCTTAAGAAAAACAGACTAAAACTCCGGTAAATCGACTGCCGCGCGGTAGTCCCGAACGTGGAACCTTCACACATTGGCCGGCTGCTATGTCCAGTGTCTTATCCACTCAGCCATGGTGGGGCCTTATAAAATGTCGAAGGGTCATACTAAATTATGAACAATAATAAGTTGTATTTTTGAAGATTTTGTAACATTGGAGTCCAAAAAGTTTACTCGAAGACTTCATTCGCTCTAAAATTTTACAATCTACATTTTCCCAGTTTTTAATGAAATCGCACCAAATGTAGCAACAGAGAGAATCTTAATTCATTAGACATTTTACAAAATCTCCCTTTGATATTTAAATAGCAGGAGAGGGGAAACTCCACGTGAATTTTTAATTAAATCTAAGACATAAACATTGTTGGAAATCTTGAAAAGCATTTTAAATGAAAACAAGATTTTTTGCTCAAAAACAATTGACGTTTTATAGAAAGTGTTGTATTCTAATTTCCATAAAACTACACTATAGTCAATCAAATCTACTTTCACGTTAATCTTGTTCATACATTTGAAAATTGCTTAGAAATTGTTCTATTGATGATTTTTTTTTCTTTTGCCGAACACTATGATAAGAATCCTTGATAGCGATTGTCCGGCATACTTCGGAATTATCCAGTTCTTTTTTAAACGATTTCTTTTTAGAATAGGTAGCCAACTTGCTTTATATTCTTTGTACGTTTTAGAAATAAGCTGTGGCCGAGATAATTGTGCAGGGTTTTAATTGAGAAGACAATGCTTTTATTTTTAAAGATCTGTGACAGACTCTACCGGTTTCTTTTTTCTTCCTGTGTTATTGTCCTCTTTAGCGAACAGATTTTATCCCTATGTACACTTATTTGTCTTATATAGAAAATGTCATATCGGTTTTCTTCCGAATAGCACATATTACGCGCATAGTAAGTCTTTATAACTTTACCCTTATGAAGCACACTTGATAAACATTTAGAATGTTATTGAAAATTTAGAATGAGTTTCCCTGCATAGGTAAATCTACAATAACACTATGGGCTGGTACAATGGCATATACCATAATTATTGTCAGCACCAGGAACTGTCACTTAAAGGAAAATATACTAAAGGGAATGTTATGCTTGAGTAATCTGACATTCTGTAAAAATAGAAAAAAAAAATTATAAGAATTGAGGGAAGAGAATAACGAATACAATAAATAATGTGTTTGTGTGATTATGGCAGCGCCACGCTACGGCGATCTGCCACGGATGGGGAGGTGCCTTGGTAGGAGGACTTTCTAAGGGGCTCTAACGCGTAGTTACGTTACATCTGAAGAAAATCTACCTAAACTCCAGATCGTTATATCGACAGCCGCGTGCTGGGACCCGAAGCCGGGACCTTCTTAGTTCGACCGTCTACCATTGTCAGTGACATAACCACTCTGCCATGGTGAGGCACACAATAAATGATAAGAAATACTAATCCAAAATATAGTGGCCGCCGCTTAAATGGATCACGTTCGCATCATCAATTTTTGCAAGCGATCCAATTAAGCGGTGGTCGCTGTAATACAAAAATGTTCGACTTTATAGAGATATCTGAGAGCTTTGGGATAGTAATAATAGCAATACTATTATATACAATGAATCTGCTAAAGTGATTGACTTTATTAAAGAGACCACCTGTCTATAATGACCACTTTCGTACTACTTTACTAGCACCATACTTAAAACCTTCACAAGGTGACCCACGAAGTGTGAAGGTCCCGGGTTCGGGTCCCATCGCGCGGCTGCCGATCTAATGGTCTGGAGTTTTGGTAGTTTTTCTCCAGCTGTAGCGTGAATACGTTTTAGAACCCCTTAGAAAGACCTCCAACCAAGGCACCTCCCATCCTTTGCATATCGCCCTTGCATAGCGTGACCATAACCACACAAATATCGAACAAGGTGACCACCTTTATAAGTCGATCAGTTATGCACTACCCGAAGGCGGTTACAATAGACAGGTTCCATTTTACACATTAATCTGCATAATAATATATCTTTAATCGGATCCTTGAGGGTTTTTTTAAAATACTCTTCACAGCAATGATATCGAATAAAAAAAGATGAGAAATGTGAAAATAGTTATGTAGGGCAAATGCGCGAGTATGTTTACTATTTATTCTTCGTTGAAATCCACCTATAACAAAAGAGGAAGAAAAAAGTGCTTTTACACTTCCATTTTCATGTTATACGTGCATATGTATATTTTATGTCTGTCAATAAATAATATTTACTTGTGTAACTTCTAGAATGTCGCAGACCTCTAAACAAACGGCTAAATTTAATTTATTAAAATATTAAAACAACTTCACTTGTACAAATGGAAGAGAAGACTTGTTATAACTTTTGCTGAATAAAATTCTGAAAAACTATACAGTTTTTCATTGAAATTTAATTGCAGTCATGATTTCATCTGTGCCAATCGTGGTAACCTGACTGATAACATTTTCATTGAAAACCTTGAAGTTGAAATACTGTGTTGATAACTTTTTTTCTTTTTAATTTAGTATTTTCAGGTTTTATCATATTTCCTTTGAAATAAAAATATACAACTGCATGATAAAACGTAATATAAAACAACGCGATGTTTATAGTATTTGAAAGCATTTTAACAGTGAAGTGGGCCTCACCATAGCGCAGTGGTTATGTCACTGGAAATGGTAAACGGGCGAAGTGTGAAGGTCCCGGGTTCGGGTCCCATCGACCTAACCGTTCGGAGTTTTCCGTGGTCTACTGCAAAACTTAGCATAAAAAACTGGTTAGCGCCCCTTAGAAGACCCCCACGGAGGGCATCCCCTTTGTATTGTCCTTCTGACGAGGATTTATAAGCGGATTTCGAGCCAAGCACACAAATCCGATATACATTCTCTCAAAAAAGTTCCGGGAATTGGTCATTTCAAAAGCCCGCCTAAAGAGATTGTCAAAATTCTTTTTGTCGCCAAGTTAGCACAACTGTCTTCTATACTGACGCGGAGTTTGAGCGTTATCTGTCTATTAGTTTATTTACAGTACTCGATTTTGTCAGTTCATTTCATGTGTGTTTTGCGATTTTTGCATTCATAAAACGCATTGTAGCTGGTGATGAGACATGGGTATACGAGTTTGACATGCAAAACAATCAACAAGCTTCAGAATAGAGTCTTCCAACTGAGCCGAAACCGAAAAACCTCGTCAAAGTCGATCAAAAGTCAAGGTAATGTTGACTTTTTTCTTTGATTATCGCGGCGTTGTGCACTCGGAATTCTTGCCAGAAAGTCAGGCGGTAAATGAAGAATATTATCTGAGCGCGTTATGCTGCGATTGAGAGAGAAAATTCGTCGAAAAAAGCCGGATTTGTGGAAAGAAAACTCTTGGATTTTGCAACACGGCAATACACCATCTCACAAGGCCCAGGGGCGTAGCCAGAAATTTTTCATGAGGGGAGGGTTACGACTACTATAACTCATATACAGTGTGTGTGATAATGTAGTGAAGAATATACATTTTGTATGGCAAAAAATTCATCATCGGGGGTGTTATGACCCCCTACCTCCCCTTGCCTACGCCCCTGCACAGGGCTATCGTTGTGAACGAATTTCTAACCAAAAACTAAACATTCCATCAAACAACCACCGTATTCACCCGATATCGCTCCAGCTGACTTTTTTCTCTTTGCACAACTTAAATTACCCCTTCGAGGCACCCGTTTTCAGTCGATAGAAGACATGAAAGAGAATTCGCTGCGAGAGCTGAAGTCGATTCCGAAAAATGCGTTTAAAAAATGTTTTGATGATTGGACTATTCGTTGGCATAAGTGTATTATTTCGAAAGGGGCCTACTTTGAAGGCGATAAAATAAATTTATAATAAGCATTTAATCAATAATAAGCATTTTGTGTTTTATTGACAAATACCCGGAATTTTTTTGACAGAATGTATATGTTAACAACAACAACAATTGTGAAGTGTTTAAGGAAAACAAATACTGAGAAATATGCTTAGCGACGCCACTGTGTAAAGCTTACTGACAGTTTTAAATACTATTTTCTGATGTTAGTTCACCTCTCCTCTCTCTCTGTTAACCTTTAATAGGTTGCAGTAGCAGTACTAAATTTTGCTTTACAAATTATTAATTTTTAAACACAGGAAATATTTTCGGTAATGATAGTTCCAAATTCATTTAGACTTCGTTAGCAGGTTTTCGATATTTATTTGTCCAGCCCCAACCAGTCAGTAAAAAAATAAAATAAATAAATGACAAAGTCCTAATTTTTCAATTTCATTTTGCAGATTTCTGAAATAAATTATTCAAATATAGCATGAATATAAAATTCTTATTATAGACCAACAACCAAAGAAAAAAATAAAAAGAAAATACAGAAAGAATTAAAAAGGAAAACATTACATTTTAAAAAATCATGTGTTAGAAGTATTACGTTGGCAATCTTTATAGTACAAATTTCACTATCAAATCATGCATATTAATATGATATAGAGAAATGTAACTACGCCTTAACATAAGAATAACTGGAGTCTTCAAAAATGCCCGTCGCCTATTCCTTTCATTCCATAGGCTATTAAGGCTTCTAATAGTCCAGTATAGTTATAGTCGCTTGAACTAAAATGAAAATATGTTATTGTTTTGGGGGAAATTGTGGACAAAAATAATTGTGTTCTGGGGAAATGCTGAGACCAGAAATTTTCTGCACCTCTGGTGCATTGTGCAGATTACTCATATAAGTTAGCAAGACAGAATTATCCTTGGCCCCCACCCCTACCCTCTCCTTAACCAAATTACATCACTGCCGAAATCATTTTTTTCACCGAAAATCAAATTTAAGTCGTTTTCTAGTAGCTTGTGCTCGAGATAGTAAATTTTTAGGTCTAAAGAAAGACAGGAACGTTTAAACGATAAAACATATCCACTGTAAGCTACCTTATCGTTTAATAGAATCATCAGCCTGCGATTAGAGAAAATGTTATCTCCGTCCAACAAGAAGAGGCCTGCCGGCACTTGTGTTCTTCAAAACAAGCAAAATAGCATTCATTCTTTTCCTGCGATAAAAGGTGTGTTTTGGTTGTAAGTGCATGTCACATGCAGCAGCGTGTAGGTGTTTGCTCTTGATGGTTCTTGTCCAAACAGGACAAAAAATCGATTCCATCAGATTTCGGAACATGTAAGTTGACTTTCATTGTATTATGGCATAGCTTAAGTTGTTCAATGTACTAATCACGCAAAACTTCCGCTAATTATTTCTTGTTACCGGATTGAACATTTGTGTATTCTAGCTTTGTTTGTGCAAAAGTTTGAGGACTGTCTAAATATGAAAGTACCTTTCATTTCTTCAGAAGAAAAAAATAATAATAATGGCAATCCAGATAAAACTCCAACATTAGAACATGTTTTGCTCTGCCGAAAAGTTTCTTGTGATAAGATGTTATCACATGTAAAGCACAGTTTCAAGAAGATCGTATCAAGTATTGATGATGGAAGATGTCATCAGCTACAAAAACACGTGCAAAATTTTGGTTCTTTTTTTTTTCTTACGTTTCATATTTGGTTAACGATGGGTTAAGTGATTTCTGCTTGAATTATTTTCATTTCTTAATATCCTTGATCTCTGATGATATTTCATTGATTCTTCTTTCTCCTGCCTTCCGTTATGCATAAAAAATTTTCTTTTGTTATATTGCTTATGCAGAGATGTCATACTTGTTTTGCTTACAGCACTGTTTCTGTTTTGTTGTCAAAAAACGCAAGCACGTTGCCAGAAAACAATTTTGGGGATGACTCAAAAAGGGGAAAAAAAGCAGAATTATAGTCAAGAAATCTTGATTTTTTTAACTTTGTAAACCATAATCCAAAATTCGAGGGGACCACCCCTTTCCTGGTTACTTACAACGAAAGAACGACGTAGTACTTCAAACGGAATTTGCGCTAGTTCATATTGAATGTAAAAAAGCTTTAAAAGTTTTCCGACTTTATGTCTAAAAGTTTCCCTTTGTCGTCGCTAAGTGATTCCTAATAGATAAATAAAATGCGCCACTTTTTATTAGTCTTACTTCGTTTCACTTTACTAAGTGGTAAAGATTTAATAATGTTCTAAAAAATATATTGTAAAAAAACATATAAATTTGATGTTAAGAAAATGAAAATATAAATAACTGTGCTTAAAAATCTCGCACAGGAGATTTAAAGCTGTAGCCGACGCACGTTTAGGGAAATACAACGTCTCTCACTTTTTTTAAAAATTAAAATAGAGTTAAATTCAAACAAGGGCTGATTAAAGGGGGGCAGAGGGGAGACAAAAGAAGTTAATGTAAACGATGCTATTTTACTTCCATAAAATGGACGTATATGTCAATCTTCTAACTAACCCCCCCCCCCGACAAACTTGCATTTATCCGCCACTGAATTCAACCCGTATATCTGTTTGAACCAGTTATTTATAATTGATTCTAAAATGTCTGCACACTTACAGATCTTAAGTTAAGATTTCAAATTTCATGATTTCAAGATTTTATGAGTTTTTACGGGTTTGAAAAAGAAAACAACGAAATAGAAACAGGACCATCCATCCGTATGCTGGTAGACCTGATGACAGAGGAATTGCTGGCTAAAAGTAGCCTGCCTGCTTGATAACACTTTCTCTCTCTGGAGCATCTGTAGCACGGAGCAGGTGTTCCCTCTCTTGACCAGGTGGTTCATTCCGTGCAAAATACGAATCGTACAATTTCGATATGAATAAAGGATTAGTTATTTTTGCCAAGCTGTTCATGAGTAGTGAAGATTTTTTAACAGGAAATTGCGATGAATGTGTTTTATCAATATTTTAGATGTCATTAAATTTTATCAATTCGATTTCCTGCTAAAATGAACACTTTTAGATATAGTAAAGTAGTGTCTAACAGAAAGGAAAGTATAGTTTAGTGTCTAACAGAAATGAAAGAAAATATTACTTCTCACCCCATCATTTTTAATATGTATTTAATGTACAATACAATTTATTTATAATTACTCGCCACCAGTGGCGTAGCCAGAAATTTTTCATGGGGGGGGGGTTACAACTACTACAACTCACATATATGTATACGTGAGTGTGATAAGGGAGTGAAGAATATACATTTTGTATGACAAAAAGTTTCTGGGGGGGGGGTAGTGATCCCCTATCCCTCCCTTGGCTACGCCACTGCTCGCCACTATCATGGAAATTTGTATATATATATTTTTTTTTAAATGCCTTGTCTTTTGAGGACAAAAACTCAAGTTGGTGATTAACTGACTGATTCGACGTACCACTAAAGACCACCGTGTACATGCACGTTAAATACGTGGTTCCGAAAGCTCTCTTGGCGATCACCAACAGTTTCTGAGGGGTACCAGTATTGAGAAGTCTCTCCTTCTGATGAGGATCCAAATTGAGGCCTGAAACTCCAGGAAAGTTGCTAAACGACACATTCGGTGACGTGTTCGCCCTCTCCTAGATAACAAATAAACCACTAGCAAAATATTTTTGTGCTAAGAAAGCGACTTTTGTTAAGGTAAAATAAAAAGTGAGGAAATGTTTCAAATTACATGGTACACTGTCTAGTCCGCTATCTTAATTTCATGTTAACCGAATTCTCATGTTAAGCATTTTCGTCTTAAAACCCCATTCCACTGCGCAGTATCGCGGGAAATCACAAAGTCACCCTGTTTAATTTCTATGAAAATGAAAAATATTTTCACTTCACAAGTGAGATGATCACTCTCAATCGCGGACCACTGACGAAGCGCGGAGAATCTAATGTAAGTGTCCGAACCCTTGATTCAATTCATCTGGCGTACATTGTACACAAGCAGTGCAGTCAGTAAGCTTCTTCGCTTCGAAGAAGATATTTTGATGTGTTTAATAAGGAACTGTCAAACCCCTGTAAGAGTTTCTGACAAATGTTGCTTGCGGACGTAGGCGTGCAGTTGTATCACGTTCTTTTATTTTATTTATTTTTTCACAAGTCTGGCTGGAACAATGCGTTTCATCATTGGGGCGCGATAAACGCCTGCGGGTAATTTGTGTCACAGATTTATATTGTTCGCAGCGGTAATTGATTCGTGAACGAAACATTTCATGCGGGTCTATGACCAGAGATATACTAGTCAGTTACATTTTTTGTTTTTGGATTTTTCACCAAGCAGATAGCGCGACTTCTGGATGATCATGGATGTCTTTATAACGACGTACTGTTCCCCCCAGTTTAAGCGTGTCCATAGATGCAAATACGCATGCTAGAGATGCGTTCGGGCTCATTTTTTGAAGCCCGAGCCCGAAATTTCAGCTAAAGATAAAAAAAAATTCAATTACTTCATTGATAGAATGCAATAAATTTTGCCGTTTGTGCAAATTGAAGACAAATATAGTTGCAAACTCCCAATGCACTTTCTAATTCTTTGGATCCTTTATCAAAAAATGTCGGATCTCATGACTAACTAAGGAATATAAACCGCCGTTCTAAAATACCCAAAGAGAGCTTCACGCACCTTCTAGGCGCCCGTGCCACTATTTTTATTTGTTTATTTATTTATTTATCTTTTATAAGTACTTTTATTCTGCTCATGAATCACTTTTTAAAATCTGTTTCAAGCAGTATATTCAATAAAGGAGAAAATTTTTATGAGCCCGAGCCCGAACACAATTGTGAATTTTAGAGCCCGTCTCATCTCTAACGCATGTGCTAACGAACGAGTCCAGTGGCAAAATGGGGGTGAGGATACGAAACAGAGGGAATGTTTACAAGCTGTGGAAAGGAATGGACAAGCAGTAGACTGAATCAAAGGAAAACGATAGCCACAAACGATTAGTTCAGTTTTTAATAAAAGGAAATTCATAATGATGGCTTATATATAATACTTAAAAACTGCTTTTCTTCACTTTCAATCCCAGCACCTTTAAAACGCCTGTGCAATGAGCTCTGCGCATCTTTCTACCGATATCCTTTTCTATTGTTTTAAAGAAAGATTTAAAATAAAATATAAATTTTATTGGTATGGCTTTTTTAGGCACCGTTTAAGAGTATGAGCGTAAAGTTTTAAAAATTATTAGGTGAGAGGAACTAGGACCCTATCCATATACTCACTTTATACATACGTATAATGAATGCACCCCGACACACACAACTCTTAAAAATACCCCGATGTTGGATTTTAAAATTCAATAACATGAAAATACGCACATTTTCTTTATGACAAAGTAAACAACTTTTCTGTGAAGAAATATATATATATATATAGGGGTGGTAATAAAGGTATATATAAGGTAGTATTTTTCTCAAAAGGACACTATATCATTATCATTTTAGTAACAAAAATTTAAATTTCGTGGGGGTAGAGGTCCGGACCCCAGGACAACCCCCCCCCCCCTTCAAATACGTCCTTGTCCCTAGTGTTGAATTTTTGAGCATTTTTTCCGCAGATAATAAATTCCCCTGACCACCTTTACCCAATTACCAAGTTTGATAACATTTGGTCCAGTTTCCCTTTTCTGATCGTTTGAAAGTGGAACTTTTAATTATAATCACCCTGTATATTAAATAAATGAATGAATAAAATATGAGTAGTCTATTCATTGGTTAAATGGTCAACATTTTATAAATACGAAGTTTCTCAAATTACCTCACACGATAAGCTGCGATAGTATTAAATTGATAAACTGGTAAACATTCAATATTTCATAACAAATTGATTCTTGTAACTTATAATACCGACATCTCAATATTAATGTATATAAATAGGTTTCTAAGTATAAGTTTCTGTCATATATTTTGCAATTGCCAGATATGCTATTCATGATATATATATATATTGCGGGGGGGATGGAAGGGGAATAAATTGAAATATTTAGCATTGAAAAGTAGATGAAATAAATTGATACTTGTAATAATTTACTCTGCCAATGATGTAAAAAACCTCTTTTTCTACCTTATTATTATGATTTGTCCTGAATAAAAACTAAACTAATTTTTAGTATAGTATAGTAATTATTGTAGTCAGCGGCGTAGCCAAGGGGGGGGGAGATAGGGAGGTCACCCCCCCCCGCCCATGAGGAATCTTTTTGCTATGCAAAATGTATATTCTTTATTCCGTTATCACACACATATATGTGAGTTGCAGTAGTCGTAACACCCCTATGAAAAATTTCTGGCTACGCCACTGATTGTAGTGTTTGTCAATTACGTTAGTTTGGAGGAAAAAAAAAGAAAGAAAATGCAAACAAATTATTCTATCATATAAATGTACATCATGCCAGGGCTGGCCCAAGGGGGGTGCGAATATAGGCGATCGCCTAAGGCCCCGCGCTTATAGAGGCCCCGCTCTTGCGCTTCGCCTGGGGCCCCGCACGCCCCTCGGGCCGTCTCTGATCATGCAGACGTTTATTTACTGTGCTCTCTCTTTTTTTTTTACAAGTTTTATTTGTATATAGCCTCGTAATTAAGCTGCTGATAATTTACTTCGTCATTGTGTTCCTAGCATGATTACCGTTCTTTTGTCTTCCATTGTGCGGTGAAAAAGATCCTTTCGTGCACCCGCATTGTGTGTATCAGTGAAAGTTGCATGTACAGCCCCTAACTCAGCGGAAAATGGATCATTCGTGTTTTGTTTTCGATTAATTATCGTGTGGGAAAGCAAATTTAACAGTTTCTGCTTACACGAGACTGGAATACAATCTGAAATGATAAATTGAAAGTTTTTAGTAACAGATTTGTGCCATTATTGTGTAAAGGAAACTCTTTTAGTCACATTTCCTCAATCAAGTTAACGTTGCCAGTGTTGGTAGTAGAATAATTGATCATGCTTCCAATAACGGACATCCTTGGCTAAAAATAGACCTCAGGTTACCGTCTGTGCAATTTACTATATGGATATAAATCTCTCTCTCTCTCTCTCTTTTTTTTTTTAATTGTCTGACGGGATGTTCTTATATTTCCTTTTTTTTTTTTTTTTTGGAAGATTTAACAGTATTTTGCATCCCTATTTTATAAAACGTTTATATATATTTTACATAAAATATTTTGTTTCCTTAAATTTATTCAGAGATATTTAAGTCTAGAAATGTGCCCGGTCGCAGGCATACGATTTTGAGAGGGGGTACCAGAATGAGAAAAATGTTGAAAAGCAGTATGGTAAAAACTAAAATGTTTCTTTATTTGATATGCAATTTAGTCCTTGGAATAGATTTTAAAAAAATTGTCCCACGAGAAAAAAAGGAATTATTGTAAAAGATCCTATTTTACTTAATGGGGAATGGATGTATATGTCAATCTTTTAACTAACCGCCCCCCACCGACAAACTAACCGCCCCCCCCCATAGACAAACTTCCATTAATCCGCCTCTGTAATGCTTTTAAAATGCGAATTTCAGGTATTAAGTTCAGACAAATTTCAACCATACCCTTTTTTAAAGGGTTTTCTGAACCCATATCCAGGGCCCGATTAACCTCTGAAGTGAGGGGAAGCTCAGTCTCATTTCGGGACCCCCATCACCTTTTTGTTTGGGAAAAGTAAAGTTTTAATGATTTTATTTCATAAAAATATTTTATTCATAAAAAAGAAATTTCATTGATTTAATTAGCTCTAATGATTTCCTTTGAAAAAAGCATTTTATTCATTAATTTGAAAATTTCCTTTGATAAAGATATTTTGTTCATTAATCTTCATAATAGTTTAGTTCATTGTAACGAGATTTTACAGTATTTTTGACATTACTTTAAACATCAACAAATAACTTAAAACATTTCATTACCTAGCTGGAACATTAAACTTTATTAATTTAGTCCTACTTTTCATGAGGCATGGCTTTTTTCAGGAATTCTTTGTTTGTTTTGATGACATCATAAAAATCCCAACGCAGAAGTTGAGAATTAATTTTGACATTTAGAAGATTGTTAACCGGCAGCATAGGGCAAGGGGGTGCAAGGCCCCCCCCTCTGGATTTTTGTATGCAGTGTTTTCCTTACTTTTTTGCTCTTTCCAACATGGTAACCATACGTTTAAGTAGTCTTTGCCCCATCTTGAGTAATCTTTGCCCCCCCCCTGGGAAATATTCTGCCGGCGCCCATGTGTTTAACATTACATATTAAAAGTCTACCCTTTTCTGCCGGCCAAATATTCCCCATAACAGAAAAAAAACTCTCAACCACAGTAGATGTCCCAGGCAAAGACATCGCAAACAACCAATTTAGAAATGTTGCGACATGAAGTATCAAGACTTCTGAAAAGCACCACTTCTCTTCATTAAAAATGTTAAAGATCATTTAAAAACAAAATTTTGAATTTTTATCGCAGTTTTTCAGTCATTTTCAGGCCCCCCTTCAAATTCTGAGGGGAAGCTCAAGCTTCACGAGCCTTTTCAGTAATCAGGCCCTGCCCATATCCATTGTAATGAACACCAAATCTCTCTCTTGCAAACACATCATTTTGTTCTTATGCAGGTCCTGAAAAGCTACAGAATGATACAGAAGCTCTCATATGATTTTCTCTTTGGAGGTTTACTTCCTATTTATGCTTATTTGACACCAACCAGGGCGAAGAAAAACCTTTTTCCGTGAATGCCTCTTTCATACAAAAAAATCTTTTGTAGATTCAACAAAAACTATATGAGAACGTAGAAAAACCCGCAATTATATAATTAAAAAAATAAATAGCATTTCTTGAAATAGAATTTATCCAATTATACTGTACTAATGAAAATGTAATATATTCTTAAAAAAGTTAATAATAATAAGAAAATAAATGGAGCAGTAAAATTTTTCCACCTCAATATTTTAATTAAGGCAGAATGGCAAAGCACTAAAAACGAACTCTTGAATTTTATGTGAGTATTCACTATTCACAAAATAATTGAAATAAATAGAACACGTTGGAATCCATAAAACGATAGTGAATAAATAGTAAGTCAAAAACATTTTGTTGAGAACGAAGGGGAAAGTCACGCAAGAACATCGTAAAAGAAAAACAGACAAAAAGAAGAAGAAAAATAAGACTGCCATTTGGCGTGCTTTTAATTGTTAGAAGACAAAGACCTGTTTCCTGTTTATTATGGCTGCAAGTGGAATAGATCTTCATTTTTTATCAAGATAAGTGTAGGAAGGCATGCTATAATTCATTACAATACTTCTTATAAATCTTAAGGACTGAAAAAAGATACCTTCGTTGGTTATATATTTTACTACATTCCTCATTTAGCAGAAACTATTTTTTAAGGGTTTTAATTTTTAATTCGAAGTATTGTCTTTTGTCTTCAAGTGTATTTTGTTTGGCAGCAGTCTTATTTAAATACAGTCGGACCCCTATTTAACGAAATCGCTAAATCCGAGAAAAGTCCTCTATATAGAAAATTCGTTAAATAGAGATTTACCTTTTAAATGCTTTAAACAGCATACAACTGATTTTAAATTTATAAACACTAAGTATTTTTTAAAAGTAGTTATTCACACTTTTTTAAAAATAAATCATAACAATTTGCGTTTTTTTTAAATTTATCAAAAAGAAATCTGCAAGGAGAAACAAAAAAGGTAACAAATAGTCCGAAATTACACCGCATTTTTAGTTTTAGGTAAATCCTTTTACGATAAAATTAATTTATTTTAATGTAATAATCATATTCATTATAATTAAATTAAGAATAGATTACCATCATTGTGGTACTGTCGGACATAATTAAATTTAATCACTCGTGATCCTTAATTGCTGAAAAAATCTGTTAAACTTGTTTGTTTTTTAACAGCGATTTTACTACTCTCAGTGAGTTAAGACACCTGATGAAACAAGTTCAAGGTCACCGATAAAAATAAAAGGTTGTAAAAGGACAAAATAACTTTCCAATGTTCAGAAATGTTTAGAGAAACAACGGGAAAAAAGTTAAATACCAAGAAAAACTTCGTTAAATAGAGAATGAATTTCGCTATTTGGAGGTTATTTTTTACGAAGAAATTCACTAAATGTTCCAGGAAAAATTCGCAAAATAGAGCAATTCGTAAAATAGATGTCCGACTGCATTTGTATTATTATTATTTTTTTTGAGTTAAGTAATTCTAAATTTATATTTAATGTAGAAAGTAGATTCATTCTAACGATCAATTTTATACACAGTAAAACCCGCTTAAGAAGTTTTCCTAGGGAATGAAGGACAAAAGCTTCTTCAGCGGGAAAACTTCTTAAACGGGAGACGTATTTTTTTGAAAAACATATAAAATAATTTCGGTATAAGTATTGAAGAAATATTTTTTGACATTACTAAAGTTTATAATTACTTATATAAATTGTTTTGCACACTTAAAAAATCAGTTAATAAAGTAAAACAAAATAATTTACCATTCTATTATAAATCTTTCAAAAATATTTTCGCTTTAAGCTTTATTGCAATCGATTTTACACAAGGAAAAAAAAAGCCTTTTTCTTTTTTTTTTTTTTTTTTTTTATTGGAAATTTTTAATTGGTCTTTCGTTTTTAAAAAATTTTCATTCACATCTTCAACGCTTTTAATAAAACAAGTTTCAGTCATTCCTTAATTTTCTGTAAATTCACGAATTTCATCCATTGTTAGCATTTTACTCTCGAATACAATCGTTTTCAGTCCTAAACATTGATTTTTACAAACAGTAATAAGAAAAGGGGGGGGAAAAAAGAAGAAAGAAAAGGCACTTGTAATACGCTTTGAAAGTAAACTTAGAAGTGAAAGACAACTTTTTAAGCGGGAAAGTGTTTAGACGAAACATTTTAAGCGGGTTGTTTTAGCATTGTAAGAATAGGAAAAAATTGGGAACCGCAAATAAGAACTTTTTAAACGGGAAAACTTCTTAAGCGGGAACTTCTTAAACGGGTTTTACCGCATATCTCATGGTAACATAACCAGAAAAAATGTTAAAGGCGAAAAAGGCAGAATTTCCCACAAAGTGGTTTGGGTCTTTCATCTGTAAATGCTAACTGTGTTTGTTCCATGGAATGCAATGCATGCATTTTGAACATACATTTGACATATATTTTAAGGTTTAGCGTCAAAAAGTCATCAGAGATTTGTTCAGATTCTATTTAAAAGACCCGAAATTAAAGAAAAATAAATTGTTATTTTACTGTAGTTTCGGCCTTATTCACCACGCATGAACACTTTACACGTGGATAAATTCAAACATGCGTGTTTAATTCATTAATAAGATAGAAAAAGATCATTTAAGCGAAAAAACTTCTTAAGCGGGAACTTCTTAAACGGATTTTACCGTATATCTCATGGTAGTATAAGATTTTACCCTTGAATTTATCACGCGTGTTTGAATTTAATCCCGTTTAAAGTATTTGGTGAATATGGCCGTTAGAGTCTGATCCGAAATTTAAGCTAATTGACAAAGTAGAACCCCATTTATTACTCTGATGTTATCAGCTTTAAAGCGAATTAATAAAAAACATCTTATTAAAAGTTAAGGGTTTTTCATATATTTTTGCGTTTATAACTATTGGAGCAAAGAGGCATTCATTAGTTATTCTGATACCGTTTGGTTTGCTGTACACTTGTGAAACGTCAGAACCATATTTCAGACAAGATATTTCTTCTTCCCTTATTCTTTCTAACACTGAGATTGAAATAGCGTGCATTTGGGTGCAAAGTGATGTGTGACCAGTCGTCTAATTGCGAATAGCTGAGACCAGCGGTTCCCAACCGGTGGGGCGCGCTTCCCTTGGGTGGCGCAGAGCGTTTACAGGGGGAGGTGTGAGAAAAACAGACAGAAAAGCAAGTGGTAATGCATGTTTGAAAATTATCTTATTTATTCTTATTATTAATCCTAAACAGTTTTTTTTCTTTTTTTGCATAAAATGTTTATTCAAACTTCACCGATAAATTTTGGTAAAAAAGGACACTCAATACTCATTGTTGAAGAATAATAAACTTGTATGTTCGCTGAGTAATGTGAAGGAGAGGTCATTCCAAATTATCCTTTGTTGGAAGGGCGCAATGTTAAAAGGTTGGGAACCACTGGCTTAGACCATACGTAACACAAAATAAATGTATATAACTTAACATAGGTATAGAGAGACTGAAAAAAAAAGGGGGGGGGTAGGCATAAAAGATCTAGAGGGAGTGAATAATTCGCATTTAAAAGCAGAAAAGGGAAATTTCTTTTGAAATTCCAAACAAATTTTGGAAGTCAAAAGATTTTGAAATAAAGTTGGATGCACACGTGTACTCTGGTGCTCTTCCCCCGACACTACGCCTATGTAACTTAGCGCTCATTGTTAACAAAAAAAATAAAATAAAATAAAAATATTAAAAGTACCGTTAATAATTTAAACAGCGCTATAAAATATTTGAACAATTCAAGGCACTTTAAAGACGACTGTTATTTTATTTTCTAACTAATGCGTTGATTTTTCTCTAAAAGAACTCAAAGCGGTTTTTAAAAATCTGCTTCTCAAAGCACTGAACACGAGAGAATTACTGCAAAATCAAGAGTCCATCTCATCTTTTCATCTCTTGTCATTACTCCAAGATGCATCTATTTGGAATATTTGAGAATAAACCGAATAAAAGGAATCGGAGAATTGTACCGTTTGCAAACTAAAAATCAATTTCACAACTTTCGACCACGAGTAACATAGTTTCTTCTTAGAACAATAATTTTTAATTCGTAACAGATCCCATAATTTAGTGTCAAATAAGACAACTACTACCTTGTTAAAAATTACATTTTGATAAAAAATATAATAGAAATTAACATCATATTTTAAATATTTAAATTAGTTTAATACATATAATAGCTGCACGTTGAAACTATTTATATTAAAGCAAATTTAAAATATTATTTATTAAGAAACTTAACTGATCCTTTATATGATGTTTTTGCTCAGTATATTAAATTGTTTAAACACCTCTGAATGAAAAATAAATAAAGTATTAAAAAAGTATCTGCCTGGAAATGAAAGACTTTTTCTTAAATGACAAGTCAGCAGCATATTTCCACGTGTGCATAGTTATCAAGCACACACACACACACACACACACACAAAAAAAAAAAGTTTATAAATAACATGTCTCATTTGATTGCCCGGGAAGACATAGTTTACAACACTTTAACGTAAACTTTCTGGATAAAAAAAAATGCATATGTTATATAAAGAACATCTTTTTTAAAAGAAAGATATCTTTTCATATAATTTTACTTTTAATGTATCACAAAATTGCTCTTTAAAGTGCTCATAATGCTTATCTTTACTCTTGAAAATATTACTCCATCTGATAATTTGATATAAAAAAAAGAAGTCTTTGCTTTGAGATAGATTTTTAAGAGTAAAATTTTACTCTACAAGATAAGTGAAAAGAAAATATTTTCTAGTGGCAGTGTTTATAAGAGCAAATAGGAAAAAAGAGCAATGCTCTTGAAATTTTGAGATAGCAAGAACATCTAGATTTATGACCGTATATTTGCCGCTGTAAAAAATACATATAAATAAAATAGAAACATTATATTTGCTCAGTTCTGATTTGTTCAGGAAAACTTTAAGTAGGCTGTACATTTTCTTACATTCTGTGAAATTGACAGTAAATTTTCTTAACGATTCTACGAATGTGCTTTAAAAAAAATTCAAATCATGTTAAGTGCACGTGTAAAATGTAAATGCGTTTAACAGAACACGAAACTCAATGAAAATTTGCTGAAGTAAGCAAATTTTTATCATACATTCACCGTTATTTTGACGATTATTTAACCATTTTATTAATGTATTTATATGACTTGGATATCAAAAGTACATTGGTCTACCAAAACACGTCACTCTTACCACAAACCTTGATTTGTCCTCGAAATAATTGAGGAACAGAAATTCGGACAAATTAGATTGTAATTACCGGCCAATTAGCTTCAATCTGCATTAATATTTTGGAATTAATTTTATTTTAGGATTCAGAAAATGTATTTGGTATTTCCAGTTCGTTTATTGCAGAGCACTATAAAAACAACTCACCTACAGCTATAGAGATCAATAACTTATCTGCAAAAAATCTCACAGTAGCCATGTTTGTAAAATCCTCACGAAGACTCTCTTTTTGCCCTACCAAGGGTAGCCCTAGGCAGGATTTTTATTAGGGGGGTGGGGAGGGGGGGTTGCAAGACAAGGAGACCATGGATTCCAACTGCTCCTCCCCCAGGTTTACCATCATCAGACCTAGGGTCCCCCTAGGCCCCTAGGACCTATGGGCGTAGACCCTATAGTAACTAGCTCATTTTAAAAGGGGGACAGCTGCCCCGCTGGCTACGCCCATGGCCCTAGGTTACGCGCTGCTCCCCTGCAAACCTAAAAAAGGCGCCCCATCTTACTCTAGATCAAGTTTTTCTTAGTTTTTTAGTTCGGAATGGCGCCCCTTCGAAGGTGGCTCCCCGAGCTATGCTTACCTTGCTTACCGTGTCGGGCCGCCCCTGTGTCCTACAATGCTCAGTTAGTGATAACTTAACGCAACGTAAAAGTTCCATGATGTAAAATGATGTTCGATATCCTCGTTAAAGATGTTAATGTGGAGGATATCCGTAAAAAATACTGTTACATTTCCCATATATTACATTACATGAAAATGAAACTTAGTTAACAGTATTTTTATTTTATTTTATTTTATTTTTTTGCATTACAAGTATCAGAAAATATTTTGGACCAGTAGAAAGTGCGGTTATAGGCAGGAAAACATTAAATGTGGGTAACATCAAATAAAGGTATTACCATGTTTCTCGGCTGCATTTCTCACTTATCTCTGTTATGTCGCATATAGGTCTTATCTTTCGTTGTATCCTAATTTCCGTCGCTTACTCCCTTGGATTTGCGCTTAATTAAAGCGCCGGTAGAAAGAGAGATCAGGATTGGGGTCAGCGCTCCATTGAATGAATCCTCAACACTTACAGGGTTCAAGGTACCAGGGCCACCCACATACGATCACATTTATTGCCGACCCCTAGCGATTCCAACATGCAGGCAGGCTACAAAAGGGTGGTTTTTGATATCTTCCCCAACTGAGATCGCTGTTAGTGAGGTAGATTTTGGGAACGCATGCATAATGACTTAATATACCTGACTGGAATCGTTTAGGTAGAAATTCATTACTTGCAAATCAGTAAGGCACCCTAAAGGGACTATTATATCTTTGAAGAGTGTTCTGACTCTGAATAATTTTAAATGTGATGCACTAAGTGCATGCCGCCACATAATTGTAAATGCATATTTTCGACATTTTTTTCCCATAATTTTTCTATTAAAAAAAAAAAAACAAAAAAAAAAAACAAAAAAAAACATAAAGTCTTTGCGTTACATTGTACTCTTACACATTTGAATAGCATGTTCAATGTTTGTGTTTCTGGATTAAGACCTATTGACACCACTAAGGTCCTAGGCCTATAGGGGGAATGACCCCCGTGGGGGAATTTCTAAGGGATTCTAGCGCGCATTTACGCGAGGTTTCGGGGGGAAAACACGGAAAACTCCGAACGGCTCGGCTAGGTCGACAGGCGCGACCGGGGTTTGAAACTTACACCTCCCGCCTTCCAATTTCGAGAGCAGAATCTCTCAGGCAGTTTTGGGGCCATAACATGTTCAAACCCGCCGTTTATATTCAGTTTGGGTGTGATAATGGATAGCAGAATCCGAAATAAGATTTTTTTTAATTAGCTGACAGCACAAAATGCTGTGAACTTTAATATAAAACCAGCAAAAATTATTCAGCTCACGGCAAAGTGTTAAATTTTTGAATAATTCCAGTGGAAGTTTTTATGCTTGACTTTAAAAAAATGATTCAATAATGCTTTGAGAGGGTGAAAAAAAATCTTTCTTATTGAATCTTCTGTCAACCTCAAAATGCGCTTTCTACCGAATTTTTCATAGAAAATGTGAGCTCTGACATATTCTTTACGGCAAGTTTTGGAGGACTTACCAAGCATTTATCAACAAATTTGAAAAAAAAAATAATTTCTTTTGACTATACGGTGCATTTTTCTAAAGAAGAAGAAAATTCTTGTGCGACTTTCAACATTTTATTAACGCCCTCTTCCCTGTCCACGTTATCAGGCAAACACATTTGAAAAAATCTCCACTGTGCCAGTTCATACCAAACCTGTCTACAAGATCGCGTAGACAAAATTCTGGGATTGAGCGAAATAGCACCCTAGTGCTAACAAGAAGTCAAATTTCAAAATTTTCCCATTTAGCAAATTTATTGCCTACTTGAGAATTTTTTTCTGGAAGTTCTCTTTTTCTCTCTCTTACATAACTGAATCGTTTTTTACAGTGCATAGTAACTTGTGAAGAAACATCCTCAAAAAACTCACGTCCCTGTCATAATTAATTTTCCTTTAGCGTGCGTTTGTAAAACAGATTGTTTGTTTTCAATACCTTTTGTATTTTACTTTTATTTTTCCTTACATAATAGTGTGATATTCCTATAATGTGAACTGTGTATAATCTACTCCACCTGTAAATAACAACCTAGAAAATAATTGTCGAATGCTAATATTACTTTTTATACTTGCAGTCACAAAAAGATTGTTTTTTCTCTTTTTCAAGAAGAACTCCTTGTACAGTTCTCGACAAAATAAATGCAAATAGCCCAGGATCCTTTCAGAATTGAACACTTGTGCATGTGAAAATGAGTATTATTGCTTTTGTTTATTATAACTGGTTTTGTAAATGGCGGGCTTGTTTGTCTAGCGCATGTCCCTTCTCTTTCAGACATAAATGCGTTGACCGTACCGTACCCCAGCTTTTGTGGGCCTTATTTCTTACACTATCTAATTATGTGATCTACAAAAGGAAAATATTATCAAAAATCAAGTGCACATAGTGTTTTTTTGCTAGCTATTCCGCTTCCGGTTGTAGGATGTGTGAAAGATTTGGTCACGACTGCGACCATAATGACCTGCTCCAGTGCCGTGACTCAGTGGCGTTTTTCCAATTGTGTTGCGGTGTGACGGATGCGACCTCCACCGCATCTGATGTCATTCTGGATCATTCCAATACGACAGACTTTTATTCGCGTTTTGTGTTTTGAAACTCTACGGTGCATATGTTCTTACAGTAGGTTATTTAATAGTGTTTAGTAGTATAGCATCCTTAACTTACCATAAGGGTGCGAATATGTTGAACATGTTTTTGAGATTAGTGAATTTTTTTTACTTGTAAATGGTACCCTCGTTATGTGTGCGTTACTAAAACCGAACGTTTTAGTAATTTAGGTATGAACGTAATAATTATTTTTGATAAGAACATCTTAAATCCAAAAGCTTTAAATTCTAGTTTAAAGAGAAAATAAATCACAGGATGGCAGGTGTCTCAGTCGCGGTCCTAATTTTTTTTAATTCCTACCTTCATCAAAGTTTTATTTATATAGCCTAGTACTTTAACCCTTTAACGCGCAGTGTTTCCGCTCTGGGAACACCAAACTCTGACGTTTTGACTGCTGCCAGTCACGAAGAATAGATTTGATTTCTATAAAAATAGTTGCGGGTGACATAGCTCCACGAGAATCCTTTACTTTTCAGCACGTCATTTCCCGTAAAAAAAATTGTCACGATTATTTTTAACAGCAGTGACATCTGCTGAAAAATGGAAGAATGCGAGAACAGCGGGATAGATTGCCCAATGCTGCAAAAAAGGGTCTCTAGATCTGTGGCACGCGATGAACGTTTCGATCGTCCGCCATCTTGCTGGTAGTTAAGTCGAGCGATAGCAACGGCTGCCCTTTTTTGAGCATTGGAAATGGGTTGCGCCTCAAAGGGTTAATGGTTTCATAGGCAAAACCTTAACATTTAAAAGAACATTTAATAACTATTGAAGCAACAGAACATTTTACTGTATTGTTTATAGAGTTAGGAATTTTTAAGAAATAGGACCGACTACGACGCTTCCACATATAAAAGTCTTTTTGTTAACAACAGCAACATAAAAGTGTACTGCTTTAAAATCTTGTATATTTTGTTAAGAATCTGCCTCAATTGCTCCGAGTGTTAATCATAAGAACTTTTTAAGCTATGAGTATAAAGTATTTTAACTGCTTAGTTCCGAGATGAGTAATCTTTTTCATATGCATTCCGCATACACCCATTTTTTACATTAAAAAAATTCCTTTGTTGAATGAATAACCTTTTAGGAAAATGTATAAATGTTCGGCTCACGCAACTTCTTAGAAAATTAATTTAAAAAATTTGCTACTCAGTGCCTATGAAAGAATAAGCTAGTTTAAAAAAAAAAATTGCCTTGGAATGATCTTCCATCCTAACTGTTATTATTCTCTAAAACTAAACGTAGATTAAACGAGCCGCTCATGCGGTTTGTCCGGAGTTTTATACATTATGAAGCAGTTCTGCGCTAGACAGTGCTCAAAAATAAAATATAATAATCATAATAAAATGTCTTAAAAATAATGAAAATTATTCTCGAAATTCATAACGCAGTCTTTGTTAAAGAGAAACGGGAATGAAAATGAAAATTTTAATTAGTTAGCCGGAACTTTTGATGCAACGCCATTAACCCTTTTTCGATTTTTATCTGGAGTATTTCCTGACCATGTCATTTAGAAAATACAGCAGCCGACTAGCCCTCTGATGTTTGCGTCAGTAGGTTGATTTTAAAAAAGTAATTATGGCGGGTGCAAAGATTGTACCTGCAACTATAGAAATGTTTTATTTCATAAACAGAAAAAAAAAAAAAAAAAATGGTTAAGAATTCAAAAGTTGTTTAGTGGTATTTTTTACAGTCTGCGGTCAATGTGTGTGTGTTTGTGTGAGAATAGAACTTGTAAGGCATAGAAGAGCAATAAATCTTGTACAAAGTCTTTTGGTGGGGGTTAATGAGGAATTCCTAGGAGCTGATTCTGCTGTAAAGCCTCCAGAGTGGGCAGTTTAACCGTTTTCAATGCCAGCGGGGATGTAGATTTCTGATACCGATTTTCTTTTTATGTATGTTTTTAAAGCACTGTATATGCGTGAGTATATTGAGCTTTAAAGGTATGAAAGAGCATTGCTCCTTCAAAATCTTTTAGTGGAAGTTAATTAGAGAGGAGAGCTCATTCTGCTGTAAAATAAATGTGTATATATATATATATATCTTTTGAGAATGTAGTAATTTACCGGCCCCCTCACTGTCAGCGGGGTTGCCGATCCTTAATGCCAGAGACGGGGCGAGGAAAAAAAAAATTGGAGGATGCCCAAAAGGTGAAAATGGTTGACTTTCTCATTAAAATGCTAGATTTATGGACATCCAGCTAAGAAAAATCCAAAGTTTTTGGGATGCCCCTGCGCTTCGCAGCTCACCAATTTGTCTACGTCCCTGCCTAATGCAGTAGAACTTCGCGAATCCGGAATTTACTGTGATTTTACCGATACCTGATTTAGAGATCCTGTAACATAAAAAATCGTAATAATGAGGTAAAATTATAAAAAAAAGGGCTTACTTTCGTTGAACGGAAAAAACCATGTAAATGAAAAATATCAGGTTGTAACGAAAGTTTTTCGCCAAATCTGCTTGAAAAACTAATTCTAATCAGTATTCTAGTTCCTTAGATAACTGTTTTTGAACTTTCGGTACCAAACCTGCACAGTGTCACGTGATATAACAATAGTATTTAAAGCTGTACTCATTATTCGTTGATATTCTGTAGCTGACTTTTTGCAACACAACTGGAAGTACATGATGGTACTATCCTCTAGAGTGATAGTTCCATTTGACACACCTTGTACTTAATGATAACTATATTTTTTTACAGATTTCATAACACAGTGTTATAAAATAAGTCTCTTTCTTTCAAATGCCAAAAATCGTTTAACAAAATATGAGCAAATACGCCAACGCGAACTGTGTACTTACGATGTTTACGATGGCGGGAAACTTTCGTTACAACCTAATAAAATACATCTACTGTTGGGAGTTTTAATTCAAGGATTCTTACATTTTACAGTTAGAGTTGAAAATATGAATAGGGATAGGCTTTAGTTTAGGAGAGAAAAATTTATAATATGTGAAAATGAGTTTAAAATTGTTACCCCGAGAAAAAGGATTATATAGTTAATTTTTTCGGATATTTGGTATTGGTAGGGGGGTTGAGAGATGGTTAGATTGTTGGTGATAATATATTTTGGAATGTTCGATTGCTTCCTTTTGACGGAGCATCATAGGCGCATATTCGGGGGGAGGGGCAAGCTAAAGCATGCACACACACCCTAGATTTTTAGCATATTGCCTTATGATGTAAACAAAATTGCATCACAAAGAAAAATCAGAACTTAAATTGTTGCAAGTGTGAAGTTTGCCCTTGTAGATCTTTTTTTTTTTAATTTTGTCTTCCACAATAAAAACTTCTATGGATGCCCAAGCCCATGCATGGCATCATTTATAAGAAACAAAATATTTCCGGGCACGAAAATCTTTCGAAATATGCCTCAAACCTACACACGGCAAAGGCGAAGGATGCAAAGCGTCACTTGAAAACTTCCAATGCTCCAAATTTGGCGCATGCATGCCCCGCGATTTGTCCAACCCTACTATAAAAACGCTTGCCATAATAGAGCACTCATATAAACCACAAATACAGCAATGTTGAGACATTAAATCTAGCCAGACGAGCCTTTATAACTGAAAAAAAAAAATCTCATTAATGCACACTCAATCTCTATTTAGTCGGATCAATGCTAGCCTTTCAAAATATGGAGTGATACCCAGACACATACTCGAACTTTAAAAAAGTTCAATTGCGCTGTCGATCATTGCATTTTTGTAAAATTATCTTTTTTTCAAGTTGTTCACCCTTCATCTTATTTGCCTAGACACCTAAAGCAGCCTAATAAACCCACGCATCTATGATTTTTACACGCCTTCGGTATTTTATCTAGCTTCATGGAATTTCAGGCGGGTAAGATAAGGCATGAACGGGGAAAAGGATAATTGTTTTAACTCGATTAATATGCAGCAGGCTCGAGTAATAACGGATCCAGATGACAGATAGACCCTTGTTCTTATTTATTGGATGTGTTTTCTCGATTCCGCTCTTTTTTTATTGGTTGTTTTGGCTTCGAATGATTTGTTGCCGATGTGTAGTTAGTTATCTTTAAGCAAAATCAGCTGACCAGTTTTATTGTTATAAAAAAATCATCATTATGTATTTTGCAAGTCTTATTTTGTTGGTAATTAATCAAAAACTATCTTAGATACAGAACTTAGTAGTTCTGTTTTTATAATAAATATTAAATGTTTAACTGCAATAAAAAATAAATAAATAAACTTAGTGACTTTTTGCTCGGATTTTGCTCAATAGTCCAGAGGGACCTGGACCCACTATGTTACCCCCGTCAATCAAAATCTTTTCCTGTTATGTAACACAGTTCTTTAAAAATTAAGCTTCATGAAAAAAATACTCGCATTTTATTTTATTTTAATAATATTCATTAGAAAAAATACTTTAAAAAAACGTCAGTTAGATTTTTCCCCCCCTCTATCTAAAGCATGCTAGGGTAGTACCGTGAACTTGGCTTCTCTTTCCCTTTTTCCCTACTGTGTCAGAAAATGACTTTAGCTCTGTAGCACGCGATGGGCGATTCGATCGACCGCCATGTTGCTGGTAGTTAACTCGAGAGATGGCAACGTGCGCACTCTTTCGACTTCGGTACCAATTAACCATATTTTTTGCGACTAGCACTTGAAAGCGTCGGAAAGAGGTGGATTCACTGCTCGACCACCGCGCATTAACCCTTTGAGGCGCAACCCTGCACAGCCAGGGCGCTGTGCTGCACAGCCAGCTGCGTATGAAAAGGGTCTCTAGATCTGTGACGCAATGAACGTTTCGATCGTCCACCATCTTGCTGGTAGTTAAGTCGAGCGATGGCAGCGGCTCCCCTTTTTTCAGCGTTGGGCAATCTATACAGCTGTTCTCGCATTCTTCCATTTTTCTGCAGATGTCAGTGCTGTTAAAAATAATCGTGACAATCTATGTTACGAGAAATGACGTGATAAAAAGTAAAGGATTTTCGCGGAGCTATGTCACCCGCAACTATTTTTATAGAAATCAAATCTATTCTACGTGACTGGCAACAGTCAAAACGTCAGAGTTTGGTGTTCCCAGAGCGGGCACACTGCGCGTTAAAGGGTTAAAGGACTAAACCAGGGTTTATAAAAGTTGCGTCTTACCACAGTTTATATACGATTACAACGATATCGTCTTTCCAAAGCCACATCGGTTAGATTTATTTCCCTTCTGTGCCCAGCATTACTTGCTGGCATCAGTCTCTGAATGCTCGTTTGCACATTGAAACGTTAACACCAAAACTGGATGAAAGAGTCACGCTGAAGTGAAAAATCTCCAAATTCCTCTGACTATAAGTAATGAGATTAAAATTTAAATACATCCGCTCAAAAAAAAAAAAAAAGTATTCTATCTAAAGTAAAATTTCCTCGACACCAGTTTCATATTGAAAAAAACTGTTCTCTTAAAAAGTTAATCATGTCGTATATGGATATAACTTCTCATATTTTTCTCCAAATTGTATGTTTTTACAAAAACTATTTAGTTATTCACGAAACTGTACGAGAAAATGTAGCATGCTCGAATATTCTTTCTGAGTCCGGGTATAAAATGGTGCAGAAAAAATTAAACGTGAGTTCAAGTTTTAGAAATCTCAAAAGGTTTTTAAAACACTGCACATGCGACTGCGTTTAGGCATTTCAGACAGTATAAAAAAATAATGCACTTAGATAAATTAACTGCAATTGGTGAAAACAAGCTTCGAAGCTTTAGTTGCAACTGCATCAAAGCTTTACAGGTCGGAAAACAATTTGCAAAAAATATATGTCTTATAATTTACAAATATTGCTAGAAAATTGGAGTCCAGTGAACGTAATTTTACGTCCCTCTAACAATAGATTATTGCTTTGTTATATTTTGATAATAATATACTATTATTATAAGGGATATTAATTATATATTATTCTCTTTCAGGTAAGAACCTCAAATCTTTTATATGTATTTTATTTTAACTTAAAGGTATGTTATTATTGTTATTACTATTTATGTACTATTTTTAACACAAATAGAATCAAGCATCTGTTAAAAAGTGCCATTTAAAAAACTTGTTCGAAAAAAACTTCATTGATAAGATGACGGACTGCAAGAATGAATCCACTCATTTATGTTTATTTGGTGCGTGTATTTTTAACTCGAATATAAATGTTCATACCGAAGTTTGGTTCCCTGCCAAAAAGAGCCTCATGTCATTCTGATTAAAAATTATGAGCACATAAAATCGAAATATGTAAAGTAAAAAAAAAAAAAATAGTTTTACATTTTTAAGGCAGAATCTCAAAAAAATAAATTAAAGGGGAATGATACTTAAAATACAAATCTTAAAGCTTGAAGGAAATAGAAATTTAAATGTCAAGTAGTTATTTTATTATTGAGAGGGTAGGAGGGATTAATATCTCTCATTTTTATTCAGAAAGTCATCTGTCTTTCTACGCTTGTAATTTTTAGAAAAATCTATTTTATGAGCACTGTGCAAGTGTAAAATTTTCAAAGTTATTGGGGGAATGCACGCAATTACTCCTATAAAGTTATGTACCTAGAATCTAGATAGATTATCGGTATGTCAGAAATGTTTTTCCATAATGAGGAGGGGGGGGAGCTAAAAAATGTTTTGCTGTTGTTTATTCCTAAGCTTAATCCTATCAGTTAGATCGTGCAATATTACAATACCCTAGTAGCACAATTAGTCCAAAAGACGTTTAAAACACGTTTTTTAACGTCAAAAAACGTGTTTCGAACGTAATTTGAACGTTTTTTGAACTACTTGTGCTACTAGGGCGGAGTCAAGGAACATCCTAGCTATCCTTTTGTACCAAGGAGTGATTTCGTCATGACGATGCATTTTCGTATTGAGCAAACTCTTATGTACGCAAGAGAACTAGAAAATATAATGCAAAAAGGAATTTTATTTCAGTATTTCATTTTTTGGAACATTTTTTACTTAATTTCTCTCTATTCTAAAAAAAAGTAAAGGCCGCTGGCGCTGTCAAAGTTTGTCAGCTTATCTCCTCCTAAACCGTGGGGATTTGAGTTTCGACTAAGGTGCCCACAGATTCGAAAAATTCTGAGGAACCTACTAAGCTGAGTTAAATTTCGAAAATCGAATTATTTTAGAAGATATTAATAAAAAACCGAAAAAATAAACAGAATGGTTGCCAGATTTGGCATAAAATCATTCATTCCTTTGCAACAAAGCGTTTCCAAGTATCTAGAATCGCGTGAAATTTACAAACATGAGTTAGAATTACGCCCATTTTACGCCAAAATAAAAACTATCTTTCTTCTGTATTAATAAAACAATGTGTAAACTGTTAGTTAGTTTGTTTGAATGTGTCTCGCAGTGATCGTAGACCTACCAAATTTTGTACGGAAATTTTCCATGACAGTTCCCGACACACCTCGAAGCGATTTTTTCAAAATTCGAATTATTTTAGGAGATATCGATAAAAAACGTATCGCAAAAGGCTAATTTTTGCTTTCCGCCATTTCGTAATTCTAACCCCACAGTGGAAAAAAAAAAAGCTTATCTAGGTTGCCACATTCGGCAAGTTTATTAAATGATTCAGACTCTTGAAGTAAAAATAAAAGAATAACGATTTTTTTTTTGTCTAGATTATTTGTAAGGTTGTTTTTAAATTAAAATATCGTGTGCATGGGAAATCAGAGCAGGAATGAAATGTTTTATACTCAAAAGAAACATATTTAGAAATTTTCTGAGAGTAAAATGTGCAACTTTTTAATTTGGCTAAAAATTAAACAGTTTTGTGCGATTTTGAGGAGATGATTCTAATGCTTGGCGCAATTTATCGTAATTTATCGTCTGCTGAATACACCTGAGAATAAGGTTTTGAAATTTTCATTCAGTTGCAATTGTGCATTTTTCTGTGCAGATTTTCCCCATCTATTAATGACTATGTCATTTTATCTCTCACTCCCTTTATTGAAAATTGTATGAAAAACGTGTCCCAAAAATGCGACATAAAAGTATGCCACACAATTTTACATATATTTAACTACCATTAGTTCACAACAGCTTTAATCTATTGTTACAATATTTCGTAAGCTGCAGAATATGCTTCACATGTATTTTTTACATATATTTAAATACTATTAAGTTCACAACAGCTTTAATTTATTGTTACAATATTTCGTAAGCTGTAGAATAGGCATCACCTGTTTTTTTCTATAAATAGGTTACAATAATATGAAATAAGTAACTCAAAATGTGTTACACAAAGTTGACAATTTTCAAATAGTAAGTTCTCTTAGACAACAGGAGTTTAGAATTAGCGATTATTCGTTTTTCCAAAACAGAATAACTAATATCTTGAAAAAGAAAAATAATTAAAATGCAGATTATTTTAAAGCCGGTTCGGTCCAGCTGGATTATTTGCTACCAGTAGAAAAATTTGGCGGCGTTAACTATGCCATTATAGCAGTTATAGTACACTTTGGATATTTTCAAGCGCGACGAGATGGTATAATTCGTGGTGCTAAGTACGCCAATCTGCAAACGATTATATAAATGAAAATATGAATAACGATTTTCCGGTAACCTTAAATGAAGAGTAATTATAGGTTGTGAGCATGTGTAAATCGCCAAATAATGAAAAGTCGCCATTGGTGGCAAGCTATCCTATCTGTTCCGCAGCTTTTATTAACTTTACATGTACGCAAGTCGCCAAATAATGAAAAATCGCCATGGGTGGCAAATTCGCAAGGTGTCCAATAGGTTTTACATTATTAAAAATACAGCTGAAACAGATTTTCTGATTTTATTATGCTTTTACTCCTAATTAATATAACTTTTGAATGGCAATACTAAATATCATTGTGTTTCTGAGGAGTGCAAATAATTTTTAAAGTGATTATAAGCGGAGTCCCCACCCCAGGTGTAGTATAGCTCAGGACCCGTACAACACGGATTCCCATAACAAAATATCTTCCGTGTTATGAGGGGGAGGGGGTCTACTGTAGTGTGAAGTTCAAATTTTTATGTATCAATGAACATGCAAGAACCATGAAATGTGTAGCTCTGTAACATTCTATCTGATCCAATCTTCGGTTTTTGTCTGTTGAAATTATGTCTTTTTTACGAATAAGCCTTATTAGGGGTCGAATGCCTCATACGAAAAGCGAGCGTAGCGAGTCTGGGGGCCTTGGCCCCATGTCATTTAAAAATTTGTACTTGTTGCGCTTGTATTCAACACTGTATAAAGACAGTAAGAAGTATGAATAGATATGAGAGGCGGAATAACAAAATATGATCCCCCCCCCCCAAAAAAAAAGAAAACGAAAGAAAGAAAGAAAGGGAGAGAGAGAGATTGAAAATCAATTTGATTATTCCATCTTGGGCTTCTTTCTTTCTTTCTTTCTTTCTTTTTAACCCTTTAACGCGCAGTGTTCCCGCTCTGGGAACACCAAAACTCTGGCGTTTTGACTGTTGCCAGTCACGAAGAATAGATTTGATTTCTATAAAAATAGTTGGGGTGACATAGCTCCACGAGAATACTTTATTTTTTAGCACGTCATTTCTCGTAAAGAAATGGTCACGATTATATTTTTAACAGCACTGACATCTGCTGAAAACTGGAAGAATGCGAGAACAGCTGGATAGATCGCCCAATGCTGAAAAAAGGGCAGCCGTTGCCATCGCTCGACTTAACTACCAGCAAGATGGCGGACGATCGAAACGTTCATCTTGCTGGTAGTTAAGTCGAGCGATGGCAACGGCTGCCCTTTTTTCAGCATTGGGAAAGGGTTGCGCCTCAAAGGGTTAATGCTATGATGTCAATAATAAATTTTCAAACTTAAAAAAAATTAAGCTGCTAAAATTAAGAAAGAACAAGCTTTTTTGCTGTAAACTTTTTTTTCTACTGTTTTGTGCTTATGAGGCTACTGATGCTACTATGTTTGCCTTAGATACCCATGAAAGCCAAACATTTTTGTAGCATTTGTTAGATATCTCCGTACATCTTCCCCCCACCCCCCACCCCCGGCGTTTTGTCAATTTGGAGAGACTTCCGTCTCCTTTATAACCAAACATATCTTATCTTTCAGGATGGCTTTATAAAAAAGAATCCGAAGAGATTTTATGCAATCTTATGATTTCATTGACAGACTGAAGTGAACCTCCTTTTCCGGCTGATTTACTCTGATAACGTCATCTTTTATAAAATTGTATTAAAGAGGAAGGCTTGAACTACGAAAACAGAGAAAGAAAAGTATGCAATGATAATTACATGACAACATAGATACAGTGGCAGCTCGTGGGTTATTTAAATGGAGGTTCACAAAATTAATTTCGAAAATTAAATATGCAGGTACGATGCACCTTACGTTAAAATATATTTGCATTTCCAGCAGTTAAAGAAAAACAATGCACGCATCTGAAAGAAAACAATTCATCTTTGGTCTTACATTTCGTCACCAAGATAAGTTTTAGCAAAAATATTGTCTTGATTTTTTTATTTATTTTTTTTTCAAAGGATAATATTGAAAAAATGTCATTGCTATAGCACCGAAACACTTATTTGACTCCCATCTTAATTATTGACACTAGTTCGTAAAAAATACTGTTGTGAAAAACGATAAAAAAAGAAAATAATAAGAAAATGAAAAAAAAAATGGATTAACTAACCGAACAAAACCTACGATACAGTGCGTTAGCTATAATAAACTTGTTTAATAATAGTGAGGGGCGGGGAGAGTAAAACTCATGTTTTAAATTCACAAAAATCTAGAAGTGTACTTAATATATTTTTAAAATTTAATTTTTTAATCTGTTTATTCTTAAGTTTTTCCTCTGGGGGTTCACGTGCTCAAATGGAGGAGCGGGCACTGCATAGATATACGGTAAATGCCGATGAAATAAATCAATTTAAAAAATAATGAAATGTTAAAGTAAGACTAACTGCTATTTAGACTTAACAAGTAATAGGGCAAGAAATTTATGTTTTATTTATCACTTTCCTCTCACGTATGTAACTTTAACATACTGAGCACTTAAAGCTAATCCCTGCATTATACGTCTTAAATGATAAATGTCGAGCTCATTGTACAGTTAATTAAACGATAGGACCGCGACGTGGTGTTTGCTTTTATTTATGATTAAACCTGGCATACGTGTATGGTTGGTGTAGGTTATTCCTGAACCACTTTTAACGAGATTCATCGGATGCTAATGTATTAAGTATTGTCTGTGGCTCAGTGGTTCGAAGGTCAACGGCAACTGAAGCCATTTCTAATCATCCATTCTTTTGAATGCAAATCTGATATTGGGGAGGAAGAAAAATGGACTCGGAGCATGCATGCAATTGGTGCGATTCCCATCTGTGTAATTGTATGAATGGAAGTTAAGGTTTCACGTAAGGGCCTGGGAATACGAGAAGGAGAATAAATTTTACGAAAGAAATGCTGCAGATTTTTTTTTTTCTTTTTCATGGATTTGCAATTCCGATTAGTTGATTGAACCGTAAGGAGATTGGGAACATATTGTGTGCCGTTTGTGTGTTATGGCAAGCCTACATGAGGGGCATCTGCCTAAGGGAGGGGGTTGCCTTGGACAAAGGACTTTTTCTTGATGCGTTCTGACACATACTCACGATATATCTGAAGAAAACTGCCCTAAACTCTACATAGTTAGATCGACAGCCGCGGGATAGGCCTGATTGTATTGTTTATTTAGGCAAAGCTACTCGAGGGCTATCTGTCTTGGGGCGTTGCCTCGGACGGAGGACTTTTAAGAATTCTAACGCGTATTCACGCCTAAAACTCTAGACCGTTAGATCGACAGCCGCGCGATAGGCCCGATAACCTTCGCACTTCAGTCATCTACCATGTTTAGTGTCTTATCTACTCGTCCAGGGTGGGGCCACATGTTATGCAAAACATTATCATTTTTCCAAAGCGTACGCAGGTATGAGTTTGAACATTACCTACATCTTGAACCCGAGCTTAACCGGTTTAAAGCTATCGTTTATTGGAAGATTCTACAGTTGTTATTTTCTTTCATTGTTGCCCTGGGCATTACGCTACAAGAACAAAAAACAGATAGCTAATGAATATCCTCATTCTTTGAAGAACTCTTATTACAAAATACTGCCTCTGTATTTTGTTTAAAATTTGCTGCAAAATGCTAGTTAAGAGTAATAAACTGCAATTAATTTTGATTTCTTGTATATATAGATGAGTGTATGATAAATGTAATATTTTTCATATTCATTACAATATCCGCCCCCTTCTTTTCAGATTGGTCTAACTGTCTGTTTCAATTAACTTATTCTTAAATGCTGTTCAATACACATCACAAAACTGTGGAATGTTTAGGAGTTAGTCTTATTGTATTACTTCAACCTCTGTCAGGTTATGTACATCTTTTCTACTGACATCAGGCTGTGCACATCTTATCTACTGATATCAATCAGGCTCTGCGCATCTTTTTAATAAAAATAGCAAATGTAATTTTAAAAAATCGCGTTTTGCTTAAACACTTGTATTTCATGGCTAATATTTCTTTTCAAATGTCACGAGCTCCTAAACGTATTGGCAAGTGTGTTTGACTTCGTGTATAATTCTTTATATTCATTTCATTTATGACAAGAAAGAAAATGGAAATTTATGCGTGTGCATTAGACATCAGGGATAAAATTATAATCTTTTAAAATTTAACTAAAGATCAGCAAAGTCGTAAAATCTATAAGCAAATGCAGCAGGGGCACTGTACATATCCAACTTGGAAAAGGTAACACAAAATACAGTTCCCAAAATATTAAATTAAAAAAGTGAAAATTTCTGCTTCCTCTCCGATTTTTGCTTTATGGCACATCTTTACACTCACGAGTTCTACTGTTTTAAGTAATGAACTGCAGATATCGTTATTAAATGTAGAAAATAATTTAAGAATACGAATTCCCGAGTGAAAATGATTTTTTTTTCTTTGTGTGTGTGTGTGTGCTTGACATGACAAATCTCGTACAAAATTTGGAAACTGCATCTCCACTTATAATTACAATCTCTTTATGATTTTGTTTAATTGAGTCAATGTCGTTTTTCGAACATGTCTATTTCTTTCCGTTTTTAATGAGTCCTGCGAGAGAGGTCTTATTTATTTTTCTGTCATTTCAATAGAATAACGTGACGTTGTAAATAATCAATTATTATATTGTAATTAATGAATTTGCCGAAGTGAAAGCTAGGCAAGGCAATTAAAATAAACTATTTAAAATTAATTTCAATGTCTTTGTTTTATTATTTTACCAAACCTAATTAATCGAAGGCCAATTCTTGCACGGTTCTTAGGGTCAGCTTGTTGGCACTTTAAGATGTACACAGTAATTTAGTGACACGAAATAGAGTTATTCCATGGCGCATTTATGGGGTGGGGGAGAACTCTTGTAAAAAAAAAAAAAAAAGAAATTTAAAATACCGGATCGGCCCTTCCCCTCCCCACCGAAATAGAAATCTACTGGGGTTATTATGTGCTTTATCGCACGGTCTAGTATACTCTTAAAAGCGTGCCTCTGATTTAACAGGCACATTTTGAACATTTATGTACCGTAAATTTGATTTCTTTTATAATATTATATGAGAGGTGCATTGTCTATATGTGGCTCTCATGTTAAAATAATAAAAGGCGCAATCCGCTTGGGCCTTGAATCAAGAGGCACAGTTTTAAGAGCGTAGAATTGTCCAAACCTACAGTTCAAGGGGCCACTTGAAAAATTTTCACGGAACCATGGGATGCTTTTTTGGGGGGAGGGGGCTGGGGTAGGAGAGGGTAGAAAGAGACGAGACTTTTTATAAGTGTTCAGGGAATGCATCTCGTAAATGTATCTGGAAAAGATAAGTCTATAATCAATTGGATACTGAATGGAGGGTGTAAATAAATACCTGGCTATGAGTTTAGAAAAATAAATTAAGAACATTAGAAATGGTTTGTAAAATTAGACACGTAAAAAATTTCCATGTTAATTTATTACGTCATTTGTTCTCTTTAAAACCAAACGCAGAGTTCATGTAAAGTATGATAATCCTTTTTTTTCCCTATTTTTTTTTTAAGAAAAATTATTTAGAATGAAAGAATAGAAACGGTAGTAGGCTGACCGAATTCGAACCTTAGCGGGACGTATGTTGGATAACCCAGGCTAAAGGTTTCATATTCTCTGGATGGGCAATATAGAACTCTTGCTATATACATATTAATATAAGAACTCAAATACATGTAAGATGCACAGAAAAGAGGTTTGACACGCCACTGCTTCATGTAGACTTTTCAGTTGCGTAAGACGTGGTCTACCCAGAAAAGTTTTTAATGTTTTCAGAAACTGGCTAATGAGAAGCTTAATGACAGACTTTTTTTGTATAGTCGTTAATCTTCCTTTCATCTCGCAAATGTTTAAACGTGTAGTCTTCTTGGATGTGCGGAACTAGAACATGTAAAAAGAGCATTGGTCTAACGGGAAATTGAAGAACTTGTAAAAACTCGCCGTTACCTCATCTCTATATCCCAAAAAAATAAAATTAAAAATTAAAAATCTCCATGCATAGATTAGCAAAGCGTTTTGAAGTCCGCTTGAAGTATGATAAGTAGCTCCTTACCGATAAAAAAGGAGAATGTTCCAGAAGCGAAACGCATAAACGTCTGCTGGCATTGCATCGAAAGTTTTTATCGTATGCATCATATACAGTAGACTTCGCTATAACACTATAGATACGTTCCGTATTACGTGAATCCGTTTTGAACGAGTCATAAACACATGAACAGCAACAGAGTATTAACAGTTAATACAGAAACATCTGTCTCATTCTTTCATCGTGTTGTACAAGGCTTTTTTAACGTGTTATGAGAAAGATCGCAATTTTTCCTCTGTATTATACGCCTTCATGGGCGCCGGCAGAATATTTCCCATGGGAGGGAGTGCAAAGACTACTCAAGGGGGGGCAAAGACTACTTTAACGTATGGCTAGCATGTTGGAAAGAGCAAAAAAGCAAGGAAAAACACTGCATACAAAAATTCAGGGGGCCCTAAGCTGCCGGCGCCCATGTACGCCTTATATGAAACAACACCGGAGTGGCTCTTTTGGGGCCCAACGATTGAAAAGGCGCCCCCTAGCTGGGCAGTTTTGAGGGAACTGATTACACTAGGTAACACCAAAAATGTTTCAGCTCAAACATAGTTATTTCCGAAGTATTTTGTCTCGCTAAACACAAAAATCACTATAAAAAGTTGAGATTAGCTCTTATTTGCAAGATAAAGTACCAATTTGGATAATAAAATATCATTATGGCTGATTTGTATGGCTACTATGGATCTTAACATATCCGTGTGTTCCATCAGCCATTCGACCCATTTCTCACTCGGCTAATCTACCAATTTATAAACCACCTCCAAATTATGCGATTGGAAAGGATAATGCTGAAGAAGTCACTACAATTGGGACTTCTTATGATCCAGATTTTGAGGCACATGATTTGAATGAGCCCCACAGATTAAATCAGACAAAATTCACTGATCTCGTATTTTTAACGAAATATGATCTTCTGCATTATATTTATCAAACAGAACTTTTTTTTTTTTCTTCCGTATACCTTTGAGTCAATGGGTAGGCTATTGTTAATCTTTCTCCAATGGGCTTCTGTATATCTTGAAAGCAAGAGCTAATAAATGAATTTCATTTACATATTCATTTTTTGCAACCCAAAATTAGTAAGAATTTGCTACTTAGAACCAGGAAACAAACAAAAACTTTCTTTTTGTTGCCTAGTGTTATTAGAATATGTAATATTTGAAAATTAGGCTTATACGTGCCTGAAAGCCACATTTAACTATTTTAAAGGTCTTAGGGCCCCTGACTCTTCGGAGGGGGCCCTCGTGCCGCGGGTTCTGTGGGATCCTCCCCTATGCCACTGTGTAAAGGCGTAATATTACTGGAAACAAATAATCAAATTACTGTGTTATATTACTCTATATATTAAATTAACCTTAATTATAAAGTAATATATCCGTTTTGGGGGAGCCTCTACAGGGCCCCCTACTTGGACCAGACGTCCTTGGCAATCGTCGACCATCCGACCTGGCCTATCCGGGCCTCACATGAACGTATGTTATATCGGAGGGTCTACAGTATCTGAGTTTTATAGTCTTCGGGCAGTTTCTTAATAAGCCTAAAGTACTATTAACTTTCTCTGCAGTTAAAAACATGTTCGTACAAATGAGATGTAATTGATAACGCTCCCCGTTTCCATGAATATCTAAGTAGCTCCTTAATTTGACAACCTCTGTAAATTTCCTTCAGTATAAATGACGTTTTCATCGAGAGTCCGGCTCCAATTATTCCCCAACACGCGTTTTCAATTTGCTGTATTAAGTTTCATTTTCCTTCTTTATATTTTCATCTGTTCACTCAGAAAAATGATGAATTACTCTCCTCTCCCTTAGGTTAATCCTCAACAATGGGCTCTAATTTGAATAAATAACTTTGGCAGAACACGTTTTTAATCGACAGCCTTGGAAATTTTCACTCGCTCCCTCAGTGAAATGCGTTTAAATTAATATCCAGTTTAGCTTCCGAGCATTTAAGCTTACTTTAAGAGATTATTTTATGTGTGCGTTCATTGTTATATTAATGTCATATCTAATTTTTTTGTTAACTTACGCCATACTGACATACATTTCCTTGAATGTGTTATGTTTATTTTTATCACCTTCTCAAACAGTTGAAAAGTCTCTTGATTTCGTTAACTCTGTTTGTCCGAACTGTTAATTGCCGTAAATATTCGTCGATTGTTACGAAATTTATGAATGTTCTTGCAGTAGATTATATTGTGTATTCTATTGAAGGTTTAAAAATTTAATAGTCACTATTCCTTTTTCTAGAGAGGGCCCCATCGTGGCCGAGTGGATAAGAAACTTAAAAATGGTAGATGGTAGAAGTGTGAAGGTCCTGGGTCGGGCCAATGGCGCAGCTGTCGATCTGACGATCTGGAGTTTTGGGCGGTTTTCTCCACATGTAACGTAAAAACGTGTTCGAGCGCCTTAAAAAGTCCCCCGCCCAAAGCATCCCCCTCCGCTTAGGCAGATTCCCTTGTATTGGCTTGCCATAATCCAACAAAAACTTTTTCCAACGAATCAGAAAATAGTTTCACTGAGCAGTTTCTGTCTAAAGATAGGTTTTCTGAATATTCTTGAATTGTCACTCAAGTGCCATATTGCCAAATAAGACTGCCTGCAAATTTTATCCAGATTGTCGCTTACTTTTTTTAATTCTCAATGATTTCTATATGAATATAATTCGAGAACCAGCTGCCATTTGAGGGAATTATTTTAAGAAATGTGATATTTTTATTAATATAGTTAGTATTACTACTGAATAAAATGACCGTCAGCTTGCATAGTCGCAGTAAGTGTAGCCATGCCAGCCTCCCACACCAGTAGAATAAAGTTTTAAAAAAAAAACTAATATTAAGAAAGCCAAAACTTTTATCTATACGTTTATTATATTATAAACGAACGGGAAAATGTAGTCAGCTGACTTTATTGTGTGATATTATACGCCAGCTTCTTGTAAACATGAGGAGAAATGCGCTAAATAGAATTATATTAAAGCGGCTAAAATTTAGCGAAGACATATTTATCTGTAACAGTTTCTCGAAAATAATAGTTCGATGAGGTTTTTAACTGAGCACTTTTCTACCTCGAAAAACTCAAACTATTTTTTCTTAAAATTGTTACAGATAACTGTATTTCGCCATATTTCAGCTTCCTTAATATAAATTTACATAGCTCATTTTTCTGCATGTCTAAACAAGAAGCTGACACATACCCCTCAATAAAGTCAGATGACTACTTTTTTCCGTTTGTTTACAACATAGTAAACGTATAGATAAAGTTTCAGCTTTCGTTATATTAGTTCATTTATTTATTCATTCAACATTTTAGGTGCGTGGGAGGTTGACGCGGCTACACCCGCCGCTACTATGCACTTTGACTCAGTCACTTCATTTAGTAGCAATACTAAATGAATTTTAGGAAAAAATATCAGCTTTCTTAAAATAAGTCCCTCGAAAGAGCAGCTGGCTCCTGGACTTGTATCTTTTTCCCTGGGTAAATTTTCGAAATCTGTTTTATTTATTTATTTATTATATTATTTATTATAACTTTTAAACTATGCATTCTTCTTCATCGGTTTTATGTAGGGCTCGATATTAGCGGTGGTCCTCTGATCCAAGACCACTAAAATACTATAAAGCGGACCAGTAGAATACAAAATTTGTTGGCCCGTCGGACCAGTCATGTTTTATGTACATTTTTCTCTTTCGAATTTCCTCATCTAGCTCAGCAATACATGTCATATCTAATTTTATCAATACATGTCGTATAATTTGTACCATTTAAAATTTTTGTAATAGGTGTTTACATTTTTTTATTTATCTCTTAACGGAAATCAATATATAATGCTCATATAATTTCTTTTGTCTTTTAATTTTTCTTTTGAAATTCAAGTATACCTACCAGAGAAGCCATGGAGTCACTGGTCCTTTGAGTAAATATTCTAATTTCTGCCCCAGCTTTCATAGAATCGGAAAAAGACAAAGCTATTTTCAGTTTTAAAAATCGCCAATTAAAGAAAACAAGAAAGGCAAATCATGCGTTTCGCATAGATTACAAAACACTTTCCAACTTCATGTTAATATTGCAAATATTTTTAATAATAAATAACAATAACATACATAAATTTCGTAGAAATCGATGGATATTTACGACAGTTAGAGAACGGAAGGACAGACAGACAGACAAACTGAAATCATAAATACTTTTCAACCGTGTTAGAAAGCGTTAAAAAGTATTAATTTATAATGGCGATCACACTAAAACAGTATATACATTTATTTCATGCATCGATAAATTTTAACACAGTTTCAAGTTGCCGCTAAACTCATATTAAAAATTTAAATTCATTTTACACAAAAAACTCAGTAATCAATTCAAAGTTATTTTCTAATGTAAATATACACCGTAGTAGACGAAAACTTTTCGTTGAGAAATATAAACTCCATGTATTTTAATAATCTCAAGATAGAACCTCCCATCCCCCTTTTTTTTTAATTCATTTGTTGCTAAGGCAACCACGTTAGTAAATGTGAAACAAAATATTAAAATTGAGTGCTGGTGTTCATAATCTCGTTCACATGCTAGGTTAAAAAATTAAAAACATAAAACTGGTTAAGAGTCAGGGCGGGAAATGTTTTATTGCTTTACCGCTAGGATCGCTGCATTTTACCAAATTTCCAATGTTTACATTATTGAAACTTAGTTTGGGTACCAAAGACCTAAGCAAGCAGTTATGGAGAGTGTCCACTACTATAATATACCTTCGCAATCCCGAAGAAATAATTTTATTTATGAAAAAAATTAAACTCATAAATCAGGAAAAATCCGGATAATTGTGATATCAATATGATGTCATACTCACTTGCAACAGCTACTTTTGTCACGCTAATGATTCACTTTTTTTACTCTCGGAAATAAAGTGGATCTGAAAAGAGCGAAAAATTTCTTAAAAATGAGGGAACGCGTGGATTTTCAGATTTTTAAAGTAGCGCATACTATTTTCTATATTTTTATGCATATTTATGAAAAATTTCAAGCGGATCGTACAAATGGTGTAGATAGTATTAGGCTTTTTAGTGCTTAATTTCGTAATCTTTTTGCAGTAATGGTGGAAATGAGTTTTATCTTGGAGTCAGGGATCAGTGTAACTATATAGAAGGATGGTACGCTTTAAAGAATAACTTCCTATAGAACGCAATGTATTGGGAATATTTTGAGTGCTCCTGCAGAAAAACTATAAATGTTACAAAGACCAGTTTCAATAGGGTACATGGTACAGTAGATAAGAGTAACGTATATAAATTTCGTAGAAATCGATGCATATTTACGGAAGTTAGAGCACGGACGGACAGACAGACAAACTGAAATCATAAACACTTTTCAACCTTGTTGGAAAGTGTTAGAAAAAGGACCATGATATATACATATCACTTCGACAGGCTAATGTCACATGGCATTCTTTCACCTCTTAATGAATAATTCACACGTCACGTGAGCGGTGTGTCTCGGCTGAACCAGAGACACACACGCCATCCAAGTAGGCAAACCTGTTGCCACTTTTAGCATCTCTCTCAGTTCCATACTGACTCTCACTCGGCTCGTGTTCCTCCTCTTCTGTCCTCTCTCTCTCTTTCTCTCTGCCTTGGGATTTCCTGTTGGGATTATTACTGCTACACTCGCCGATTTTGTTTCATGTAAGTCTCATTTTTATTTTGTTATTGTTATTCGTGTTTACGTAGGTGCATTTGCATTTAACTCCGCATGGGATCGCGGTGGGATGCGAATTAAGCGAGTGCCTCGCGTTTGTTTATATACACCTTCTTCGAATGTGGAATAAAAAACGAGGTTCATATTTTCAGTTTTGTGTGCATTAAACAAGTGTGTAAATTACTTGGAGAATTTGTGCGTTATTTCATCCTGTAGACGTGTATCTTACTTCCGGAGATCTTGCAATATCGTCTTTCGAAACTTTTATTTTTTTATTTATTTTCATATTGATGCCTGGACAGTGGCGTAGCCAGATATTTTCCAGGGGGGGGGGAGTTACGTATACTGTAACTCATATATATGTATACGTGTGGGTGATATGGAGTGAAGAATATAGATTTTGTATTGCAAAAAATTTCTCATGGGGGGGTATGACCCCCCTAACCCCCTCCTCTTGGCTACGCCACTGCTTGTGGATAAATGTTTCAGAAGTCATTGAAATTTAGTAACTTTTATTTATAGCACCTAAAAGCTAATTTGACTTAAACAAGATGTTCAATAAATAAAATGTTATCCTAGAGCAGTGTAATTTTTGGAAGGAGGCTTTTTTCTTTTTTTTCAAGCGTATTTTACGTAAATTAAATGTTCCTCTTTAGCAATGTCTCTTTTTTTTTCTTTTTTTTTTGGGGGGGGGAGGCCCCTAGATCCAGCGTTGCACTCATTAAATAGTGTGATATATATTAAATAGTGTGCGTATTCATGGTTTAATGATATATATTAAATAGTGTGTGTATACTCATTAAATAGTGTGTATTATAATTTATAGTGATATATATTACTTGTCAGGAATCGCATTATAACGGGTATTTTATTTTAAAGAAATTCAAACTATATTTATTTTTTTTAATTGTTCATTATTTTCAAAAAAATCAAAAGGGAAACGTTATCTTTTCTATCCAAGGACCGCTTTTTTAAGATCTTAGAGAATATTCTTAAGGAATCCATTTTTACGTCCCTAAGTTAAACTTAGGGACGTTTAATTATTTCATTAATGTTCTAAATGTTTTATAAAAAGACCTAGAGAGTCTTAAAAAATAAAACCAATTAAATAATCTTTTTAGTCTCTGGGACCCATAATTTTAGAACAGGCTGTGCGAGTGCTGGTAACTTATGTCACTAAACAGCAGTTTTAACTTTTTCCAGTCTAAGAGTATTTATTATATGTGATACCTATCAAATCCTGTTCTTAAAAGGTATAAAATATTTTGTGTCGCTGCACTTTTATTGATACTTTTGCTAAACTATAATGATTATGAAAGAGTGTTTGTGAAAAGGAAGATGTAATGATGAACAAAAAATAAAATAATAATATGCGCCATATGAATAATAATAAAATACAATTTTAAAAAATCGAATACCACAAAACATCCTACTATTTGTAATAGTGCACAAAAAATAAAATAATAATATGCGCCATATGAATAAGAATGAAATATAATTTTTAAAAATCGAATACCACAAAACATCCATACAAAATTGCATTTTTGAAGGGAGTGGATGTTTTGATCTGGAACTTGGAAGTTTGCCGGATATCCGCATCCGCGGATTTACGAAAAGTTGTGTTATTCCATTTCCGTGAATCTAGATATTTTCCTCGTCCGCTCATCGCTACTTGAAATAAAAGGAACGAGCCTATAAATGCAGATTGCGTAAGAAATCGTATAATAGAGTTTGGGGAAAGTAAGACTTCCGAAGAAGGGGGTGGGGAGAGGAGGGGTTAAATGAAAATTTCTTAAAAAGGATATCACAGCATTAAGTTAAATCGGAATTGAAAGAGATAGTATTTTTCAAAAAAGGAAACTTAGTAGGCGGTTTTCATTCTAAATGTAACATTCGAAACTAGGATCCAAAGTGGGAAAAAATAAAATAAAAATACGTAAGCCTGACCAATAGTGGGTACGGAAATTATATTTAAAGGAGCTATATTTAAAAAATTATAATAACTTATTTGACCTGCATAAAGGGGGGGGGGCGCTCTAAAGACCTCAGCCCCATCACCAAAAGCTTAACTATAGGCTTAACTATAGCTCCGTGGCTAAGATAACGGCTCAAATGCCTCTGGAAATATCGGTGTTTGGAAGCAATGTTGCAGAATTCCACTGGTCTTGGTTTCTCACACAAAAACAAGCCTCATTTTGAGAATGCCATGCCCCCGTCCCGAAATCTATTTGGCTTCGTGCCTAGATTTCAGTGATGTTAATCTACAGACAAACAGTAATCGATTAAAAAAAGAATCTTTAAATGCATTTTTAATGTAAACGGATCAACAAAACGGCATAAAGCAATGCAGTCTTAGAAATGTAATACTAACTTGCATTTAATTTTACTTGTACTCAAGTTCTTAAAGAAGAAATTTCACGAAGCTATCTATTCCTTGTGCAGAAATTCTTTGATGGTCTGATAGTAATGCACATCTTTACGAAGAAATCTCTAGAAATTCCATATAACATCTCACATTTTCTTAGTCATAAATTTTTTATTGTTGTCGTCGTTCATTTGTGTTTCAAAACGAGGTGTAGTTATTGTGAACGCTGTGAGTCAGCTATTTTAAATAACAAGCTATCTCATCCTATCTATTACGGTGATTGATAAAATTGTCTCTTTTCTAGAAGTTTGTCGTATGCTCGTATCTGCTACGTTTGTTAATATTTAACTTCTTGTCTATGTAATTGTAATAAAAATTTATTATAAATTGTGAAATTAAAAAACTTTATAATCTGAAGTGCATCAAATATTGCAAATCTAAAAGAGTTGGCGCTGTTCTGAAAATTATAACAGTTCACATGCTTCAGAAATCATGCTCAGTACACTTAAGAATTTCTTTTGAATGCAATCATCCCTGCTTATTCAATTGTCTTTTTAGTGGACACTTTTAAACAGTAAGATATCCAATATTCACTGACATTGTTCGTTCATTGGAAGATGAAACTAAAGGAATGTACATAGATTTTTAGTGTAGTGGACAAATGTAAGCGATTGTAGCCACGAATGTTTACTATGTGCTTGTACATGCCGATGAAGTTTGAGCTCTCTCAATGTGCATTTTGCGTTTAAGGTACATGAGGTGTTTCTGCCAGTGGCGGATTAACGCAAGTTTGTCGCTGGGGGCGGTTAGTTAGAAGATTGGCATATGCATCCATTTTATGGAAGTAAAATGGCATCTTTTACATTAATTTCTTTTTTCTTGGGGGAGGCGATCGCCCCCTCCACCCCCCCCCCTTTTAATCCGCTCTTGGTTTCTTCCTAGGAGCACTTACTGAGCTCCATCAAAAGCTTAGGATAAATTTTAAACTTCTACAGCTATGCATAACCACTTATAGCTCCTTCATGTATATATTCTATATATCTTGTGTCCAAGCTCACCCTAACCAGTTTCAATTCAACAATTCTGAAAAATTACTGGCGCTCGTGCCTAAATTTAATAGCGATAAAAATATACCGTCATCGGACTTTTGTTTTAAACTGTTATTCACCATTTTCAAAAGCCACTGGTAGTTAAACTCACGTTTAAAATTATAGATGTCTTTTAAAAGTTGCTTCAAAGCCTTTAACTGCAAAAGTTCTTTGTATTTTAGAGTCCATGGAGTGCACTATAATTTTCCTCCACTCCTAGAAAGACTCGTAAAACTTCAGCCTCTCGGATCCTAAAAGTTTATTGATGACACCTTAAATTGCTTACTTTTCGCACGAGCAATCCAAAAAAGAGGGGTACAATATGCCTTGGCGGCGTGCCCAGTTAGGCTGCAACAGCTAAATTCTTTACTCGAGTGTTATTCTGCCCCCAAGACCCTATTTTGGGATCAACCTTAGAAGAAGAAGACTGGAGAGAACAATTACTGACCGTGTTCATTCACCGCTTTCGCATTGTAAACAAATTCTACTACACCTTTCCCTTTTCTCTATTCATGGTCGCCAGTGTATAAATGGAAGTGTTTAATCACACAAGGTCAATGAATCCTTTAAGAATATTTTTACACCAGATGAAAGTGCAGAGGAGCGTTATTTAGAAGGGGAGAGATTGAGATGCATGCAGTATACATGTACGTAATTACACATGTGTACACGAGTAAAATAGCAGAAATTCGCGACCTGTAATTAATCCAAAGAGTAAACTACCGAACCATGGGAATTTTCAAAGCGTCTATTATGTTGAATTGAATGAGATGAAAGTTTACTACCAGACATCACTTTCTCATCAGGCGTCACTCATGGTTGTTGTGATAGAAGAGACAAAAGTTTAGCAAGATTTTTTTTCAATATTCTGGCCCATACAGATACTAGACGTGTACCCACTCACCACCGTAGATGTTTTCCGCGACTGTAGTTAAAATTTAATTCTAGCGAACTAGAAATCTCTAAAATTACGAAACAGTGTCACTTGTGGCGTAACATTTGTGTCCATGCTGACATAAAATGCAGTTGTAAAGTTAAAACACAACAAAAATGGTACGTCGATACTACCCATGTTATTCACCTCATACTTTACCATAATTTGACAGCAATTGATTTCACTTTGCCAGCTGTCAAAAACACCCACATAAGACACTGATTTGAGTTACCATTTCATTAAAAATCTTGCTTCAGAATGTGTTTCGCAGGTGAACTAACTCCAATCCTTGTTTAATCCTCGCTTTGCTATTCTCTCATCTCGTGTATTGGTTCATAGCTATTTTATTTGGAACTTCAGTTAGCGTTACATTAGAACTATATATCAAGGCATATGAAAATCGTTCAGATTTCAACTTTAGTTTATATAGGTTTACTTTTTTAAAAATTCATAGTCATTTACCTCCTATCACCTTAAGTCATTACGATGAAATATTACTCTTAATTATCTACATAAAATGTATTATTTACTCCACTAGTGAAAATGTAAATGGACGTATCCAAGTGCTAATTAAAGCTGCTCTTAATTATAAATACCCTTTAACTTTTTCAAATGTATTATTAAGTATCATAACTCATAATATTACTTTTGAGGTCGGAAGGTTGCGATGTGGTTGAATGGTATAATCATCAATTTGGGTTGAGGTTGCTTCATTTAATTATTACTGAGGTCGTTGGTTGGTTAGTATTTGTATAGCTGAAATTTTGCAAATTACTTTGTAACAATTAAGAAATATTTTATGCTCTTAAAACTCATAAAAATGTGTATATTAATTTTTTAAGCTTTAAATTAAATAATTGATTTCATCGGCTCTTGTCATACTCTCATCCCCAAACACACCCAATACTAACTCTCTGTCGCCTTAAAAACGTAAAATTAGTGTCTCTTTAAGCATTTTACTAATAAAGCTGCCTGTCTTTACCATTTCTCAACGTATTCGGTTCTAAAGAAATATTATTTTTTAAATTCTATTTAAACTATCACAAAAGTTAGGTTATTTATGCCGCGGACTGTATTTGTAAGTATCAATATTATTTAACTTCCTGTTTTGGAAACCTCTATTCACCAAATGAATATTGCATGGTTTCAGTTTAGTTTCGTTAAATTATATTCTTCTTGTGATAACTTCATTGTGTTTCTTAAAATCAATTTTCGCTAAAACTTTATCGCATTTTAGCATCACGTTCGTTATTGCTAGTTTCCTTACTCGACTTTTATTGAATTGGTAATTTGATTTAACCGAAAAATTTATCTTATTATGAATATTTTTTGACAGTTAGCTGATTTATCATATGGAAATGTTTTACATTTTATTACATATTTTATTTGAAGAATACACCTGAAGAAACAACCATTTTAGGAAATTTATATGTGCAGTCAAACCCTTATTAGTGAACCCAGTCTATAACGAACGAATATTCTGGTCCTGCCTTTTTCCTAAGTTAACTCTTCGTACATAAAACCTTTGGTCTCTTTCGTTATAACGGGATTTTGATCTATGAATATGTATGTATGTAATATTTATACATGGGTATATTAGGGTCTCGATTAAACCGGTAGTTGTTATAATTTGGTGTATTTTCGTGCAAGTGAAACAAAGGAGGTAAGAATGTCGAAGTCTATTGCTCAGTGTACTGGGCTTTGGTAATCGCACCGAGCCATGTGATAGGTGCTTGAAAAAGGAGCAAAATGCTGTCGACTTTTTCTCTCTTTGAAAAATAGCTTCTTTTTGAGTTCTTGGACCTTAGTCAAAAATCAGTGCTGATCAGTATTGCATTACACTGGACCATTTGTATACAACAATCAGACTTATTTCGAAATGTTTTATAAATTTTCTCAAATTTAATTTAAATGTTATTCCATAAGATTTGAAATCACAACTCTGTTATTTCGAAAGGGATTTGGGTTTTCTTCAGATTGATTTTGCAGGCTGGATGAAAAACGGGACTCTTTTTCCTCTTTCCTTTAAGCAAAAATAAATGGAGTTTTCAATGTTTATTTTTAAATAAGTCATTTTTATTAGTTCAACTAAATGCATTCTTTTTTCATAGTGTGTATTTATTGATATGTCTTTTTTCCCCTGAAACTTAAAAAACAAGAGAAATTGCTGCATCTGGTATTTTTCATTGTATTTTCAAGTGCAGGTTTTTCAACAAAACTAAAAATTAATAATAATAATAATAATAATAATAATAATAATCATCTTATGAGTTGAGTTCCCATTTTATTTTCTGGCAGTTTGAAACTAAGATAGGAACATTTACTTGGTTTGCTTTGTTTTTACCCATTTGTGTGTTTCAAGGTGCTGGAACACCACAAAGAATCTAAAATTTTTATCCAGAAAAATATTTAGAAACATTTATAAATAAGATTTATTCATTTGTCAAATAATAAAAGAAATTTTTTCTGGTTACTCTAACCATTTAAATGCTTATTTTTGAAGCTTATGAGATCTTCGTTTATTGACAAGTAGATGTGAAATAAATAACTTTATCCAACTACATGTATGAAGGAATACTATTGTTACCTTAAATTAGAAATATAAAAATGTATGGCTAGTCGTCGTAGAATATGTGTTTGCATACTCAGACCGGCATTTATCATTACTCGTTTAAGCCATAATTTTGAACTCAATGAAAATGTTTAAAGAGAATTTAAATACGTAATAATACGCTGTCATTTTACTCGCGAGATGAAACAGAATATGTCCGAATCCCTATTGGGCACGGCTTTTCTAATTTAGATTGATCTTCTGGCGTAAATGGACAAACCATATGAAGTTGTCATATAGGATAATAACAATGGTCCAGAGCGAATGCAAAGCGCAAATCTCCAAATATGATGCCTTTCATTTTTCATAATAATCGAACACACTCGGGCCTGTTTACCGTAATTTAACCTGTTCCCTTTTGCGAATAGCAATTGCATTTTGTTTAGATATATCCTAAACTTTATTTAGAAAAAGAAAAAAGACAATTGCCATTCACAGTTAATCTTAATCAGCTGCTATTATTGTTTTTAGCTTAATATAAAGTGGTTTCATAACGAACAGTGCTACACACTAAATAAATAAATAAAGATCGAATTTAGTATAAGCTATTTTTAAACGTAAACTGTTATTTTCGTTTTCTTCAACGTTAAAAATGAATTTTATTAGATATCATTTGGGTTTTCCCTTATAACTTTGCTTTTTAGATAATTTAAAAGTGTACAGTAAAAGAAAAGTTCTACTTTATACTTTTAAAATTTATCTAAAAAGCATAGTTTAAGTACAATAGAAAGTTTCTTAAAAATAATGCCAATTTTTCAAACTAGCAATACCGATAATTAAAAAATAAAATATAAAGACCACAAAATTTTTAATAATTTCTAGTTTTCTATAAACAGTAATGGTTTCTTCACGCAGACATTTAAAATTTTATTTTCAATCATCACATTTATGTGAGACCAGAATTTTTTATGATAAAATTCATGCGTGTGTTATGAAAATCAAACAAAACTCAGCATAATCGCGGCTCATAAGAAAAAAAATATGTGTATTCAGTTCCTTATTGTAGACTTGCCTCGTGGAAAAAATTCCACCATGAAAAATTTACTGCCAAAAAGGATAAGCAGCAAAGATTTTTTTTTCTTCTTCATGCCGGTGTACAACTTTTCATTTTAACGAGAATATAGTTCCATTCTTATTTACAGGTTAGCAAAAGCTGTATTTTTCCCAAAGCCATAAAAGGCCAGTAACGACTGGCAATATTTAAAAATATCATGTCATTCTTTAAATAAAAGTCTGATGTCCGGATTTTTTCCCCCCAAGATCTATATCAAAGAGTTGTACTTCCAGAGTTGCAATATTTTTATTAAAAAAATTTGCTAGCTGGCAACTGCTTTCTTCACACAAACTTTTAAATTTTGAAATGGTTCAGTCGTTTGGAGAATGGATTTTGTACGATTTGGTCCAAATTTATTGTCATATATATTGTTTTGCAGCCGTAAACCAACTGTGTTAAGTGTTTAATTTGTATGTAATACAAATGTATTTTTATCAATAAACTAGCTGAAGTACCCGTTCTTCGCACGGGAATGAATGGACTTTTTGATATTAAGATTTGTGGTGATTACTATTCATTGTAATAAACAGATATAGCAAAGTGGATATCACGTTATATTGTGTCCAATAATCATGCATACCGAATTGCAAGGCAATCGTTTGTACGGTGCAGAAGGCCATGCGGCGTAGCGCAATCTAGTGGCGAGTTTTAGCAAAACGGATACGGCGAAAATATTTTTCGCATTCAGATATCGATGTATACGAATTTTCATGACTATCGGCTGGACAGTCCTGAAGTTCATGTGTTGACGCGACATCTAGTGGCAAGCTATAGGAAAATGGATAGCGCCAAACTCTTCCCCGTGTTCAAATATCAAAGTATACCTATTTTCATAGCGATCATTTGCACAGTCAAGAAGTGATACACTGCAGGGCCATCCAGTGGTTCAATAAAGTAATGAATTGCTACAGCGCCGTCAAGTGGCGAGTTATAGCAAAATGGATAACGCCAAAATATTCTCATTGTTCAAATAGCTATGTATACTGATTTTCATAGCGACCGTGTTCAACTATCTATGTATACCAGTTTTCATAACGATAATTTGCACAGTCAAGAAGTGATACACTGCAGGGCCATCTAGTAGTTAATTAAAGTAATGATTTGCAACAGCGCCGTCAAGTGGCGAGTTATAGCAAAATGGATAACGCCAAAATATTCTCATTGTTCAAATAGCTATGTATACTGATTTTCATAGCGACCGTTTGAATGGTCAAGAATTTGGCCTGCTGCAGCATCATCTAGTGGCGACTTAAAATAATAATGCCTTACAGTGTCATCTAGTGGTGAGTAACATCAAAAGGAACGCAGTTAGAATATATTCTTCGTGCTCAAATGTGTAAGTATAAAAAATTTTATGCCGATCGGTCGAACGGTATAGAAGTTGATGCTTTTCAGCGCCATTTAGCGGCCTCCGTGTTCTAATATTCGCGTGTACCAAATTTCATCGAAATCGGTTGGACGATATTCGCATAGCAAACGGCTAAACGGAATAGAATTCGACGTTCTGCTGCGCCACCTGGTGGCAAGTTAGAGGAAAACGGATAGCATAAAAAGCTTCTCCATGATAAAAGATTTAGGTGAACCAAATTTCATGGTGCAACGGTGCTCAACGGTGCTGGAGTTTTTCAACCTCATACACTCATACCAACATTCATTTTTATCTATAACCAGTGTCATTATATATCCCAGTCTCAAATAAAATCCAGTTTCAAATCTAAGCCTCGCCAAAGTGCCAACATACGCCATTTTGCAAGCGTTTTTTCAGGAAATCATTCGAAGCATTGACTTAGCAGCGATAATATATGGGAAATTGTTCGACCGCGAAAAAGTAAAGCAAGCCTTTATTTGAAAAGTTGAATCCCTTATTACAGCCGAATTTTTTAAAATTATCAACTATAACGTGTTTTATTCATCATTACTCCGATGTACTAAATGAGAAGATTTCAATTTTCTGAAATTTGGCGGAATTCCCCCAACTTAAATCAATGTACTCATTTGGCGAGAATTCTGTAGATAGATCAATTGAAATCCCTTAATAACTGCATTATTTCTTCACGGATCATTAAAATTTAACGCTGTATTCTAATAAAACCTTTGAACTTGTTTTCAAAAATCTATTCCCTTAAGCTCTCAATAAATTGCGCCAAGCCGAAATCTGAGCTAACAGCTAGAACTCACTTTCACAAAATCGGCATTTGAGCCATTTTATTTTTTCGCCAAACTAAAATAATTTACCTATTAGCCTCGGAAATCTTCAATTCCTATTGTTTTGCGTGTAAAGCATTACATTCCTGCTCTGATTTCCCATGCACACGATATTATAATTTAAAAAAAAATAACCTTACGAATATAAACTAACAAAAAAAAATCATTATTATTCTTTTATTTTTACTTTGAGAATTTAAAACATTTTATTATTTTTTCCCTCGGCAAAATCGTCACACATGGCAACCACGATCCTTATTTCACACTTTTTTCACTACAGGGGTTACAATTACGGAAAGCTTTTTGCGTGAATAGCATAAAAAATCTCTTAAATTCCGGGAACGGGTGGACTTTCAAAGTTTTAAAGTGGACTACGATTTATTCTATATTATTTTACATATCTGTGCTAAATTTCAGGCCGATAGGTCCATTTTTGTGGATTTGTATACGAACGACATTTTATTCGGCAAAATCGCCACACATGGCAACCACGATTCTTATTTCACACTTTTTTCACTACAGGGGTTACAATTACGGAAAGATTTTTGCGTGAAGAGCATAAAAAGTCTCTTAAATTCCGGGAACGGGTGGACTTTCAAAGTTTTAAAGTGGACTATGAGTTATTCTATACTATTTTACATATCTGTACTAAATTTCAGGCCGATAGGTCCATTTTTGTGGATTTGTATACGAATCAAATCCACAAACAAACATACAAACAAACAAACATAATTTCATTTTTATTTATAAAATTTATAAAAATGAAAACTTGGAGGGAGGAGACATTTTACCTTTTCTGTCTTGCCTAAAATTGATTTAGAAAATCTTTTATTTTAGGCAAAAGATGTAATTTTAGAGAAAATTTTCGAATTTTGTGCGTTCACATTCATCATTTTTTTTCCCTCGCTTGTGCTGTTCTTTCTAGCTTCTTTTCTATTTTTTCTATGCTCTTTGGGGCTTTTTTTTTATATATATATTCTGTATCTACAACACCTTACGTCTTATAAATGTGCAGTTTTGTGTCAGAAGCCCCCCCCCCCCTCCACACACACACACACACGCGCACCATGATTTTTTTTATGTTTGCTTCCCTGGTCCTTTATTTAAGGGAATTTTTCCTTGTCAAGTTCCACCAGTTTAGGTCTTATTTGCTACGAAACCAGAGAAACTACAGGTGCAATTGGGGCTCTTACTAGTTAGAATGCTGTTTGACTATTATTATTTTCTACGGACAAGATAAAAGTATTATCCACGGTTTGTCTGAAAGTTTTCCTCAACTTGTATCCTCGCTTTGATTTTCAATCTCCCCAAGCTAATCTAATACAAATTCATTGAATACGCTCAGTAAACGTCTTCATAATATTTCTTCTTACTTAACCAGGCTGAAATATTTCCATAGTTTAACAGATTCTTTTCCAATTAATAGTAAATGTAATCATTTGAAAAATAAAGCATCCTAAGATATGATTAGTTCGAATGTCTTTGGAAAGTATATTTCCTGGCACAAATATAAAAGGCTTGAACAACTAATTGTCAATCCAATTAACTTTGCCGATAAAAAGGTCAAAACAAGTATTTATATGCACTCACAGTCAGATGCAGTTTCTGTATGTGTGCTGTTCAATAACATAGCTTGTAAAACATATGAAGTTGTTAAAGAGTTTCTTTATTTCAGTGACTGGCTTAAAACTAAGATAAATATTTCTGTTCTTTGGCTCATTTTGTTTGTAACGTGTCTTGAATCTGCTGAAACGTTTCCATTTGTTTTCTTTTCACCAAATGCGTTACCCTTGCCCTTGCTGACTTGCGTAAAATTTAAAATAACACAAGGATGAGTTAAAGAGCGTGTAGGTGTTACTACTGGAAGTGTCTACTTATTTCTAGCAAAGGTGACTACGTCATTCGTGACGTTTTCTACCCAAGAATTAGTTACTTTTTGGAAAAAATATAGCGTCGGGTGGGGGGGGAAAAAAAAATTGTGTTCCTCAATACGGATACCCTTTAAAAGTTATAGCTGGCCTTAAAAAAACTTTTTGGAAATAATTATAATTATTATTATTTATTTTTATGTTAGATATCATCTTAAGCTACTGCAAGAGGCCTAAATTTTAAAGTATCTGTCTATCAAATCTAATTTGAGTCTAACTTTTCTTCCTAAATTGCAATTAAATTTTGAAATGTCCCCACAGAAATCTAGTCATTAACCCTCTCAGTTTGTATTCAAATTTTCCAGTTTGCCCCAGTCACATCGAATAAAACCAATTTTTCGCAATTTGTTAATGTTACATAATTAATACATTACTATATAAAGTGTACAGAGGTATTCTGCTGAAGGGAGGCGATATTTAGTAAGTTTTGTATACTTTGGCAACACAATTATAAGTTTGTAAATGGGGCATGTTTCATGTGTTAATGAAGAAACAATTTTCAACCTAACTTTAATTTTTAACTGTACAGCAGAAGATTTTTCAGATAATTTTTCTGTATTTTGGAATTCAGTATACAATTCAAAGCATTTGGAAAATCTGTAGAGAATTATTATTTTAAGTGGAATTCATTTTTAAATTTTAATTACTTTAAAATATTTTGTATTTATTGACAGAAAACAAAGAGCTTTTGTGACGAATTATATTTAAATTTTAATTTTTTTATGAAAATGTACATTGCTTCTCGAAGTTTGACAAATATTTATACATACTGATTAAATTCCTATTACAGGATAGAAGTTTTACATGAATCAGTTAAAATTCATTGCAGTTTCTCACCCCTAATTATAAATATTTTTTTTTTAAATCATTGTGTAAAATAAAGCAATGCGTAGAATAAAAATAATCAATTAAATTTACAGCGATTAATATACTTTAATTAGCATTTTTTCACTACCTCCGTATTGTGTAATTTTATGTCATGAAATTTAGAATTAGTGTGGTAATTTATGATAAACGATAAAATATTTTGCTGCATTGACTACAATATCTTTAAAACCTGCTTCCTTTTTCTTAATTATTCACGTTCTTTATAAGGCTATTATGTAATCAGTCTCTCCTACGCAATTACACACCCCATTCTTTAAAGAAATAAAAAAAAATTCTCACGTGCAGCTATTGAATGAATTTGTCTTTCCGGATGAAGGGTGTGATATACGGGTTATAAAAGTTCATGTGTAGCGAAAGATTTGGTCATTAATTAATATTAATTCAATTCTTTGATGACCGAGTTTTGTGCTGAAGTAGCACGAAGTAGTGCTTTAATGATTCTCGTGCTTGAATTAGTAAAAAAAAAGAATAGTGCTTTGATATTAAAAAACCGCTTTATGTTATAATGGTATCTTGACTCATTTTTTTTTATAGTGTTTAGGTATATATCAGTATTTTTTACGAATACATATAAGTATGTTTGGTTAACAGTATAAAATACATCAAATTCTGCCTTTGCGTAGTTTTATTTAAATTATAATTATTTATGTCATAAATAAATTCGTAAAAATCAAGGGTGTGAGAAAGTTTAAGTTCGTATATATAGAGGAGATAAGGGATATTTGAGGCATATTTCATACTTCAATCCCATCAGCTCAAAATTTAATAATAATCGTTTTCTCCGAGGTACTTATAGTAAAGTATTGACGCAGTGGACATTTCGAGATAACCAACCAGAAGGTGGAATATTTTCAGATTTCCCAATTGGAAAAGATCAGCATAATTCACATTAGATCGTCTACAAGCCATCTACTGTACTAAAATATTTATTGTTGCGATCGTAGTGCTGATACAGCATAGTAACGTAGTTACATTCGTTGCATTTTGAAGCAAATTGTAACATTTAATGATGCTAGATATTGATTATGCATAACCTCAGATTGCTCTACCTCTTTACTTTTTTAATCGCTTTTATTAATTATTATTATTTTATTTTTATTTTCCTCTCATTTTCTTCAAGGAAGATCAGCTTTAAACATGTGCTCTTTCTGTAACATTTTTAATGAATGCCTTCAAAGTCACATCACACAGTTATTAAAAACATAGATAAATAACCTTCAAAAGTTACATAAAGTAATAAAGAGATTGATTAATTTATTATATAGTATCTGTAATCAAATGAAGAGAGGGGAAGAAAAAAAAGTACCCCATTCTCAAGGAAATAGAAGTTCTTATTCCAATTCCCTTCTCATGGTTATAATGAAGTAGGATTTATTTACATGCACAATTATTTAAAAAAGAATTTTATTTTAAATGTAAAACTATAACTCTTTTTAAACAAAGATACTATAGTTTTATGTCAGGGATGTCCAAATCTTTGCTCGTTGGAGGATTGCAAGTGGTTTACTTGTTGTTTTGACGCAGATCGAAGACTTTCGAAATATTTTCATGCCTGGAAATATTTTATTTCTTTTAATTTATGATGCCACGCCAGAAAGGAACATTTGTACGTTGAAAAATACACTGTCGTCCAAAATCGAACCATCTCTGATCCCCCTTCCAGTTATCAAAAAGTTATTCTAGAGTCCTCTTCCCCATTACAGCAAATTCAATCTCATGTTCACGAGTTATTGCTTTTCTTCCCCTAAATTTAAGCTTGGCCGTATTCGTATCTTGTCATTAAGTGTGAACGTGATGAAGTAAACAAAAGGTGTTTGAGTTGTATGGCGCATATCAACTCGTCTGTGAAAAATATTGGCTCATGATATGCAATAGGTTGGCCACCTCTAATTTATGTGGTGGTAATCCCTGTATCTGTTTAATATTGCGGCTGACCCTATTGGCTCGGCTGGATTAACTCACAAATACTGGAGACTGGCAGTAACAGGAGTCAATCCAGGAATTTTTTCCAGGGTCCCATTTTTGTGAAAGTGCTTATTTTTGTCAATTTCAATACTTAATTTTGTGAATTTCAACACTAATATTTGTGAATTTTCATGCCAATTTTTAATACGTCATTTTTGTTTTTTTGTTAACACTGATGAAACAGATTAAAATTTAGGGTAAAATGCCAATGAAGAGGCTGTTATGATCGATTGAAATTTTGAGAAGGGGCCGCGAAATAGGCGCAATTTTTGTCTGCATCGACCCCTGCAGATGTAAACCCTCTTACAGCATCGACTGTCAGTCCTTTCTGAAATGAACTTAGTGTGAACTTCTTTTGATCTGCTAATTCTTGTGAACGCTTTAGTAGGTTTAAAAAAAAAAATACAGAAAGTTATAGCTTTGATTCGATACATTTTTTTTTTCCGAATGGCTGTACGAACCGGTTTTGCATTCTTTAAGCTTCATTTAAAGTACTACACCAAATTTGATTGATGTAACCCGTTGTGCGACAACTGCTTACCTTCCTCTTTTTCTGAATGATAGTTGGGATTTAATGACAGAAGATTACGGGTATTGCTTATTGCAGTTGTGACAACCGCCACTTAATTTTTACCTATACTGCTTTTGCGAATGCTGTTTTTGACCTATACAAGGATTTGATATTGCACTTTCCGTTAAAAACTGAAAGAAACGGGTTTTGTAGAAATATTCTATAATTGCATGTACTTTATACAAACTGAATAACTGATTATTTTAAACTCAAGCATGCGGCACGCGATGTAAACCGTACCGTCATAAGGAAAAATGTGTTTAATATTCAAAGCAAGCTAGGAAGATTTGATACTTTTTAACTCTTTTCAATAAACTTCAAGAGTGTTAATTATTTTGGTTTCTCTTCTGTCGGTTCTTCGTACTTGCTGCAAATATGTATCGATTGCTGTGAAATTCACATTTTCTCTTCGATATGATCTGTACCAGTACTCGTAATAAGAATTTGAAGGGCAGCTGAAATAAGAAAACTATTCAGCTCACGGCAAAATCTTCGAAAACGGTGAATTGCAGCTGCGGTTTCTTCACGTAACTTCGAAAATGATTGAATTAATAATCCAATAAAAGCAAAAACATTTTTTAAAATATTATTATTTATTTTTTTATTTTTTATATATTTTGCAATTTCATATGCAACCTTAAAATACACCTGAGACAGAATCACTCAAGTAACAAGTTTTAAATAGTACTACTTAACTTGCCACGAGAACTGTTCATCATTGCAGCTATTTGGGCTGATCTTAGGGCATTTCTAGGACTCAATTTGAACCCTTTCCTGAACCATGTACCTTACACAAAATTATGAGTATGGCGTTATTAATTCTTCTACAGGAGCAGTCAAAATAATTCCAATATATTGCGCTTACTTTACGTCTATTTGTTTAATATATGTTTTAGACTCTATTTCAAACAAAATTTAATTAACACATGTTATTGAGATTTATAAAAAGAGTGTTCTCCATCGAAAAGAATGTCTGTAGCATATGGCTCTTGTACGAGGTTAAACAAAACTACTCTAAATTCGGTATCAAAGACAACAGTAATTAAAAACAAATATTTTTATTACGTTCTCCATTCTCTCCCATCATTGCAAAAATACCTCTCCAGATATTCCAACTTCCATGTCCATTGTTGCTTCCCGATATTTAGGTTTTGATTCAACTCAATGTGAAATCAATATTTATATAATAAATAAAAGTATAAAAAAAGAAATTTTCGCCAGAAATTATCTGCTGAAATCAAATAGTGTAACAAAATAAAAGCGTTTTGGTGAGAATATGTAAGATTAAATTCTATTTTAAAAAAAGCTTATCAATTAGAAGGTAGTTTTAAAAATCGTCGCATAACCTTGCGCGATTGATTGTAAGTATATTTTATTTATAATTTATCAAAGACTGGAAACAAACCCATAGTACAAAGTGAAGATTGTTGTGAGATATACATACTTGAAAATGAAAAAAAGAAAGAAAGAAAGATAAGTAAAGGCAATTAAACCATTTCAAGTTAAGAAAAATGACTGAAAGTGAATGCATAACAGAAGGAAAAGTAACTTTCCTAGGAACAACAGTGAGAAAACTGCAAAAAAATTAGTTAAGTGTTATTTCTTAAACTATCTGCGCGTTTGTGACTCGCAGACTAAGTGTATTACTGCTGATAAAATAAAAGAAAAATTTACTAAATTATAATTCTTGTTGAAGATGGAAGTAATTATAAGTGATTTTAAAATTTAAATATAAGAATCTGTCATCCAAATAGTTAAACTTAAACGCACTACACACAGGAAAAATCGCGTGACGATAAAAATCACTATAAGTGATCTGCAATATATATAAAGCTTGTTGTTGTATGACACAATAACTTACCTAATTTTTTTTTCTTTATTTCTTTCTAAAAAATTTCTTCTAGCTTTCTTTTATCGATTTTAAAGAAATCCCAGAAAAAAAGAATTTTAAAAAGTGGCACGTTAGTTGCTGATATATTGATAAGCAACAGTATCTTATAACTAAAAACTAGAGTAAATATATATTTTGAGCGTTAATTTTTTTTAAAAAACTAGCATTTTTGGAGTTTAATATTGCAATTGCTTATTTATATTAACTATTTTAAAGAAACTATGCTATTGTTATAAAATGTATGGTTGATCTTTTTTTTTATTATGTATACAAGCTGTGTAAAAAAAATTCTCTGAAAGCAATTTCTGTTCCTTTTATTAATTTTGAATTTTCTTTTTCTTTTTATTCTTATTATTATATTTTAATTGTTCATGATTGAATATTCCGAATTATATGAATGTTTTAAACGGTAATTCATGATTGGATGTTCCGCATTATATGAATGTTTTTAACGCATTCTTTGTTTTTATAATTTTAATCTATTTGAACTAACAATTCATGATTTATTACTGCCCATTATACGCTTATTTTAATTTTTTTGTTTTACATTAATTTTTGACAAACTTTTAAAATCATTCCAAAACGCCACAGTTCCCATATTTTATGAATTAGCTCAGTTGAGGATAGTTTAATGTAAAAAGAAAAGCCGCGTTCTCATGATTAACTCCGATCTACACTTTACACATAACTCGTTTCAAATTTTTTTAAGTGACCCCAATGCTAATAGCCATTTTTCTACATCATGTTGCCTCAAACCTCTATCACAGCTTTGACATCTTCAAGGTAACAAATAATATACTTTTTATTTAAATTAAATTACAAAATCAAACTAATAAATCGCAGAAACAAGGACGCGTCATTTTTAATACTAAATCATAATCACCTCAGAAGGATTCATGATTCACTGTCACAACCTTTTGTAATTTGAAATCATTCCCTTGTTGCATCACAGAAGTAGGATCTTGAGGAAAAATATTGTTTTGGACAACTACGAAAAATCGTGCCGAGATTGAAGGAAATAGTGTAAATCCGCGCTAGGCTTTGATCTTCTCTGAGCTCTCGTGCTTAGTGTATCTATCATCCGCGTCAAAAAGACCTTGAACTTGCCATAAACTTTTTAAATCTCTGAAGAGAAACTGGACTGTTTTATAATAATAATAGTGATTATTCTTTTTCTTTTACTTCTTTTAACGTGAGTTCTGTATTTTAATAGCCTTCGCTACCTTGCTTAATTTCGTGACTTTAATATATCTTAAGACATGATTTCCATTCTCTCAGAATAAATTTTAGAAAAAAAGCATCTTTGCGCGCTTGTGTGCGATGTCCAATTAGCTAAATTTTAACTTACGCAACCATACATTTTACTAACGTGTAGATGTATGAAAATAAATTTTAGTTTTCCAGCATAAATTTCTACAGTAGGTTAATGTTAGGGATGGACGCTAGACGAAAAATAGGCGTCTCGCAAAACAGCCTAAAGGCTTTGTCCCGTCTCGCAAAATCCCTGCATCGTAATGCTAAAAATGCTTATCTCGTCTCGCAAAAAATCGTCGCGCATCCACCCCTAATTAATATACTCTTTATTTTAACAATAATTTATAGTTGAAAATTATTTATTTTTATGAATTATGTAAATAAAGTCGTTAAAAAGTAAATGTATCAAGCACGGGCGTAGCCAGAAATTTTTCATGGGGGGGGGGGGGTTACGACTACTGCAACTCACATATATGCATACATGTGTGTGATAAGAGAGTGAAGAATGTACATTTTGTATGGCAAAAATTTCCTCATGGGGGGGGGGTTATGACCCCCTTAACCCCCCCCCCCCGTGGCTACGCCCCTGGTAGCAAGATGTATTTGTGAAATCATATTGCCGTAAACCAATGTTTTCAGACCACTGGTCTGTGGCATTTTGCTGCGTAAAATTTATTAACAGGGAACAGATAAGTGTATTATATTTTGATTTATTAAATGAAATAGATACTTATATATTATATTATAAATATTGCTGACGTCGGTCAGTCGATTAATTTTCCTAATTTCTACTATGCGCTGGTGTAAAAAGGTTGAGAAACATTGCTTTAAAACAATTTGAAAATATTAAGAAATTCATGCTGAATTCAAAAACATGGAATTATGGTTTGAATTTTTTATATTTTGGAGCTATTTTCACATTGAATGAATTAGAAAAGTTTTTTTTGTTTTTTGCTTTTTTTTTCTTCTTCTTCACTGATTGTAACGATTGTCGTTTCTAAAATCAACTTAAAACCATGGAAATTTTCTTCAATCTTCTGTTTTATATAACTCTGCACAGTAGTTGTAAATGAAACTGAGGGAAACTTTATATATATATATATATATATATATATATATATATATATATATATTAAGCGTTGGGGGACGTTTTCCCATGACCACAGGTTTCTCCGAATGCGCCCATTTAAGAAATCATAAATTTCGGCAATAAACAAACAAAAGCCGTGAAATCGGATTTCATGAGAATCATCCTAATGAGGTTGAAACCGGTTCCATTCGAAGCTGTGTGACTCTCTGCTCTGCAGTCACCTTTTCCCTTTTCTTCACTTTTTTTTCCCACACATTATTTTGCGAGTGCTTTCTCTTGTCCGTTCCACTCTTCACTTGACTTGTCCTTCGGAACCGTTTGGAAAAGAACGAGAGCTTTACAATTCCATTACGAGTTTACTCTAATGTTTATTTACCTATCCCTTTCGTTTCTAATACACGACGAGGTCATTTTCCATTGGAACTCATGCTTGGGCGTCAGCCTCCGTTGTTTATAAACTTGTTGTCGTTACGGTGTCTTATGATGAAGAACCGGAGTCGTTTTCTTTCTTCCAAGAGTCCGTAGATCTTAATCTTGAGATTTTCAGATCCAGCCCATGTCCATAAAAGAAAAACGAGGAAATAGCAGAAAGTTCTAATCATTATCGAAATGTTATTTACGTTCACGTCATATCCTGATGACTGAAAGTTTGATTATTTAAATGACCTTCGCTCTAAAAAGGTTTTTTTTTATGCTGTATAATTGGTGAAAATATAAATATGGAGTGTTCAGGAAATTTAAAAATTTCTTCATTGTATCAATTTAACATATAAACTTTGTTTAAGCACGCAGAAAACAGATTTCAGTCAAGAATTTAGTGAAGTACATGATAATTGTATAAAATTTCTATGCAGTAAATAGCTATTGAGAAAGTTATCTTGCAGATTGTTTTTGAATATACAGGGCAGGGTGTCTCAAGATGGTAACACGTTGTAATTCTTTATCTATTAAGTGGTGAATGTAAATTGAGAAAAGAAAAATCTGAAACGCTTTCATATTTTAAATGCTCACTAAAGTGCTTTTATTAAAGCGTATCGTAAGCCATGCGTCGCCCCTATTTTTCTTCCTTATTCCTCTCTCTTGGAAAGTGTATCATTACTCATGAGTGTGCGGTATTTTTCTTCTTTGTTCCGTGAAACACTTCTTTAAAATCGAAATCTACATTAAAATCGACTACTAAAACTGTTTCACAATCTTCACCAGGCATATTCTAACTATATTTCACCTTTATAAATACTGTTTGGAATATGCATCATAATCCAAGAGTGTACCGTATTTGTCTTCCTTGTTCCATAATACACTTCTTTGGAATTGAAATCTATATAAAAATCATCTACTAAAAGCGTTTTACTATCTTCGTGAGGCATATTCTAACTATACTTCTCCTTTGTATTTCACTGTAGTGTTTGCCAGTCTCGCCAAACATGGAAGATATCGCCAAACTAGGTTTAGTTTTCGAGACTTATATTTTGCCACAAAACTTGGCGATAAATCATCAGAAATTGCAAACCTTGGCGACTTTCAACCTTTTATCCCCCCCTCTCCCTCCTTGCGCTATCTGGTCATTTTAAGTATTTCTCTCCATACGTCGTAATGTATGAGAAATAGTTTTTTTAACCCTGTAAAAGAACAATATAGTCTCCTGGTAAGTCCTATACACACCAAAATCAATACCGATCGCACGACGGTGATCTTATATATATATATATATACCAAATTTGAGCTCAATCGAATGCACCGTTACCCTTTTGAAAAGTACAACGTAAGCATATATGCCCACAAATTATGTCGACAGAAAATATCAGAGTGAACAAAACAGCACCTTAGCTCAGAAAATGTTCAAAGCAAGGTAGGAAAAAAGACTAGGGCAGTTGCACCAGTAACTGACACGTTACTAGATAATTTATTATAATATTTTATTTCAGAACTCGAAATGGTCCTATTTAGTACCAATTCAGATGTTTATCTTCAGTTTTAAGCAACTTTTTTTTTCATCTCCAGGGGATCTTGCTATTAAAAATTGATATTTTAAACTCAGGGCTAAAAAAATTCTGATTCTCAGTAGCTGGCTTAATGCTGAAATGAATGTAGCTTCGTTTTCAACCTGTTTCTATTTGAAGAATATTTCTTTTTTAGAAATTAATTTAAATTGAATTGATAATAATATATAAAATGCTTCTGCATATAAAAAGAACCTACGTTGTGCATTTTTAATAAAATTAATTTCTTATATTTTTTCTGATAATAGTTCTCATAAAATTGAAAAATATTTGTCTTTGTATAATATCCTATCTTAATTTCAGCATTAAAGCAGCAACTGAGAGTCGGAAATCTTTTAAGCACTGAGGTTAGTCTCAAATTTTTATGTTTCAATTTAATAATCGAATCAATAATCAAATTTTTAAAAAAATGTTGCATAAAATTGAAGATAAATGTCTAAATTAGTACTAAATAGCACTTTTGCAGTGTCTCTTTTGTTCACTCTGAAGTTCTGAAATAAAAGCTTATTTTAATAAAGTATGTGATAAAGGGTCGGTTACTGGTACACTTACCCTAGTGTTTTTTCCTACCTTATGTTGAACATTTTTTAAATTTACGTTGCCTACTTAACTGTAATAGATAAAAATCAGGCAGGGGTCTATGCAGACGAAAATTGGGTCCATTTTGCTGCCTTTTCACAAAATTACAATCCATTTAAACGGCCCCTTCATAAAATTCCAATTGATTAAAACGGCCCCTTCACAAAAATACAATCGATCAAAACGGCCCTTGATAGGCATTTTACCCTACATTTTAATGTTTTATCAATTATTTTAGCCAAAAAAGTGATTTTTATTAAAAATTGATATGAAAATTCTCAAAAATAAACAATTTTACAAAAATCGGACCCTGGAAAAAATTCCTGGATCGACCCCCGATTAAAGCGTGTTACCACGTCTTTGGGACACCCTGTATATTCAAAAATTATATGCTGATAAGTCTTTGAATAATTAATTATCGCATTGAAAAGAAATTTCATGTAATTATCATGAACTTGACTCAAATACCAGTAGCTATAACATAAATGTGAATTATTGATAAAATCTATTCTTTTAACCCAGTCATTTTGAATAAATAAGTTATTTATTTGCAACCTCAACAAGCTTATTTTAGGTACTATTATTTTATACAATTCTGTTAAATTCATTTCCATTAAGAAATATGCTTCAAATAGAAACAGGTTTAAAATGAACTTAATTACAGTAATAAGCCAACAAATGCGAATCAGACTTTTTTTAGCATTGCGTTTAAAATCTCGATTTCTAATACCTAGTGCCCCCTGCGGGTTAAAAAAATTTGAAATAAATTGCATAAAATTCAAGACAAATATCTACATAGACAAATATCTAAATTGGTACTGGATACAGTAAGCACCATTTGATAACAGGTCTGAAATAAAATATTATTCGAATAAATTTTCAGGCAAAGTGTCAATTTACTGCTGCCCCCTACACTAAATTTGAATTTTTAAAGATTTCTTGATTAAAGAAATATACCAAACTAAACATACTTTTCTTCTTGAATATTTTTTTTCTCTTTACAGAAAGGAAACTATCTCTTTTGTAGTATTAAAATGTTATATGTCCTTCGTGGAATATTTTCCCTTTGAAAAATATTGAATCATGTAATAATCGTCTAAAACGCAAGTTAAAGATTTTTATTAAGAAACTAGCTGAAGTACCCGTTCTTCGCACGGGAATGAATGGACTTTTTGACATTAATATTTGTTGTGATTACTATTTATTGTAATAAAGAGATATAGCAAAATGGATATCGCGTTATATTGTGTTCAATAATCATGCATACTGAATTTCAAGGCAATCGATTTTATGGTGCAGAAGGCGATGCGGCGTAGCGCAATCTAGTGGCGAGTTTTAGCAAAACGGATTCTGCGAAAATAGTCTTCGCATTCAGATATCGAAGCATACGAATTTTCATGACGATCGGCTGAATAGTCCTGAAGTTCATGTGTTGACGCGACATCTAGTGTCAAGTTATAGGAAAATGGATCGTGCCAAACTCTTCCCCGTGTTCAAATATCTATGTATACCTATTTCCATGGCGATCATTCGCACAGTCAAGAAGTGATACACTGCAGGGCCATCTAGTGGTTAATTAAAGAAATGATTTGCTACAGCGCCGTCATGTGGCGAGTTATAGGAAAATGGATAACGCCAAAATATTCTCATTGTTCAAATAGCTATGAGTACTGATTTTCATAGCCACCGTTTGAATGGTCAAAAATTTGGCCTGCTGCAGCGTCATCTAGTGGCGAGTTAAAATAATAATGCATTGCAGTGCCACCTAGTGGTGAGTAACATCAAAAGTAACACAGTTAGAATATATTCTTCGTGCTCAAATGTGTAAGTATAAAAAATTTTATGCCGATCGGTCGAACGGTATAGAAGTTGATGCGTTGCAGCGCTATTTAGCGGTAAGTTACAGCAAATGGATAGTGAAAAATATTCTCCGTGTTCTAATATCCGCGTGTACCAAATTTCATAGAAATTGGTTGGACGATATTCGCATAGCAAACGGCTAAACGGAATAGAATTCGACGTTCTGCTGCGCCAGCTAGTGGCAAGTTAGAGGAAAACGGATAGCATAAAAACCTTCTCCATGATAAAAGACTTAGGTGAACCAAATTTCATGGTGATCGGTGAAACGGTGCTGAGTTTTTCAACCTCCTACACACATACCAACATTCATTTTTATCTATAACCAGTCTTATTATATATACCAGTCTCAAGTAAAATCCAGTTTCAAATCTAAGCCTCGCCAAAGTGCCAGCATACGCCATTTTGCAAGAGTTTTTTCAGGGAATCATTCGAAGCATTGACTTAGCAGCAATCAAAGTGGGAAATGGTTCGACCGCCAGGCATTTTTTTGAAAAGTGGAATCCCTTAATACAGCCTCATTTTTTAAATTATCAACTATAACATGTTTTATTCATCGTTACCTCGATGTACTAAATGCGAAGATTTCAATTTTCTGAAATTTGGCGGATTTCCCCCAAGTTAAATCAATGTACTCAATTGGCGAGAATTCTGAAGCTACATCGCTTGAAATGCCCTAATAACTGCATTATTTCTGCACGGATAGTTAAAATTTCATGCTGTATTCTAAGAAAACCTATACACTTGTTTTCAAAAATGCTATTCCCTTAAGCTCTCAGTAAATTGCGCCAAAAAGCCTAAAACTGTGCAAACCGCTAGAACTCACTTTCTAAAAATCGGCCTATCAGCCATTTTATTTTTCGCCAAACTAAAAAAATTTACATATTAGTCTCGGAAATCTTCGATCCTCATTGTTTTGCGTATAAAACATTTCATTCCTGCTCTCATTTCTTATGCGCACACGATATTATAATTAAAAAAATAACCTTACAAATATAAACTAAAAAAATCATTATTATTCTTTTCTTTTCACTTTAAGAATTTAAAACATTTTATTCGGCAAAATCGCCACACATGGCAACCAAGATGCTTATTTCACACACTTTTTTCACTACAGGGGTTACAATTACATAAAGCTTTCTGCGTGGAGAACATAAAAAATCTCTTAAATTCCGGGAACGGATGGACTTTCAAAGTTTTAAAGTGGACTATCATTTATTCTATATTATTTTACATATATCTGTGTAAAATTTCAGGCTGACAGGTCCATTTTTATGGAATTGTATACTACCCAAATCAACAAATTGACAAACAGAATTTGATTTTTATTTATAAGATTACCTACGCTTGTTTTTAAAAATACCCTCTCATTAAATTGCGCCAAGCCCTAGAATCATAGAAAATCTGACACACTTTCAGATTTTAAATACGCACTAAAGTGCTATATATAAAAAGTGTTATAATCCATGGGTCTTCCCTATTTTCGTTCCTTCTTTTATTAAGTTGGAAAGTGTATCATTATTCATGAGTGTGATTAAACAAAATTAAAATTGATATTTCTAACATCCTTTTTTCTGGATGTAATATATTAGAAATAGATGCAGAAAAGCTGCTCAGAAAAATGCACAATTCCAACTGAATGAAAATTTCAAAAACTTATACGCAGGTGTATTCATAACCCAAATAGCAGACGATTAAATTACGATAAATAGCGCCAAGCGTTAGAATCCTCCACAAAATCGGACATCAACCCCTTTTATTTTTCGCCCAATTAAAAAGTTGCACATTTATTTTCGGAAAATTTCCAAATTCTATATTTCTTTTGAGTATAAATCATTTCATTCCCGCTCTGATTTCACATGCACACGATATTTTAATTTAAAAACAACCTTACAAATAATCTAGTCAAAATAAAAAAAAATCGTTATTCTTTTAATTTTACTTCAAGAGTCTGAATCATTTAATGAACTGCCGAATGTGGCAACCTATATAAGCTTAATTGTCGCTTAATGCACTGTGGGGTTACAATTACGAAATGGCGGAAAGCAAAAATTAGCCTTTTGCGATACGTTTTTATCGATATTTCCTAAAATAGTTCGAATTTTGAAAAAATCGCTTCGAGGTGTGTCGGGACCTGTCATGGAGAATTTCCGTTCAAAATTTGGTAGGTCTACGATCACCCGTTTGCGAGTTACGCGAGACACAGACAAACAAACAGTTTACACACATTGTTTTATTAATATAGATACCAGTCTCAAATAAAATCCAGTTTCAAATCTAAGCCTCACCAAAGTGCCAACATACGCCATTTTGCAAGAGTTTTTTCAGGGAATCATTCGAAGCATTGACTTAGCAGCAATCAAAATGGGAAATGGTTCGACCGCCAGGCATTTTTTTGAAAAGTGGAATCCCTTAATACAGCCTCATTTTTTAAATTATCAACTATAACATGTTTCATTCATCGTTACCTCGATGTACTAAATGCGAAGATTTCAATTTTCTGAAATTTGGCGGATTTCCCCCAACTAAAATCAATGCACTCAATTGGCGAGAATGCTGAAGATAGATCGCTTGAAATCTCTTAATAACTGCATTATTTCCGCACGGATAATTAAAATTTAACACTGTATTCTAATAAAACCTTTGCACTTGTTTTCAAAAATTCGTTTCCTTAAGCTCTCAGTAAATTTCGCCAAGCCGGAAACAGTGTAAACCGCTAGAACTCACTTTCTCGGCATTTGAGCCATTTTATTTTTTCGCCAAACTAAAAAATTTTAACATATTAGCCTCGGAAATCTTCAATTCTTATTGTTTTGCGTATAAAACATTTCATTCCTGCTCCGATTTCCTATGCACACGATATTATAATTTAAAAAAAATAACATTACGAATATAAACTAACAAAAAAAAAATCATTATTATTCTTTTATTTTTACTTTGAGAATTTAAAACATTTTATTCGGCAAAATCGCCACACATGGCAACCACGATCCTTATTTCACACTTTTTTGACTACAGGGGTTACAATTTCGGAAAGCTTTTTGCGTGGAGAACATAAAAAATCTCTTAAATTCCGGGAACGGGTGGACTTTCAAAGTTTTAAAGTGGACTATCTTTTATTCTATATTATTTTACACATCTGTGCCCAATTTCAGGCTGATAGGTCCATTTTTGTGGATTTGTATACGAATCAAATCCACAAACAAACAAACAAACAAACAAACAAATAAACAAACAAACAAACAAACAGAATTTCATTTTTATTTATAAGGATAAGGGCGATGCTTTCTGAAAAATGGCCTTCAGCGGAATAGAATTTATAACTTGAGCGAGTATATATTGAAATTTATTTTTCGAACAGCGTAATTTGGAATAATATGATTGTTATCATCCCATCATGCCTCAAAAGTACCCTGGTGTCCTTCGCACGTTGTTTGGTTTCTTGTTACCATAATCGTTTCATGCGATTTGACTAGAATGCATGAGTCTGAAGCGAACAAAATAACACTCGATAATTGAGCTGCAAAATGTAAGTTAATAACGATAAGAATTGGTATGTTATATTTTATAATTCGCACTAACGTTCTCTCGAGGCGTGCAAAGTATTTTTTTAAGTACTATTTTATGTTCAAAAAAGTCATTAATTCAGCTATAGAATTTTTATTTGATATTTCTTTGTAGTCTGGCGGGTTATCGAGAGGATATGCATGGTACTTTAATCTGATTTTTATTAAGTATTTTATTTTGATTGCAATCGGTACATGTATTACGAAATTAGCATAAATGATGTCTATGATAAATGTTTTAGAGTGGGTCACCTAATTTTAAACTGTGTTATCATTGATTTTTCTACTTAATGTATAAATATTATTTTTGATAAAATTAATAAATAATTAAAATTGATGAATATTTTTATCCTTTTAAATATTTATAAGTGTTTATTATTTAAGATTTAACTGAAATGCTATATGACTGATATTTTAACTATATATTTCAATATATTTTCTTCCTTCGTTATCATTTCATCAATCAATGTAATATTGAGAGCTTTAAATTGTCCTTTCCTAAGTTATGCTCCTCTTATACAATTCTTAGTGTTTCACAAAAATAAAAGCTTAATATTTTTGCGGTATATTATAATGTTTATATGCATAGTTTCGGTGTGAGTATTAGTTCTTCGCGGTGGAAGATCTTTTTCCAGAGTGTTCCGTAACTGAAAAAGTTTGGGAACTTCAGCTTTTAACAGTAGATATTATTATTATTATTGTTACTAATGGTTTTGCTACTGTTGTAAAAACATTCTGCTGTCTTTTATCGATTTATCGATAGATGGTCATTTGTGTATTTAAGTATACTACTTATATATCTAAAATATCAGGCATCACAATAACGATATCTTACATTTTGCGATTTATAAAATGAAAGCGCAATAAATTAAAAAAATCTGGAGTGACTGCACTCGACTTTCCGAACACTTACGATTAAGATCATTACCAAGCATTTAAATAAATTTTAATCGATGAATACTTCAAACATATATACCAAATTGAAGCTCAATCGAATGCGCCGTTTAAACGCCAGCGCACTTTCAAGAATTCTCCTCCCCCATAGGCCATAATGTAAAAGAAATCTTTGTCGTAGCCCTGTAAAAAAAACTATCAGTCCTATACACATCAAAATCAATACCTGTCTTACGATGGTGGTTTATAACATATATACCCAATTTGAGCTCAATCGAATGTACCGTTTAAACGCTAGCACACTTTCAAGAATTTCCTCCCATAGGCCATAATGTAAAAGAAATCTTTGTCGTAGCCCTGTAGAAAAACTATAAGTCCTATACACACCAAAATCAAACCGGTCTTGCGTCGGTGGTTTATAACATATATACCCAATTTGAGCTCAATCGAATGCCCCGTGTAGGAGCTATCGTGTTCACTCACATACACATACACACACATACATACACATACATACACACATACATCTCGTAAAAATAGCATAAATGAATTCAGATGACCTCAAAACGTGTAAATACACCAAAATCTCGAAGTCGAATTTTTTCATGATTACAATACTTTCCTTACATGGTACATGTTCGGAAAGTAAAAAGGAAAACTGTTGAATTTCATTAGTATTTTAATCTGTAGATTGTGTTAAATGCTTATTTAGTTCTACAAGTTCTAAGTACGCTGCGAGTTGAGTATTTTTACCCGTTCTTCAATTTTTTGTTTATTTGTTTTGCTTTAATCTTTTCGAAAGATGCACCAGCGTAAAGCTGTTTAGCGAGCCATTTGATGCGCGTACAAATGGCTGTTTTCACTCTTGGTTGTTTTCAACTGTTTATGTCAGCTATAGCGGCTTTGGGAAATGATGCTTTGCGAAAAACCATTTGGTGATCCATGTTGACCTACTGTATCCACTCATAAAAACGGAAGCAAGTTAAAAATAAGTGACGGCAATGTCATTTCCCTGGGGGTTTGGGAAACCGCTAAATACACTTCTCTGACCTTACAGCTCCCGCAGTGTATCTGGCTTCATTCCAGAACTCTCTGGTGTAGAATTTTAAAAGATTTTTTTTTTTTTCACCTGTTTTGATCCCGTGATGTTGGCAGTATTGAAGCCACATGCCGGAACTTAACAAGTGAATGAACGGCTATCTACTTATAAACTGTGATGTGAATTCGAACTTGTGATATAAAACTCGACTGATACCTCGGAATACAGTATTCAGTAAGAGACATCCCTATTCCAGGGGCGATTTCTTGGGTCCTTTCGAATGGAGATATACATATAACCATCGAATAAGTTATCTTCAATTTAAAAGACCAGGGCTCGAAATTAACGGTGGTCCGCTGATCCGAGACCACTAAAATATGTAACGGACCACTAGAATACAAAATTTGTTGGTCCGTCAGAGTAGGAACTTTTTATTTACATTTTTCGGAAACTTTTCTCATTTAGTTCCACAAAACATGTCATCCAGTTTTACCAATATATGTCATATAATTTGATCTCTTTAATATTTTTATAATACGTACTTACATTTTTAAATTCAGCTCTCAACGAAAATCATTAGATATTGCTCACAGGGACACCCACGGAGGGGCTATAGGGGCTTAAAGCCCCCTCAAGATTAATAAATCCAAGTGAAAATCTCTTAAAAATAGAGATTTGTCACTTAATGAATTTAAAATGTTTTATTTTCAAAAATTGTCTTACAAATATTTTGAAAGTACTGCTTTTTATTAAATAGTTGGTACATTGAATTATTACGTACAAATAGTTCATTATATACAGTCAGGGGCGTAGCCAGAAAATTTTCATGGGGGGGGGTTACGACTACTACAACTCACTTATATGCATACATGTGTGTGATAAGGGAGTGAAGAATATACATTTTGTATGGCAAAAAATTCCTCATGGGGGGGGGGGGGGTATGACCCCCATAACCCCCTCCCCTTGGCTACGCCCCTGTATACAGTTGAACTCGATTATAAAGTTAATGAAAAGACTAGATAATCATTTATGATGCTGTAACTGAGTTACCTTAATAGTGAGCTAGTATTCCATGAGCCAATGAAAGATAACACTGCAGAACAATTTTTAACATAATTTCTGTTGAGTTCGATTTTTAAGCTGTTTTAGAGTCCAATGGGCTCACTGATTACAAAACTGTTGTTAGTTTTCTTCGATCACGTCAAGTTTTTTCTCTACACCTACCTTCTCTTCACTATCTGCAAGAGCGAACTTCGTTCACCGGAAACACTGTTTCTGTGATCCCAATGACGAAGATTTTGAAATAAGATGATCCCGTTCTTAAGGGATTTGAGCAGCACGAGTTAACCCTTTAACGCGCAGTGGTTTCGCTCTGAGACCACCAAACTGTTGACGTTTTGACTGTTGCCAGTCACGAAGAATAGCTTTGATTTCTATAAAAATAGTTGCGGGTGACATAGCTCCACGAGAATCCTTTACTTTTTAGCACGTCATTTCCCGTAAAAAAAATTGTCACGATTATGTTTAATACCACTGACATCTGCCGAAAAATGGAAGAACGCGAGAACAGCCGGATAGATTGCCCAATGCTGAAAAAAGGGCAGCCGTTGCCATCGCTCGACTTAACTACCAGCAAGATGGCGGACGATCGAAACGTTCTTTTTTGACGACAGCCAGCTGTCGTCAAAAAAGGGTCTCTAGATCTGTGGCACGAGATGAACGTTTCGATCGTCCGCCATCTTGCTGGTAGTTAAGTCGAGCGATGGCAACGGCTGCCCTTTTTTCAGCATTGGGAAAGGGTTACGCCTCAAAGGGTTAAAGGATTTGGGGCTATCCAAAAAAGCTTGAGAACTGTTAGCATCAAGACTGCACGAAAAAAAATCGCTTGAAAAAGGAGCTAAAGTATCCTACTTCCGATACAAGAAAGTGCATTTCTGCAATACTTACGAAGTGATGATGGGTTTGTATATTGCCATAACATACATGGTTTAATGGAAGAGTTGGGAATTTCAGCTCATCGATAGCTCAAAGCGGAGCTTAGAGTGTGTACTCCTCCACAATGGAAATTTATTTGGTGCAGTCCCAATAGGTCATTCAGTATGTTTGCGTGAGGAATAAAGACACAGAGTCGTTGATTTTTTGCAATATCACATGCACCAATGGATCATCTGTGTTGATCTTAAAATGGTCTGCTTCCTCCTTGGCCAGCAACCAAGTATCCCTGTTTTTTGTGCATGTGGGACAGTAGAGCTCGTGAGAAGCATTGGGTGCAGTTGAAATGGCTGCCAAGATATGACCTGAAACCTGGTGATCCAAACATTCTTCATCAGCCATTTGTCAACAGAAAGAACATAATATTTCCACCTCTGCATATAAAACTGGGTCTCATGAAGCAATTTGTTAAAGCTTTGTCAATTGAAGGAGACTGTTTCGGCATTTCCTAACCTGTCATTTGAAAGATAAAAGCTGGTGTGTTTGATGGTCCACGGATTCGCCAGCTTCTTAAAGATGAGCATTTCATCGGAACAATGACAGAATGCTTGGTTGGCATTCAAAAACATTGTCAAAGACTTTCTTGGAAATACACGAGCACAGAATTACACCGAAATTGTCCAACAGCTCTTGGAGAGCTTCAAAATGCTTGGTTGCAACATGAGCATCGTTGCATTTTTTTACGTAGCCATCTCGCTGACTTCCCGAAAAATCTTGTTGAAGTCAGTGATAAGCAGGGTGAGCGATTTCACCAAGATTTGAAGATCATGGAATCACGCTATCAAGGAAGATGGGATCTACATATGATGGCTGACTGTTGTTGGAGCATAAAGCAAGAATGTCCACAGATTAAACATTCCAGAAAAAGCTACAAACGAAAATTTTTGCCTTAATATGTATGTTTACCACTTGGTAAATAAGTTTTTCTATGTGTATTAATACAATTTAACTTGTAGTAACTATATATTTGGTAACTTTTCCCTTTATTTTTCTTTTTATGCACATTTTGGGGGTACCCTGTATCTTAAAAAGTTGACGTGACAGACAAAAACTACAGTTACTTTTGGATTCAGGGGCCAAAAGTGATTCAAAAACAAGTCACAGTTCTAAGACAACAAAATTGCTGTTCCCCAGTGTAATATTTTGACATTTTATAAGAGGGTTTTCATTTACAAACGAAGACACCATAACAGAGTTCAACAATATTTGTAGCTTCCCCCCCCCCACCACCACTAAAGTAAAATCCTGGGTGTGCCAATGATATTGCTCATAAATTTTTTTTTAATCATGCATACGGACCATGTAAGTCATGGAGTCACTGGTCCTTTGGACAACAGATTAAATATTCTAATTTCTACCGTTGCAAAACTTATAGCTAACTTCTTTCAAAAAATTATTTCTTTCGTAATTTCTCTACGACTCCTGAAGCGCGATCATCTGTCGTGATTTTTACCTTTCCAGAACCTTTGAAAAGTCAGTATAAATTTATTTTCATATTTCTGACACTTTATAGGATATAATTCTCAAATTTTGTGAATCACGTCATTATTGTATGGGGCACATTTTACTAACTGGAAATTTTTTTGTACGTGAGTGTCGTGTACAAATTTAAAAGTTTGTCTTAAAAAATAATAATAACGATAGGAATTTTTTATTAAAGTAGTCTTTTTTCCGACATTAACATAAATATTTTTTCATTTACATAGCTCTAGACAGTCATTATTGACAACCTAAAAAACATTTTTTAATAAACATAGCATGGAGGCTTTCTTGAATTTTTGAAAAAGATTTGTAAACTATCCATAAAATTCTTCCAAAAAGGATTTTTAAAAAAATATGCATTTTTTCAAAATATTCTGGTATACTAGAATTAGGAAATCAAGTATTTAGGAAGTATTTAGGAAATCATGTAAAGCATTTCAAGTATTAAAAAAAAAATGTTTAATGATTTTAAATCTTCGTAAAATACTGTGTCTTGTTTCTTACAGACAGTGCAACCTACGTATTAATAAACCATTCCTTTTAAGTTTTTCAAAGTCTCATTAACATTTGGAGCATCGCCCAGTTTTATTTTTGAATTTTAATCTACCATCGAAAGAAAATCTTCATCCGAGTCAACAGATCAGTTAATATACCCTTTTTTTTTTAATCTTTTATATGGTGCTCCATACTTCTAATTGAGGACACAAAAACTGCTTTGTATGATGTGTTGTAAAGGAGGTCGCAATTTAGAGCACTGCCCGAATACATGTGTGGTCGTATGTTATGATGACGGGAATTGGAAACTAAAACAGGGATTCAAAATTATAAATAGTTTCTTTCCTTCGTTTCTCCTACTCCTTATGAAATGATCTCTGATATTCTTTCTCACGGCGTCGATGATTGATTTCTTTTTATTTTATAGACATACGTTTTTGTAGTTTTAAAAAGAATCCAGGAAGATTCGGTCATATGATGTACTTCTGTAATTGAAAGAAAAGCAAATGCACACTTAACCGCTTAGTCTACCAGAAGACAAGACCTTCTCATATTGTGTTCTCTCAACTTTTGCCCCACCGGCAACGATGTAACGCTTAGGTCCAACTAAAAGATCTAAAACTCGAGGCCTTTTCTCCAGCCTTTATAATCTAATGAGCAGTTCCAGTACATGATATGCATACATAAAATGTAGACTAGGCACAGGCCCAGCGAGAGGGGAGGGCAGCCGGGGCCCGTCGAACTAGAGTGGGCCCGTGATTTTTTCAAAATGCACTACAAATTTCCTTTCTACATCTTTACTTTTAAAAACTTCAATACAAACAACCTATAATTTATTTAGCTCTAGTCCGAAGCGCTGGGAAATTTTACGGAAGCATATCGACTGCGCAGTTCACAGCATGTCAGATACCAGATGGTCAGATCGAATTCACAGTGTCAAACCGTTTGCAAATCACCTTCCTGGCATCAAGTTAGCACTGCAAGAATTGAAAGATTTAAATTTAACTCCAAAAACTAAAAATGAAATTAATGGAGTTCTATGGTATATGTCATCTTTCGTGTGTGTGTTAATGTCAGCTGTGTGGTTCAAAATATTGCTTCGAATCGATATGTGCAATAAAGTCATCCAAGCCAGAAATACAACAATTGATGTCGAAGCTGAAAATATAGGAGCATTGCTCTCCGATCTGAAAACACTTCGAAATGATTGGAATTCAGTCTGGTCTGAAGCTAAAACTGTAGCTTTGAGATCGAGAAAACATTTTCCCGTGGATATGATGAGAGACGCAAAAAACAAAAGATGCATCATCTGGATAGTGAAGAAACTGATAAACAGTTAGATAATGAAGAAAAATATTTTAAAATTTACGTATTTTATCCTTTGGTAGATAGTGTCATAGGGGGACTAACTGTACGATTTGATGCTGTCAAAAACTTGTCAAGTAAATTTGAAATATTATGGCAGTATTTAACAATACCTGAAAGCAGTTTGAAAGAAAAGGCATTATTTCTATCGGAACAGTACCAAGATGATCTGAATAGTGAAGATTTTCTTTCAGAAATAATTCACTTACCATCCGTCCACAAAGCTAATTTTGGAATTAATCAATTAAAGCTTCTGGATTTATTGAACATACTAACAGAATATAAACTGAACGATCTATTTCCAAATGTTTGCATTGCCCTAAGGGTATTTTTAACCATTCCAGCAACGGTAGCTTCTGCTGAACGATCATTCAGCAAATTGAAATTCATAAAAAATTTCTTAAGATCAACCATGTCTCAAGAACGACTTGTAGACTTAGCAAGACTAAGCATCGAATCTGACATTGCCAGAACTATTAATTTTGATGATGTTATACGAAATTTTGCAAGTAAAAAGGCACGAAAAGCCATTATTAAAATTAAATAATAAATATGCTAATTCTACCATTTATATATATTTTTAACCTTCAAGCATGAATAAAAAATCGCTAAATATGAAGATTTCCTTACTCATTCTTTTCTTTTAGCATTCTATATAAAAATCACTAAAAGAAAAAAAAATAATTTTCGAAACTGTGTGTTTAACTATAGCAAAATATGAACTGATGCATTTACAGATAAATAACACACTGTTGGTGATGGTGATTTGCAACACATGTTAGACAGCGAGGGTGGTAAGGCAAAGGAAGATTTTGGAATCTGGTTATAAAAATACCGTAATGATACTTCATTTTTTTATAATACATTATTACAGATTGTAAATACTATTATTAAAATTATAATTTAGGTAGGAATAAAAATGACCTCACAATATTAACTTTTTTATTTTTAATAACTACTTTTAAAGTAAAATTGGGCAGAATTTAAAATATATTTCTTGAGGCAAACACAAGTTGGGGAGGGGGGCCCGGGAACATTTCTGTCCCGCCATATAAAAATTCTCTCGGAGGCCCTGACTAGGCACTAAAAGCAATACACTCATGAAAAAACTGCAAGATTACCAAAATAGGAACCCACAACGGCCGAAAATTCTATAAATATTTAAAAAAAGACGTAAAAGCCAATAACAAGAATAAATAATTCACACAATTTATTTATTTAAAATATCACATTGCAACAGAATGCTGACTGGATTCTATTCCACATGCGTATACAGCTCAGAATCCGTATACGCAAATAACAGACAATGGACATCTTGATGAATATTATTGAATTACGTTTTCACACATACTGTTTAATTTTATGCTTTTCAATCAACACGATTCAATTTTTAAATGTTACAGTTCTCAGCTGAATTTCTTTTTTACTCTTCCGAGGATAAAAGAAGATTGAGACACTAATAACAGTTATAAACACATTTATTTGTTGTCCTCGTGGAAGCTACACCAAACAATAAAACAACACCTGGATAAGAGAAGAATTCTGAGCCGAATGTGTTTTATTTTCCCTTCTATGAAACGTTTCTCTATTAAAACCCAAAATTCCATCCTCTTTGTCTGGAAGATATAAATCCTGTTCGTAACGTGCAGCACAAAGACTGTCATTGACCTGGTAGCGTTATTGAGAAATTCAAATTGGCAAGTAGCGTGAGTCATAATTACATACGTACATTTTTACGACAGGATAGTCGCAGAGAGAGCAGAAGATGGTATACATGAATTACTATGGCTGTGAAGACAGATAAATGGATGCGTATAGTTTCTTTTCTGGATTTCATTTTTATTTTCATTTATTTATGACTAACTTTATATATACATAAGATTTTGATAGAAGTATCGTATAAGTAAGTAATTAATTCTCATATTTTATTTATTTATTTATTTCTAAGGCAAGTGTTTTATAAACCTCGGAAAAAACATTGGTCGCCTTATTCAAAATTTTAACATTTTTTTTTTCAAAAATAAACTTTACATCTACTGTTTTCGAAGAATCTTCAAAAATTAATTGGGATCATATAAAAAGGAAAAAAGAATGACTTAAAATACTAAACTGAAGAATGAGACAAATGAAATGGTTTCTTTGCAATTCTTTGTTTAAAACATTTTTGTGTTAAGGCTATTACTTTTACTGCTTTTAGACTTGGTACACAAATTGAAATAAACTAATAGCACCATGGTCTCCAAAAAATTCCAGATGGTTCTTCATAAGCTACTTTACACACTGCAATAAGCGAAAAAGCTGTTGCTTTTGTGAAATTTTCAGAAAAAATTCTTAAACATGGATCTGAGCTGCAAGATTTTTCGAAGAGTGACACGCTTTGCGAAAATTTCCGATTTTTAAGAATTTTTTCTAAAAGTTTTGAAACTGATACAGATTTATTGTTTATTCAGATTCTGAGTTTGTAGTACAGCTTGTAAAGAGATAGTTTAAAAATTTTGAAGTGCCTGGCATAATTAGTTTATTTGTACTTATGTACCAAAATCACATGATTTTTTCGAATAACACCGTTAATCTGACGTTCTGTGGGGTTTGGAAAGTAGAAGAGTTTGTCTGTAGTGGAAATGTGTGGAAATTCTAATTTTCTAAAACGATTATCCTCTAACATATTTTAGCTCAACTATTAAGTAGTTTCTATACTTAACTTTTTAGAGTTACTCTGCCCAAGGGCGCCGATTATGTAGGTGCTCCGGGGCTCCAGCGCTCACAGAAAAAATCACGTGGGTGCGGAGCATCCACGAAAATTTCAAGTAATAGTTTTAGTTACTTTTGTAGAAAAAGGCCTATCGAAAACTCAGAAAAAAATCAGACACTTTTCTTCAGAAAAATGATCCTTTATGACACATTTGGGCAACCTCCGGACGTGTCCCTCCCCGCTTTTGATCCGACCAAAGTATATAGTGGGAGCTTCTGTGTAATTCTAAAGTAAGTTTAAATTAATCTAAGGCTCTGAGTAAATATCAACTAGGGGAATTTTTTTAAATGAATAAATTTTAAAATTAAATTTCTAATCATTTCTCCCCTTCCTTCTGATTCAACACAAATTGGAAAATGTTGCATGTAACTCCTAACTCCTGCGGGATGGAGCTACCTCCCTTTTAGCAGCGAAACCTTTAATTGTTCACACTGCTGCGGACAAGATGTCCATTTTGTTATAACATTGGCTGAAGTATCCGAACTTGATGGGTTAATTTAATGTGCATTGCAGATTTCCGAAAAGTGAATTTTTGTTTGCTTAGTCGGAGTACAAACAATTGTATTAACATACTGGCTAAAGTATTGAAAACAAAGTATTAATTTTTCTGTATTATTGTTTAAAAAATTAGAGAATAATAAAACAAACTCTTTATTCAAACTGTCAATAGACGAAGCATTTTACTTTAAAAATTAAAATTTTCTTTTGGTGGAATGAGATTTTAAGAGGTCATTAAAGGAACAGAATAAGATGCTAGTGATGAATATTAAATTGGAAAGAGAGTATCGGAAAATTCTTTTCCGATTGATAGCAATCAATTTCATTTAGCAGTGCAATGTTTGATTTGAATAAAGATAGATACATTTTCTTATTTTACTGTTTATGTAATGCCTCAAAAAGCATACGAATTTGTAGAAAATTCAAAGCTTATATTTTTAGCCAGTTTCTTTGGTGGACTGAAATATTGACATTTTTATATTTTGATATAATTGTACTTATTCGTTTGTTACGCATGCTTAATTTTTTTTCTTTCTTTTTAGGTGAGTTACGGATTAATTTCATTTATACCTCATTTCAAGATCCTGTTAATGACTTGTGCTAAAGATGATAACAATGGCTTAAAAATTACACATCATTTGCTGCTCGATCTAAGCGTTTATTTACATCATTACAAAACGTAAGAGTTCAAAACAATTTTGTGTACTTAATGAGTAGTATTAGACATCACCGTATATCATTATGTGATTCGAACTGTCAGTATATACCATACTGCGTGTTTACTTTCTTTTAATGATATATATTAGTAATATTTGACTCCCTGAGTACTGGTGATTATAGTAGCCTAACGAGCTCTCCAAAATTGGGATTTCAAGATTTGAGGTTGTTTATTTTATTTTTCCTAATAAGAAAGTGACTGTTATTATTACAATAGGAATTAAGTTTGACATTCAATTTACAAAAAACGACTATTTACAGATTTTTAAAATACATTTCCGGAAAATAAACGCTATCTATTATAAGTCGGGTGGGAAATAAGCAAAAAAAGAAAAAGAAATGTTTTTCAGATGTCAAATACGTGCATGTGCAACTGTCCGAAAGTTCTTTCCAAAGCAAAACAGTACGTTCTTTTATAAAAGCTAAGTGTTTCACAAAAACATTCAAAAGTGCGATTAAAAATTCTTCTTGACTGAAAAAAATTTCTATCTGACACAATAATAAAAAATAAATTATACATCTCAAAGTAATTTTTTCGTAATCAAAACAGTTTTGGAAGCATTTACTTTAATTGCTTAATTCATGCATAATTTTATTCAAACAACTTAAAATTCTTTGTTACCGTAAAACAGGTAAAATTATGTTGTTAATTTACAATGAGTTTCCCCATCTATTAATCCAATTATTTCTATTATTTTATTATTATTATTCTTATTTTTTTAATTAATTTTAATTGAAATGATTATATCGGTCCCTTTTTTATAATTAGGTCTCCTAAAATATTTTTGTTTCAGTTTTCACTCTAAATTCTATTTTCAGGGATGTTAATTCTGCGCCGAGCTGCGCCGAAACACAAATTCTTGCGCCGAACTGCGCTTTTAGCCGATTTTTGCGCCGGTCTGCGCCGAATACGTCATTTTGACTCTTTCAGGGTGCGCCGAAACACAAATATTGCGCCGAACTGCGCTTTTGGCCGATTTTTGCGCTGGTCTGCGCCGAATACGTCATTTTGACTCTTTGTTAAATTTTTGCCACGCTCATTTATCTTTTAAAGCGTGTATGGGAAGCTAGTTAGCAGTAAAGCAAGATTCAAACTGCGTACGAAAGCTGCATTCCGAAGCCATTCTACCCGCCCCGGATCGGACCAGTCGGGCTTTGTTAGTCACCTCAATCAGGGCCGGCCAGATAGGCAAACAAGTAATCATCGCAACGGGCACCGTTTTTTGTTTATGAAGGGGCACGATTTCCAACTTAAAATCATAAAAGCAATTTTGAAAAAAGTAAAAGGGACGTCTTTTTCTACGTTTGCAGGGTGGAGTGGGTGTCATGTACCGCAGGGCCGCCCCTGATCTAAACCAGACCGGTCCGTAAAGAAAACAGTATATTACGGTGACGTCCCAGCCCCTAAAAAATCACGGTTTATGACCCGGCCCGTAGCAAGAATGAAAATTGGAAGCATGACCGGTTTAGAAATCAGAATCTAGGCTGTCTGAATTAATAGAATATTTCATTTCAAAATAATCCGGAAATCCGCTGCCAGTGGTGTAGTCGCGGGGGGTAGAGATCTGTGCCGGCCCAGGCTTTTGCAGCACGATTCATTCAAGGCACGGGCTGACCTCAGCATTTTCTAGAATGGACCGGAACAAGCGTATACTCTTAAAGACGGTCCTCTGCGCTTGCAAAATCGAGCCTTTCCGGAAATTTTTGCTCTCCTAAAATTTGGACAAGACCAAACGATTGGCTTGTGATTCCCCCCCCCCTCCTTAAATCATGATTAATATACGAGCTGGACCGGGTCTGAATTTTTTATTTTGATTAAATGCCGGGCCGGGCTAGACATTTTCGGCCCGTGAAGATCATGAGCGGGGAGATGCCGTCTCACTACTTTTTCATTCGAGCTTATGTCAGCAAAAGTAAGCGTTCTTCACTTTTTATCATGGACGCATGATTTTTGAGTCTTCAGTTGCGAGTGTTCCTAAACCTTTTTTCTTAAAACTACACCACTGTTTTTCTTTTTGTATGTGTGCAGGCTCTACGAGAGGGGGCAGACGGGGCGACGCCCCTGGGCCCGTGTTCAGCCGAAGTGCGTCCGCAAATTTTTCAGAATGTGTTACGAATTTCATTTATAGATCCGTAATTAAAATCTTTATTTTAAAATAGACTAAATTTTGAATACATAATTCTAGAATGATATAAACGGCAGAAATGTTAATTCTACCATTTAAATATTAGTATTTTTACAACCTTCGAACATGCATTAAAAGTACCATTGCATATAAGAAATACTTCCCTCCCACTCTCTTTCCATTTAGCATTTATATGAAAACCATTAAAAAGAGCACTTTCACACACACAAAAAAAAAATTCCTTCCGTCCATGTAAATCCATGTATTGTTTTTACCAAGTTGCTGATAGCATAGCCTGTATACACCCTTTTTTTTTCCAGAGCTTTCCTAAAGTGCTTTCAAATAGTGTTTTGCTTTTAGCAAATGGTATTTGCTTGCAAACTTTGCTTTTCTGGTATGCATTTATTGTGTTCCTAAATCTTCAATTTTATGCTCCAAAATCATGTTAATTCTGATCTCGAATCTTAGTTTTCCTCTCGGAAACTATTTTTTTGTGCTCCCGAGGTGCTCCCAAATGGAATTTTTCTGCTCGCGAGGTGCTCCCAAATGAAATTTTTTCTGCTCCCGGGGTGCTCCCAAATCGAGTGTTGGAGTTAACATCCCTGTATTTTGCTCATCAATAAAACTCCTGAATTTTTACTTACATTTGAAAATATTAGTGTTATTTTATCTACAAAGCTCACTTAGGCACATTTTGTTTTATATGGATCTTAATCACGTATAATTATTCGTTTTATTTCGATCTCGATCAAGAAGAATAATTTGTTTTTCAGCAGCAATTGCATTGTTATTAAAAGTGGATGGGAGCATTAAGACCAGATATCCAAACGGATAAGTGTCTGCCATGTTGAATCTTGAATCTGATCATTCCATATTGAAAATAATGCTGTAAAATGTGGTTCATTTAACTAAATGGCTTTCTTTCTTTCATCAACAGAAGATTTAATACCCATGGCGTTAACTTTAGATAAACGTTCTACATTTACATCTGCCACAAACCGACATTCACATTTATGTAACTTCTTAGATGTGTTTCCTTCAACTGAAAATACTTCAGATTTCCCAAACAAATGCTGTTAGTCAAGAAACTCTCTTTCTCAAACTGCAAACTCATCCAAAAATCTCTGTTAAAAGCATTTTTAAAACGCATTCGGAAATACCAAAAGCTTCTGATAAATTAGGTTAACGCATAACAAATCCTACCGTGAAAATAGCTATCCTGCGTACCAGGCACGATCTTACCATTCAGTTTCTTAACATAAAATCAAAGCTGATGTAAAACAGAGAGAAGCAATCACCGTAGTATTCTGGTAAACATGGAACAATCCAGTTTTGTCGTTACCCATTATTATCCTGCAGTTCGACGTCTCGTAATCTGCATACAGATCCGAGATGTAAGTCTTACAGATAAATGGCGTTTAAACCGTTTCAAAAAGAAATTGACGTCTGAAAATGCCTTGTGATTATTCTATAAGGCATAAAATTTTCTTTTGAAGATTTTCCATTTTCTTGTAATATCGTTTTCTGATTAGATTAGCGTTGTTTTATGTAACTAACAACCATTAAGTTAAGCTGTCGTATTGCAGTACTGCGATCATGCATCTTCATTTCTTATTCCCATGTTTTATTTCCTCCTCCCCCCCCCCAAAAAAAAAAATAAAAAGTCTGCATGCATTTTAATGATGCTCTTCAGGTTACACCAATTTGGATACATTTTGAAGAAAATAAAGAAAAAAGTTTGCTCACTTATACGTACAATAAGAAACAAATGCTTTTCACTTTAACACTGTATATTTCAAGCTATTTAAATAGTAAACAAAATAAAGAAAATTAGTTTTGCAGAAAGCTTTTGTATTGCAAATTTGTTATGTTGCCTTATTTGGCTTTTGTTCGTTGTAGATCATTCCATAATAAACTATTGATTGGTTTACAGTGGATCTCTGGCGGATCAAATGGATATATAGAAAAGATTTCGTTAAATAGTACATCTCCGTTCCTTATTGTTCTCCTACCTCATCGAGTGGGCATGTTAAAAATTTATGTCAATGCTTTCATGCAACCTATCATTTAAAAGGCGAAATTGTTATGCTGGTTTCCTGCTGTATTTTGTCTTACTCTTTCAACGAAAAATCTTTTGAGAAGTTTCAACGACCCCAGAATAGAGCCAAAATAGTTGCCATTGAACTTCAAACGTTTAGCTTCAACCAGATCATATACCTAAAAATACTGAATTTTTTTTTAGAGACAGACTAAACATTGCAGTTTCACAGATTTAGCGGGAAGTGTCTCGTTTGAATATTCTCTTCTTAAAAACTTTTGATTGTTTGAATATGCGTTTTTAGTTTCTGGAGAAAAAAATAGTTTAGTTTAGTTTAGTTTCTCCGAATCATCTGGTAGCTTCGAATATAGAATAAATCACTTGAAAATCTTTTTCCCCATACTTCATTGCATAGACGTAACCAAAGGGTAGGCCTCTATGCCATAGTCCCTCTTAAAATTTTGTTTTTTGTTAATTATAACACAATATTCATTTGTGATAAATAATTCTATCTTTTCTTTTTTTCGGGTCCCTCCCAAAAATATTTTTCTGACTTCAGTCCTGCTTCGTTGTGAAAGAAGTTTTACATTCTTTACCTTTCATGTAAATACTATTATATTTCTATTATTTAAATATTTATATTTTTTAAATATATTTCTTAATCACTTACAGCAGTAATCTATAATCTATATAAACGGAAGTATGTTCTAAAAACGGCATGATAAATATTTATTAGTCTATTTAATTACACATAAATTACGTGTATTTTGTTAGAATAAAAATTAATTTGCAGCCTCTAAATCCAAGCCATTATCAGCTGTTCACCTCGTTTAAATTATAAGAATATGAAGGAGTGGCTCAATATTATTTTTGCAAAAACTGAATACTGTTTAAAACTCATACGTTTGTTGTATCTTATGCATAATTTTCCGAATGCTTTTCAATTAAACTACTTAGACCAGGTATGGACAACCTTTGAAAAGTTGTGGGCCAAACTTTGGGATGTTAGCGAAGTCGCGGGCCAAACTTCCGGATTTTAGCGAAGTGGCGGGCCGTATAGTTGGGATTTATATGGGATATTGAATGGTTTATATATGGAGTTTTCAAATGTTCCGCGGGCCGGATCAAAAGCAGTGGTGGGCCACATCCAGCCCGCGGGCCGGCGGTTGCCCATGTGACTTAGACGAAAAAAAAAACCTACTTCGAATTGTAGAATTGGCTTCGAATTGGCGAAAAATGTATTGGAGGATAAATTATTCTTTGAAACTTGTTCATTTATTTGACAATCATAGTGAATTTTTTCCCCTTTATGACTGAAGCAGTCTTAATACACTGCTGGCCATCGTAAATGCAACACCCTGAAGGAAGCATGCAAATAATATGAAATTTACAACATGCATTAGCTGAGGTGAGATATGCAAATGATTAGAATTTCAGCGCAGACGCACATCAAGCGCGCCTGTGGCGCCACCTCAAAGCGCTATTTAAGGCTTGGAGATTTCGACGGTTTCAAGTACAGCAATTGTGTTTTTCTTGCTTTTTTTTCAAAAAAACGATAAATTATGCCTCGTAGGAAACAACGATCATCTTTTGATCAAGTATCCGAGTTTGACAGAGGAAGGATAGTGGCATACCGAGATTGTGGGTTATCTTTCAGGGAAATCGGTCGTCGTATTGGACGAAACCAAACAACTGTGATGCGGATATGTGATCGTTGGGTGCAGGAGGGTACGACGGACAGACGTGATCGACCGCATCGACCTCAGTGCACCACGTCACGTGATGACAGGCAGATTGTACGCATGGCAGTGACGGACCGCTCAGTCACATCACGAACCATATCACAGCAGATTCAGTCTGTAACGCATCATCCAGTGTCTGCGCGTACCATTCGACGTCGTTTACAGCAGAATGGTCTGTCCGCAAGACGTCCGTTGCTTTGTCTACCTCTGACGCGGAACCACAGACGTCTCCGCCGCCAATGGTGCGATGAAAGAAGGATGTGGACGGCAGAATGGAATGAAATTCTCTTTACTGACGAGTCACGCTTCTGTATGCAACACCACGACGGTCGGATTCGAGTCTGGAGACACCGTGGAGAGAGGATGCTGAACAGCTGCATTATGCACCGTCACACTGGTCCTGCACCGGGTATTATGGTATGGGGCGGTATCGGATATCTCTCTCGCACTCCTCTAGTACGCATTGCCGGTACTTTAACCAGCCAGCGCTACATCTCCGAGGTGTTGGAGCCAGTTGTCCTTTCTTACCTTCAGGGCTTGCCAACAGCCATATTTCAGCAGGATAATGCACGGCCACACGTGGCACGCATTGTCCAAGGGTTCTTCGTCAATCACCAGATTGAATTGCTTCCCTGGCCGGCGCGCTGTCCGGATCTTTCGCCGATAGAAAACATGTGGTCCATGGTTGCTCAACGACTGACCCAGAGTTCATCCCCAGCTGTCACACCAGATCAACTTTGGCAACGTGTGGAAGCTGCTTGGTCTGCTGTACCCCAAGAACACATTCAAAGTCTCTTTGAATCAATGCCGAGGCGTGTGGCAGCTGTGATCTCCAACAACGGCGGCTACTCTGGGTACTGATTTTGGCAGGAACCACGCTTCATAGAATGCTGTAAATTTAATCATTTGTTACTTGGTCAACATGTTATCTACACAATAAATTTTGTTGTGATATCTCTTGTTTTTCTTGGTGTTGCAATTTGGGTGGCCAGCAGTGTATATTTAGTTTTAATTTGCTGTAACCTTTTATGTTTCTTTAAACATCTAGATCTACATGTTTCTCTTTTATTTATTTAATCTGGATTATCGATTTTTTTCTCTGAATAATCTGTATTTTTTATCAAGAGTCATTTTTTAAAATTCTGTGTTTTAGAGACTGTATTTCTCAGAACAAGCACAACTCTTTGTTTAAGCACATTGTCAAACCTCTATTAATCGGAAACTTGCAATTATAGTGTTACTATTTCGTAATTCATTGATTGAAACCTTTATTCAACGGACATAGCAGCTAATTATATTTCACGAATTTGCGATTCCGTTAAATACAGGTTTCACTATAAATGAAATTTGCTGAAATATATTAAAATTTCGTTTTGGAACTGTAACTGAACACTTGTCAACTCTGATAGTCGTGAGAATTTCTACTTAACTTGTCACCTATAGTTTTCAAAAGATTTTTGTGTAGGTTTTTTTTCCCTCATTAAAATAAAACAATTATTATTCTTATTATATTTGATACTGGTCATCAAGCAAAAGGCAACACGATTGTAGGAAAAGATTTGTTAATGTGGAATAAAATGCACAACATTAACTCATTATAGGATTAGCTTAGAATGTAAGATTAAAGTTCCATCATGTTTAGCAAGATTTTGAGCATATAATTTTAGATAAAATCATATGAAATAGCTTTTATGTGGCGCTTAGACAAACTTTTAAAATGAATCGCGCTTTCCCCCCCTTTTTGTTCTATTTCTTCCGGTTACTTTGCATATAATTGCGAAAGAAAATTATAGACTATAAATGCAATTATGTTTTGTGATAGCGTGCATTTTCTCAGGCACAGTGCGTCTTTTTACCTCTAAACATATTTTTAAAAACAGATTTTTCTGTGCATGTACAAATAAGTGTCATTTATACACTTGCAAAAGTAATCATCCTGCTAAGACCTTTGTAATCTTTTTTTCTTTACTTAATGGCATGCTAATGCGCTTTTTCTACATCGCTTTTTTTTTCCCCGAGTAAAATAAGATTTGCCTGTTTAAAATGTTAAATAAATAAATAATGCCATCCATTTTGATGCATGGCTTAATTTTTGGACTATTATGTTTGAGATTTTTAGATAGATTGCACATTCTTCTTCATACATATCTAAGAAAGTGTGATATATGTATGCATATATCGTATCGTGTACATTATCTTCCATGCATCAAATTCAAAAGTTCGCATACCTGTACTTATCTATCATATTTGCGGAGCTGAATACTTAGAAAGCAGGGGGGGGGGGGGAATAATGGTGAATTCAATGGATGATAAAGTTACTTAAAATTTTCATAGATGTTTTATGTAAACAAAATTTTCATGGATATTTTGTTAATACTATGACATGTTTTTGTTGAATTCATGAAATGTTTTGCAGTTTCAACAAAATCATTCTGTAAAAATTGGGTCTTTAGTTGTTGAATGAGTAAAATTTTCTTGAATTCTACAAAACATTTTTTTCTGTGTACTTTTATTGCTCATTTTTAAACGAGAAATCGAATGCTACTAATTTTCCTGAATAAAAAATACTTCAATTGCGTCAAGTATGTTTGTAAGCAGTCACGAAGCAAATTTCTCAGGAAACGAGCTATCTATTTAAAGTGTATTCCAAAAAACTTACAATGTTAAATATTTGGGGGTCTCTTTCGGAATTTTATGCACGCTTAAACCCAAAGAGCGAAAAAAACGATACACTGCGGAGCGATCTGTTTCCATGAAAACCGACATGTATTTCCGCGAAAGTGCTCTTTACGTAGTCCTTTTCCTGAGAATCCTCTCCCCGCTTCCTATCTTTTCCGAGAATGAGGAATTTGCACGCTTTTCAGCTTTACATTGATGATATAGAAAATGAAAAATTATGATCGAAAGCCTATTTTTTTTTTTTAGTTTTAAAGCTGTAAAAGCTAATATAATTTGTTTTCCAACGCGCACTATTTACTTTGTCTCAAAAACGCTGCTTTTCCTACGCGGATACATATGACGTCACAGTGCACCATCGTACGTTTGTTTACAATTCGTGTTCTAACTCGGATTACAGGTCGTTGTCTTAATCTATATTTTTCTTTTGCAGATTTAGAGTGAGTTGATTAATTTAATCATGCATAAATAAATATTAAAACATACAAATGATCTAACAAATTTTAAGATCAAGTATTTTTTTAACAGTCACTCAACCTATCAATTATGGAATGTAAATAATTCAAGCATAATAATACATATACGTAGAACAATAAACTGTCCATGTTTATTTAAAAAATGTAAAATACCAGATTTTTTAAAAATAAACATTGATGTAAAAGTAGTTTGTTTTAAATTTTAACATTTGTTCTCAAAAGTTTTAGTCTGAAAATTGTGTTAAAAATGCTATTTCTGGTTCACAAATAAAAGACTGTTTCGAAATAAAATTAATGTAATTCTCGCTAATTAAAAACCCTTTGACAAGGAATATTTTTTCTTTGGTTTTTTCTGTATGACGGTTTCAGAATCATTTTGGGATGGGTTGTACCAATATTAAATACTCCTGAATTTTCAACAAATAGTTATAAAGTAGCTGATAACATTACAGAGATAGTCTTATTCTGGTATCAGTATTTCAGTCCATGTAGAAATATTCCAATGTAAAGTTATTCATTTACACCTGAAATGCATGGTGGATTATAAGGATTTGGAGATTAGAGAGAGTGTCTGTAAATATATTTCTTATAGCATCAGTAAAAGTTTAACTGTCATGCCTGGTCAATATTTGTTTGATTCTTTTACAGTTTAAAATATACAATGCACAATATCAGTGCATTATATAAATACAAAACACTAAAGAAAATCGTAATTTTGGCAGTGTTTTTAATACACAATTAAATATGCTCAATATCTTATAACAGACATTATTTGCAGTCATGGGCGCCAGAAAGGGGGTGCAAGTGCACCCGCTGGAATTCGAAAAAATATAATTAACGTGAAAATATCAGTAACTTTTGTTAATTTAGGACAGTAAAAACATTGGGTGCACCCCACTACAAAAGATCCCACCGGCGCCCTTGCTTGCAATGTTACACTCAAAATTAGTTCTACAAAATTAAACATAATATGAATGAAAAATAAGAAAAGCTGTTTATTAAACTGTGACTACGTGATTAATTTAATATGCATAGACAATGTCTAATTTTAAGGTTAGTGTAAAGAACAACGCACGTCAGCGTTCTACAATCTATATACTATAAATTAAAACAAATGTATACATACCTCTGAGCTTTAAATCCTCGAATTTCTGCTCCAATAAAACTGGGATTGTTATCCAAAAAGGAAAACACTGTAAATGAATCGATTTTTGGCAGGTTGTCGGATTGTCCTTTTACAAAACCGGGTAATAAAGCCATGGTAAACAAAACAGGAATGAAATAAATAAAACTAACAATAAAAGTGACGATAGAATATAATTTTTAAGTAAAGGAATAAATAAACAACAACGGGAAACTTAACAGCACTAAATTAGACAAATTAAATTATTTTAAAACGATATTATAAGAATGAAGTGCAACGCTTTACGCAAATTCTCACGCTGGAAAAATGTAAACATAGAAACGATCGTGCATAGTGACGTCAGACCAATCACGTACCGTTTTGAGGTCACATGATTTTTCAACCCTTTTCACTTATTTTAAATTTATAATTATAATTATTTAGATCTATATATGCTTTTAAATTAATGTTTTCGAACAGTTTGATAACCAATCTGTTAATAAAAATCACAATTGACCATTTTCCCCACATGTGCAAATTCCTCATTTCCCCTCCTCGCTTATTGTTATATTCCGCTTCGCTCTTGTGATCGAAAAACGCTCCCAAAGGAGAAGCTCACTTTTTGCTCCGACTGATCGAATTTCGCTCGTTTGGTTTAAGCGTGTGGGGTTTTTTTCAACAACATTAGAAAATAATGAAAACGCTTATAATTTAAACACAAGGACGTAAGAATGTGCTATCTAGAACAGTGTTTCCTAACCACTTGTCAAATTTATTAAAAAATAACCAGCAGTAAAAATAATAAACATCATATAATTTTGTATTTTATTACTAAATGAAGAGTTATAAATAGGATGTTTTTACAACCCTTGGTTTCATAAATAAGTCGTATCATTATATGATGCTTATTATTTTTAACTGTAACTAATCCTCAAAATACTTCTGCTTTTTTTCGTTCAACAGAAGTAAAACGGTTTTGAAAGAGTTTACAAAAATGTGTCTGGGAGACCCGATGATCTGAAAGAAAATGGATTCTTTTTTATAAAATTGGATATAATATGCACGTCAGTGCGATTCCAAATCATGAATGCACCATAACATGTAAAGGCCGTTTCTATAGTTTCTGCAGAAATGGTTTTTTATTTTTATTTTTTTAATTAAAATAGTACTTTTTATATGCTTTATATTTATAATACTAAAAAAGTGAGGAGGAGAAAACATGCAGTTATAGAAAATAACTAATCTTCTTAGAAAGAGGTTTATATGCCTGACTATCTGAGGTAGGATCTTAACTTGATTTTACTGGTAAAATATACAGTCTGTTCTTTGTATTTTCTTTGAACATGGATAAGATGGAACTGTATTTTTGAAATCTCTTCAAGAATTCTTAATTATATAACCTTCGACCTGGAAATTGTATCATAATCAATGAGTTTGGAGAGTTTTATCTATCTTGTTCAATTTTGAAACTTAGCCTTTATTATTGTTATTTAACTGCGGTTTTTCTCCTTTTTTTTTAAAGACTTTAATTAGAGAGCAACACTGAGCAAGAAAATTGCAATTACTTTCTTAATTCATTACGTTTATTCTCTACAGAAATCGGTGCTTGTGCGTAGGATATCAAATTTGGAGATTTTATCTAATATTTTTTTCGAGGAAAACTTTCCGCTGTCCAATAAACCTTGAACTGCGGTGAATTACGGTAGAATGTTTACAGCGGATCGTATTACACGCTTCTCATTGCAGAAGAAAAAATTTAATAAATAGAAGCAGAAATCCGTAATTGGAAATTTACTGTGCTGTAGACAGTGAACTCAATGCATGCGTAATGACTGACCCCTCTTATATTTTTGTTAAAGTGCATTTATACGCGGAAGATTATTTTCATGCATGAGTTTTCTATTCATAATTAACCATATGTTAATCTGTTAGACTGATAGTTCAAAAGAGTATAATTAGAGATTTTTAATTTATTGGTTTGCTACCATTCAATAAGTATATGTAGAGAATAAATTGTGAATGTAATTTAAATAAAAACGATCCTAGTTCAACGTAGCTGATTTTTGAGTTTGTTTTTTATGTTATCGTTTTTACACCATGGTTTCCAACAATCTTTTCAGTTCTCAACCTGAGAGTTTATGTAAATTGAAAAAATGCTCAAAGCAAGGTCTGAAAAAAGATTACGTTACGGAAAATCTCTGGATAATTTTCAATTTGTTTACGACCCACTTACAAAAAAAAATCTCAATCAGTGCCCCATTTACTACCAAAATTTAGGAGTTATATTCTTAAACATGTTAGAGATATGAAGATAAATATAACACTGACTTAAAATAACTGACTCTGACACTGACTTATTTTTCAACGGTTCTCGAAGAGAACCGTTGAAAAATAGTTTAAGTGAAACGAAGAGAAGAGAAGAGAAGAAATCACGTTGAATAATCGCATTTCAGGGGCCGTACAGAAATTATGAAAGAAAATCCTTTTATCCACTCAAGCAATAAACGTTTACATTAAAAATTATGTATATCCTCCGATCGTCTTTCTTTAAAAATATCTCTGAGACGTTGTATGATCAAAGGCTCAAATTTGGTACATCACCTCATTAATGTATGGGGTACATTTTACTAATTGGAGTTTTTTTGTATGGGAGAAGCATGCAAATTTAAAATGCGAACCTTTTTCGTAAATGAGCGAGATTTTTTTTTTTAACGGAGTCTTATTTCCGAACTTTCTATAAACTTTTCTTTTCAATTTACATTGCCCACTTATCTGTAACAGATAAAGAATTGAAGCCCATTACCACCTTTTTGGGACACCCTGCATGTAGATATACTTAAAATATACGCTAATATTAAGAACTAATCAAAAATCTGCATTAATATCTGCGTGTCCACAAGAGAGAAAAAATATACTGATATTTATTTTATCAGACTAAACATATAATAACACGTAGCTGATAAACTTGCTATAAGGCTGAAATTTAAATCATTCAAAGTTTTTTTTTTTTCCAAATTTTGAGACAAAAAAAAACATGATTATAAAAAATAATAATTGAATACAGAGATATTTTTTAGTATTCAAACTGTCGTTTATCATGAGTGAATTTCCCCAATAATTTGAACAACATGTAAACAACTTATTAATGAATACTCATGTCAAGGGGTCAATTATTCAATCGGAATACATTAATTTCCCCCAGATTGGATTAGATAAAAATTGATTAAATTACTTCATCACTTCCCGAAATCGATGAGCCATTCTGTTTTATTAATTTTTGCTTTTCGGTTTGATAAATGCTCCAAATCAAAAAAAAAAAAAAAAAAAAAAATCTTTAAATGTATCCACCGTGTTATTCATGTGCATCTTATATAACTAGGAACACGCAAGCAGAATTTTAAATGTGCTACTTTTCGAACATTCTATGAAGCTGGAAATTAATAATTTAAGCTACATTTTCATATTATTAAAAATTAATTTACTTTTAGTCTGGAATTGGTGTACGGTGACAAGCAGTTTGTGAATCTTTTAGAAATTTTTCGATTATTTAAAATGAAACGCCATTAAAAAAAACTGGTATTTTTTCAATAATAATGATAAAATGAAATCACAATTAATGTGACAGCTTGCACCTTTTATTGTATAATGGGTGACGCATTCTGATGGGGCACGACGAGTGCAAGAAACAATGTAAAATCACTTTAACAAGCTAAACACAATTGATAGGGACTGGAAATTTAGTTTTTAGTTGTAAATTGTTGGGCAATTTAGTTTCAAGGAGTGTATCCACGAAATTGAGTGACGTGGCTACTGTGGATAAGACGATATCATTTGAACAATTTATTTACACAATCAGTAACAAAAACATACTTATTGTTTAAGGAACAGTAAAATTAAGTACTCACAAATTTGTAGATTTATTTCTTTTGGGAAATCAATCAAAAATTTCTGTTTATTTATTTTTTCCCCTCTAAAACTCATTTTTATTTAAAATTGAAAAATTTTTGGACTATTTTCTCACAAAGTGATGCGCCATCTTCTAAATACTCAATAAGCCCTTCAATGTGTATTTTCAACATCAGCCTTTCTTTTGTACCATACCATCTTACAGGCGCGTAGCCAGGAAAATTTTTCGGGGGGGAATATGAACTTATATGTGTATAAATAGACGGAATTTCATCACTAATCCAAACATTTCGGGGGGGGGGGATATATCCCGATATCTCCCCCCCTGGCTACGCCCCTGCCATCTTATATTTTCCCTTTGAAGCGCAACCATTTCCCAATGCCGAATAAGTGCCGCCGTTGCCATCGCTCGATTTAACTACCAGCAACATGGTGGTCGATCGAATCGCACATCGCTATGCATCGCCGCACAGCCAGCTGTGTCAAAAATTTCTTTAGATCTGTAGCACGCAATAGGCGATTCGTGTTGCTGGTAGTTAAATCAAACGATGGCAGCGGCTGCACTTTTTCGGCATTGGGCAGTCTATCTAGTTGTTCTTCTATATCGATGCATATATGTTCATCCCATTCTCCAGTTTTCAGCATATACCGGTACTGATCAAAAATAATTCTGACATCCATTTTACTCATACTTTCGAGTTGATCATTGAGCTCGTAAAAATGATAGATTACGTGCTCAATAGAAAAGGATTCTCGTAACTGTGTTCTCCTTTACTATTTTATTGAAATCAAATTTATTCTTCCTGAATCAAAACAGTCAATATGTCAGAGTTGTGTTCTCACGACGTCGAGTACACCGCGCTTTAATCCTTTGAGGCGCAACCCTTTCCCAATGCTGAAAAAAAGGCAGCCGTTGCCATCGCTCGACTTAACCACCAGCAAGATGGCGGACGATCGAAACGTTCATCGCGTGCCACAGATTTTTTTGACGCAGCTGGTTGTGCCGGCACAACCTGCTGCGTCAAAAAAAGTGTCTCTAGATCTGTGGCACGCGATGAACGTTTCGATCGTCCGCCATCTTGCTAGTGGTTAAGTCGAGCGATGGCAAAGGCTGCCCTTTTTTCAGAATTGGGCAATCTATCCAGCTGTACTTGCGTGATTCCATTTTTCAGCAGATGTCAGTGCTGTTAAAAAGAACCGTGACAATTTTTTACGGGAAATGACGTGCTAAAAAGTAAAGGATTCTCGTGGAGCTACGTCACCCCTATTTTTTTATAGAAATCCAATCTATTCTTCGTGACTGGCGACAGTCAAAACGTCAAAGTTGTGTGTTCCCGAGCGGGAACACTGCGCGTTAAAGGGTTAAGGGGTTAACCGCTCTCTTCCTGATTCTCACCTAACTCTTCGTATATAATTTGGCCATCAGTCAGGGAATGAGGAATCCTGCTCGAAGCTTCACTCGCTCATTTAGACACGCGAATAATTGAGAAGTTTACTGCAGTTTTGCGAAATTTACAAAAGTTTAGAATTAAATATCAGTTTTGCACAGTTCCCCTCCCAGAGCACACGCTGACTAATGGCAGAGTGAATAAGACCACGGAACATTGGCAGAGGGCCGAAGTGTGTCAGTTCGAAATTTTGTCCTACCGCTGTCGATCCAACGGTCTGTAGTTTGGGGCTGTTTTTTCCAGGTTTAGCATGAATAAGCATTAGAATCCTTTAGACAGTGCTCCTCTCCAGGCATCCCCATTTAGGCAGATTGCCCTCCGCGCGCGCACACACAAACAGCTTTCTGACGTCCAAGGAATAATTTTGGGTTGATTTCTAAGAAAGGATAAGAAATTTTACAAATTCTGAAGCTTAATTCGAAGATGATTCATACAAATTGTAAAGTACCTTTACACATTCGAAAACGCTTCAGTAAAATTGTGCGAACAACCAGGGCGTACCAAAGAGGGGAATATAATGTTTTTTTAAGGGGGGATATATCCCCCCCCTTAAAAAAGGATTATTTAAGATTAGCTTTATTTCGTGCAGAATTCCATTTATTTATTCACGCCCCCCCCCCTATGAAAAAAATTCCTGGCTGTGTTACATAGTTCTATTTGGAAAGATTTGGAATAGATGTTGAAAAACAAATTAAAACCACACTACAAACTTTTTCTTAATATAAATGGTGTAGTAATATTACGCATATGTTTTGCCTGAAATATTGCAGGCTAAATTATGCGACTTTACAAACTTTTAATTTTATTAAATTTTCATCATCTATTTTTTTTTCTTTAGAATGCTTTTAAAAACTGCATTCGTGGGTTTCTTTAAGCTTCTGTCTGTATTTTTCACCATTAAAAGGTCTATTTTGTAAACAAAATAAATGAAAATAATGGCAGTAAGTCCATTGGATAGTCTGTCGGGATAAAGCGAAGTAACAGCGTGAATTTTTAAATAAATATATTACAGAGTAAAACGTTGACCTGATAAATTAAAGTACTAGAACAATTAATATTTATGTACATTCTTATAAATTTAAAACTGTTTCTTTATATGTATATTTAAAAAAGTTTTTCGTTAAATATATCCAATACTATATCCAATATCATCTTTTACATTTTTTGCTCTCGCAGATAAGCGAAATCTGAAGAAAGAAAACGGTCAACGAAGCTTTTCCTAATGCATCTGTACTTCTGCATTTAATACAGCAAAATCAAACACGATCAGATAAAATATCTTCATCGAAAGTAATCTTGCGTGGAGTTCGCCTAAAAACAAAATGTAATTAATAGTCTTCCGTTGAAAGCGACAAATTTATCGTGTCTGATGGAAGTATGTGAAACGAGTTATGACAGCACCGTCTACCGTACTGAAGTTAAATTTCGTCATATATTTTTCGTACTCAACTTAATAAAGCTAAGAAATATTGCTTTTTTTTTCGGCAATCTAATTAAGCTACCAAGCAATCCTCATTTAGTAAATTTTGTAGACATCGAATTTTATGACTAATTTACATTTGTTCATTAATAGACAACTTATCTGGTCGAACTGCACTGGCAATCACCATATACACGTGTCCACTTTTTTGTCGTTGCCATGCGCAATGTATTAATAATGACCTTTTTGATCGAATACAGCTTAACTGTGTTCGGCATAAATATGCTTCATTTTCATCCACGAAAACTAACAATATTAACTTTTATGTATGTTAATACCTGTTTACAATTAAACTTCTCTTAAGAATTTCCGAAGTCCGGATTAGGGTTCGTTTAAGGCAAATTCTACCGTACATCTTTTCTTGGCCTCTTATGTTTTAGATATCTTAATTCACTTCTAATTGCGTTGTAAACATGACAAGGAAATCCTTACAATGTTTCCTAAGCCACCGTTAAATGCTATTTATCATAGTGTCTTAGTACTTATGTTGCAACCTGATTCCTTCCTTTCGTAAAAATTTATGGGTGGGGCTAATATTTGATGGCTATTGCGTAGATGTATAAAGCTGCTTAAAGAGGAAATAGTAAAATAGAATGCTTCTCCAACACTAAACTTGTTATGCGTGCTATTTTAAAGTTTTATTTATATCATCTTTTAACACCAGGTTTTTTTTTTTTTTAAACAAAGTTTTATTTATATCATCTTTTAACACCAGTTTTTTCTTACAAAACTCTTTGCTTCAGAATATTATTCTTTAAAATGAAAATTATCTTTTGCATTATGTGCATGTATAATTTGAAGAAATTTATTGATTGATTTATTTTTTTAACATGTATTCCATCCCATCACTGTTTCTAAATTTTAACAAAAATGGAGAGCTGTTGATTTTTTATTTAAATAATCATAAAATCATCAAAATTTTAGTTTTTATATTTTAAAAAATGTTTCTTTAAATTGGTGATAATACAGAAACTTAAAAATGCTTAATTTGTACAGAAACAACGAAAACTAGGAGGGATGATTTTAAAGGCGTTTAATTTATAAAATAATACAAAGTTTGGTTTTTTTGTTAATTAGTGTTTGAAGTACTTTCTTTGAAATCTAAGATTCTAGTAGAAAATATTGCAAAGCCACTATTTTGTAATGAGGCGCCTACAAAGGAAAAGCTGCTATTATTATTGGTGAAATAGTCCATTTAATTGCATTTTCCTTTCTTTGCCTAGGAAAAATTTTTTGAGAGAAATCTTGAAAAGCCTAAAAGTATGTTTATTTTTCTAATTCTTTATTTATTGTCTACTAAACTGTTCTCAGTAGATTTTGATGCCGGAAATGGAATGATACATTGAGTGTTACTAATTTAATAAATTATTGGGTTGTAATGATATCAGCTATCAGCATAATGTTTTCGTTTCAGAAGGGGAAGGAGGGGGGAGGGTGTTCATGTTCTCAGAACAAGTCAGATGTGTCTTTCACCGGATCCGCGGGCCTCAATAAAAACTAAACCAGTTACTTTGAAAGGTTGCAATGTTCTAAAGATCAAGCTTTATTGGTGCCTAATTCAAAATTCTAGTTTTTTAGTTCAAAATAATAGCACATCTTTCAGTTAGAATTAAAGAACTTCATTAGAAAAATTATTGGCTGATCTATTGGGAGACAAAAAGCTGTACTTGTTTCTGTTGTTTTGGTGTTTTTGTTGTTGTTGTTGTTGTTTGTGATCTCTGTTTCTACATAGTTTCAAAATTTATTTTTATCAAGGATTTATTTGGCACGTAATATATTTGCTGTTTATCAATGTATTTTTTCCGTTGCTTTTGTGTAGCACTGGATGTAGTTAAATTGGATTTCTGTTAAAATAATACAACAAAATTTTAAATGTAAAATCCTTCTATACAAAAAAAAAAAAAAAAATCTGATGTGTCCAACACATGACTTCCTTGCACGTCTATTACATCAAAAATATTTTCGACCCCCTTCCTCTAAACTTATTTGTTTGAAAGAGATAAAATATCAATAATAGTAAGGTTTAGCGATTTCTAGCCAAATATTTCGATATCGCCAAGCTGAGTTCACTTTCAAAGATTTCCTTCTGACATTTTATTTGGCGATATTTCACCTAAAGCCGACAAACTTGAGATAGTTTGCGAGATTTTGGGGATAGCCAAAGTAGTCATTGACCACAGGCTTTTAATGAATTGAATGCATCCATACACCTCAATGTATTTAAAGTCACTTGGCTCACCCTGTAAATAAATTCCCAGTCGATTGCTGTCAAAAAAGATATTGAAAACAGTTAGATATTACAATAATAGTTCTAAATACAAAAGTTCAAAATTCTACGGGTTAAAGTTTTAGAGTTATACAAAATACGAAATAATTTTTGGCGAGAAATTTGGCGATATTTCGGCGGAACTCGTCAATGTCGACGACATTTGGCGAGATTTTAAGCATGGAGCAAACAATGACAGATTATCGCCAAATTTGGCGATATTTCGCCAAAACTCGCCAAGAACGATGACAAATGGCGATACATTAGGCATGGACCAAATGACTGACTATCGCCAAATTTGGCGATATTTCGGCAAAACTCGCCAAGGTCGAGGACAGACGGCGAGATTTTGGGCATGTACCAAACAATGGCTGTCTACAGTTGTATTATATTGAAGATGTCCATAGACATTAAAGTACTGAAATTCTTTTCGGTGGTCCTGTAAATAAACTCTCCAGTAGATTGGAACCAATCGAGATGCACAACTAGATGTTACAACAATCTTATATATGAAATTTCATAATAGTTTTTGAGATTTGAGAGTTAAATATGCACACACGTACACCAAAAGTCGCCAAGCTTGGCGACTTTTGGCATAGTTCTTGAGGGATGGCACGTGACCGTGGTCGGACCATTACCTAACTTATGTGGTAGGACGGTATTGTGCTTGAAATGGATGAATGCCCCTAAAATTGCCATTGACCGTAATGTATTGGAAATCTTTTGAGTGTTCCTGTAGCAGAACTATAAATGATAAAGACACTTTTTTTTAATGGAGAAATTCATTTTCTAACTCTTTACAGCATACATCACAAGAAAAAGCTTACAGTTTCAGAGAATTTCTTATTGTTTTCGGCTCTGCATTTCATATTGAGTATTTTTGATAATTAAGATTTGGACATTTTATGAAGTGGTTTTTTTCAACTTTTACATCTCACTTTGTTTTAGTGACGAACAGTTGAAAACATGCAAAGTGTTATTCTGCAGTACATAAAAAGAGAAGGTTTCTATGTGCTTGAAATAATTTTATTCCGGACAAAGTTAAACAATATGGATTAAATATAATACAAATAACGATCTTACGGTCAGAACATACTCTGAAGAACATTTTATCTGTATGGATTCACTTTGAATCTTCAAAAGTAATCATGATTCTTGAACGCGCATACTTGGAAGATATTTCATGTGACAGGAACAAATTCTTGTCGCTCTGCCAGCGGCACTCTACATAAGTTAAAATGTTCTTACCTATTTCGTTTGCCAATGTAATCACTAAAGTATATTGCCCCTCTGGGTATTTTAAGGGACTTAAAAGTTACGTTCAGTTATTTTCTTTTCGAATTGCGTTTACTAGACCTTCAACTTCTTCAAGAGTCACGAAGTACTTTCTGATGCAATCTGTTTCTATGGATCATGGTTAATTTGAAATTACGGATGATACCGTCTTTGTGCGCATTAGATTAACAACTAATTTACCGCTCCTCCGTGGTATATTTGTCAAGAGTGTAATGTTATTGTACAAATATACCGCATGCGATTGGTTAATTAGTAACCGTTCAAGGCGTGAAGATTAATTTGTCGTCTCTTAATTCAATTCCTATTATTAGCTCACACTCTCCCTATATTTATCTCGAGTGTAAAAATGCATTAGAAATCCTAACTAGGTTAACTAGCTTTTACAAAAATTACACCATGAGCGAAATAATCAACTTCCACCTTATCAGATCATGTAGAAAAGTAAAACAACCTGTATTTTTTCAATTCCTATTATTAGCTCACACTCTCCCTATATTTATGTTGTACAAATTTTCAATCGTTTATAAAATACTTTTTTATTCCTCCACTCAAGTTCAAAAACATTTTACTAATAATTGTAGTAGATGACACTGGATGTTAATACAGTTTTGGTCCCAATCGACTGGATAATTTATCGACAGGACCGCCCAACAGATTCGAAATACATTGCGCTCTAGGGGCCGAAATTCATTACACTCGCATATCTCAAAAACTATTAGACGTGGAATGTTGAAACTTTATATTCAGGATTGTTGTAACATGTAGTTGTGCGTCCGCCATTTCGGTCCCATTCGACTGGATAGTTTATCTACAGGGACGACCAAAAAATTATTAATACATTACGCTCTATGGGCAGAAATTCATTAAAGCATATTTAGAGGTATTAGGCTAGTTCAAACGACTCAGAAGTGATATAGGCTGTTATGGGTTACAAAATGAATTTTTCCATCGAAAAAAGTATCTTTATCATTTATAGTACTGCTACCGGAACACTCAAAAGATATCCAACACTTTACGGTCATGGCAGTTTTGGGGGACATTCATCCATTTCAAGTACAATACCTTCCTACCCTAGCTAGGTAATGGTCCAACCACGGTCACGTGCCTCCCTCAAGAATGACGCCAAAAGTCGCCAAGATTGGCGACTTTTGTACGTGTGTACGTATTTTACTCTCACATCTCAATTACTATTTAGTCGTAGAATGTTAAAATTTCATATATAAGATTGTTATAACATCTACTTGTGCATCTCGATTTTTCGTTCCAATCGACTGGAGAGTTTATTTACATGACGACCCAAAAGAATTTCAATACATTAATATCTATAGACATCTTCAATATATACATTTAGGCATGGAGAAAACAATGACTCACTATCGCCAAATTTGGCGAGTTTTGCCAAATTATCGCCAAATTTGTCGATAGTCAGTCATTATTGTGTCCATTTTCAAAATCTTGCCATTTTCGTCGACCTTGGCGAGTTGTGCCGAAATGTCGCCAAAAATAATATCACATTTCGCATAACTCTAAAACTTTAACCGTATAATGTTGAAATTTTGTATTTAGATATTAGATGTTACAATAGGAATTGACTTTAATTTTTTTTTAATATTACTTGTTATCATATCATTTGAAAGAAACACATTTGAACGCCCTAAATATCTCCGTCAAAGCCGTCTTCAGTATCATACACTCGACCTAGGTGAAACCTCGTAAAATTCGAATAAACCCTCTCAAAATTCCAAACAATCAAGTTTATTATTTTGCTCAATTCTTAATATTTTGCTTCTCTACTCTTACTAGGCTTTTACAATAACATACAGTCAACAATCTGGTACCAGTGTGTAGACTATAAAATACTGAATTTCTCACCAAAACTGTAAAGTGCGAAAACGTTAATCTCGTTGTTATTTTATAGTGCAAGAAGAGTGGTCTATAACTCGGAATGTTGTTTAGAACTACATATGCTTTTACTTGCCAAGATTTCTCAGGCCGGCCAATGGCCAGGTGGATAAGGTCTGAACATTGGGACATCTCTGATATGCGTAGGTCCAGTGTTCTCACCATTGTCGATCTAACGGACTGGAGCTTTGGGCGGTTTTCTTCAGATGTAACTTGAATACGCTCTAGAAATCCTTAAAAAGTCTTTCGCCCAAGCCATCCACCCCTTAGGCAGGTAGCTTGCTTATAGCTTTGCCCTAATCAAAATAAAATGAAAGATGTCTCGTGGAAAACTTCTGGGTTACATATCGAGTCACAAAAAATCCCCTAAAACATACAAGAAGAAACAATGCCAGAATTGTCACAGTCGCCATTTGGCACTATCTTGTCTGAAAGGCACTGACCATAGCTTGAAGCTGAATTAGATCGAATCTAGATCAAATCACATGGAATGCTATTATTCTTTGTCAACTGATCTTATCCTTTCTTTTTTCTTTCTTCTGCGCCTTTTTGATAAGGATTCTTTTTTTCTGAGTACCTCTTCCGATAACGCTTCAGCATTCATCCCTTCACAGAAAATAATGATCCCAGTTAGGTTAGTTCGGTTCATTCAGTGGCATCGAGTTAGCCAAAAAAAATCAAACGACTCGTATTAATAATGTTTACGGCTTATTTTAGGCATGATGGATGGCGGTTCGAACCAATGGTAACTAATTACGAGTCAATTAACTAGGACGATATCTTCATTTTCTTCAGTTTACGCACAGGTCATTGGAGTTATTTAGAAAATATCTCCTTTCATCTGAATCCTGTTGACAGTCTATAGATGAAAATTTGGCCCTCGAGACATGTATTTAAGTTAACTATCCCTTAGCTAGTAATAGATCTTAATTCAAAGGACTAAAAAGGTTTACCTAAGGGTAGGTACGGTACGCACTGAGGAGCCGAGCGAGTATTTGCGCAAGCAAACATCAACAGTTGCAGAGCTCTGCATTGCCTCGTGATTACATCTTGCGGCCCTTTAACGCGCAGTGGTTTCGCTCTGAGACCACCAAACTGTTGACGTTTTGACTGTTGAAGGTCACGGAGAATAGATTGGATTTCTATAAAAATAGTTGCGGGTGACATAGCTCCACGAGAATCCTTTACTTTTTACCACGTCATTTCCCGTAAAAAAATTGTCACGATTATTTTTAACACCACTGACATCTGCCGAAAAATGGAAGAACGCGAGAACAGCTGGATAGATTGCCCAATGCTGAAAAAAGGGCAGCCGTTGCCATCGCTCGACTTAACTACCAGCAAGATGGCGGACGATCGAAACGTTCATCGCGTGCCACAGATCTAGAGACCCTTTTTTTGCAGCACATCCAGCTGCGTCAAAAAAAGGGTCTCTAGATCTGTGGCACGCGATGAACGTTTCGATCGTCCGCCATCTTGCTGGTAGTTAAGTCGAGCGATGGCAACGGCTGCCCTTTTTTCAGCATTGGGAAAGGGTTGCGCCTCAAAGGGTTAACCGGTGGAGTGAGGGGGAGTGAGAGCATTGAGGAAACCGTGCGAGGTCCTTTGTACTCTCAGAAAAAAAAAAAAAAAAAAAAAAAAAAAAACTGCAATCCTTTGCTCCTCAATTGAGCAAACCTATTTTTGCACTAGGCAGAGAGGAATATCTCGACAAGAAGCTGGGAGTTTTGTTGTATGGTCGTTGATTCGTCTCAACTCAATCGCTTGTGTTGTGTTATCGCAAAGCTACGCAAGGGCTATGTGCCAAGGTTGAGGAGTGCCTTGGTCGGGGGACTTTCTGGGGGATTCACGTTACATCTGGAAAGAACCGATCAAAACTTCAGACTGTTAGATCGACAGCCGCACGATAGACCATCCCAGAACGCTGGACCTTCACACTTCAGCCGCCTACCATTTTGAGTGCCTTATCCACTCCGCCATGGTGCGGCCTCGATTCAATCGTCTCGTCAGTGTACATGTATCGTTAAAATGGGTATACAAGGCGAGCTCCAGACGAGGCAGGTAATGGACTGTACTACAATAGCCTCAGCCCCATTGTTGAGTTCCCCTACTTTGCCTGGGCACACGGATTAAGCAGTGCTGGTATTTCGCTCGCATGTTTAGACGTCCCCAACACGACACTTCTCTGTGTTGATCACCAGTTTTTTTTAACCAGATTTTTTTTAACCTTTACCCACTACTACTCCTGACTTGGGGATTTTGTAAATGAAAAATAATTTCTCTCCACGGCTAGTTGACAATTGCAGCACAAACTCCCCAAAACAGTTTATAGATATTTACGAGATGTGGTGTTTACGCACGCGACGCGAAGAGAGTGTGCCTGCCTGCAATTTTTCGTATTATTTTCGGAAGTCAACAGCCAACACTTATCACTGGGGAAGAATTCTTGGAAGATGGCAAAAATGTGGAGGACAGAAGGACCTTTTCTCTTGACAAAATCGTTTTCTTTTTTAAAGCAGATTTTTTTTTTTTTTTTTTTTTCTTGTAGTCTGTTTTCAACTTTTTTTACTGACTGGACTGTAGGGTTCACTTTGAAGTCGGGCTCTTTCGAAACTTGAAGACTAATGTTTCGAGCCTAATGTTAAGCTAATTAACGCGTTCAGAGTCTACTTTATTGTTTTCATATCACAAGCTGCGCCTATATCATTGACAGGCATTTCAGTGAAATTAGCATGTGTTTATTTTCTTAAATGTTATTATAGCGATTTTTAACTGGTTTTCTTCGTATTATTATTATATTATTCTGTTCGCTTGCGTTCAAATGCCAGTAGTCCTTGTTTAGCACTTACGGCCATATTCACTCGACATGATAAATCCAAAACTCGCGTATAAAGTACATGATGAATATGGCCGTAGTTATGTTGAAAGATCTTCAGGGATCTATCCAGGAAATTTTTTTCCAAGGTCCCATTTTTGTGAAAATTGCTTATTTTTGTGAATTTCAACACTTATTTTCGTGAATTTTCATACCAATTATAAGTGCCTTTTTCTAAGAATAATGATGAAACAGATAAAAATGTAAGGCAAAATGCCAATGAAGTGCCGTTTTAATCGATTGTACTTTTGTGAATGGGCCGTTTTAATCGATTGTATTTTTGTTAAGCGGCCGTTTTAATCGATTGTAATTTTGTGAAGGGGCCACAAAACGGACCCAATTTTCGTCTGCATCGGCCCCTGATCTTTCCCTTCCTTTTTTTTTTTCTTTTTTTCTCTCTGAAGCAGAAAGGACCTAGGTTCATCTTTGGCACATGGCGTGATTTCCCGATTCAGTGCAAATCACTAGACAGTACGTGAGAAAATAAATGTAACTTGCGCTGTTAAAAAAATATATTAAATGCATGGGCCCCGGCAGCATAGGGCAAGGGGGGCAATCCCCCCCCCTGGATTTTTGTATGCAGTGTTTTCCCTTGCTTTTTTGCTCTTTCCAACATGGTAACCATACGTTGAAGTAGTCTTTAGCCCACCCCTGGGAAATATTCTGCCGGCGCCCATGATTAAATGTACGCATGAACATTCAAAACACCTCTCTTAATATATCAGAACATTGATGAGCTTTCCTCTATGACTGTATTCCTGACGAGTGAAATAAAATGTATATATATAATATATCCTAACACGGTATTGCTGATAACTAAGTTTTTCCAGATGCATCTTATAATAAATTAAATTAAAACATTAATTATAATTTTAGTAAATATAATTCCTAGAAATACTTAGAAACATACCTCATGTCTATAACTCGGGGGAAGAAAATAGAATCAGATTTTTTTTTTTTTCCCTTACAGCAAAATTACTAAAGCATTTTAGGTCACGAGCTTTGACATATCAACGAGGTCCTAATCACGTGTCTCTGAAAAAAAAGCAGGGGGGGGGAGAAATGATGTTTTTCCCCCTCTGGGTTCTGAATTATCGAATGACGCGTTTAGGACAACAGCTGGCGCGTTATAGCCTTCTCTGGGGATGAGGACAGAAAATATCCAGGCACACCATAATTTTTATGAGGACAGGAAAAGATATATCCGAGTGTTTTGAGGGTTATGTTTTATTTAGTTGGGGGAAGTGTGAAACACAGATGATGATTATTATATGCTCGGATAAGAAAGGCAGTTGTAAAGGTTACTTTGAAACACTGTCGTCATTTTTTTAGGGTAAAATGAATGGTTGTAACATAGACATAGGCTTGCATGAGTCCCCAATCCAAGAATTTTTCAGTCTTTCCTACAATGTACGCATACAGACTTAATATGTGAATCAGTAGCTGGGTTTCTAGACCCCTCTATTGACATTAATAAGATGATTTTCAGAGCTTGCGTACATGTATCAACAAGAAAAACAAATCAAACCGAAAACATCAACTGAAACACTTACCAGCACTAATGCGTTGATGTCCTTCATTGTTATAAACTAAATCCGTAAAGCAAAGAATTATTTCTTAGTTTGATTTAATTTCATTTTTTTAAATTCTCTAAATGATCTAGAATTTGAGAATTCGTTGGCTTAACCCTTTAACGCACAGTGTTCCCGTTCTGGCAACACCAAACTCTGGCGTTTTGATTGTTGCCAGTCACGAAGAATAGATTGGATTTCTATTAAAATAGTTGCGGATGACATAGCTCCACGAGAATCCTTTACTTTTCAGCACGTCATTTCTCGTAAAAAAATGGTCACGATCATTTTTAACAGCACTGACATCTGCTGAAAAATGGAAGAACGCGAGAACAGCTGGATAGATTGCCCAATGCTAAAAAAAGGGCGGACACAGCCAGCTGCCGTCAAAAAAAGGGTCTCTCGAACTGTGGCACGCGATGAACGTTTCGATCGTACGCCATCTTGCTGGTAGTTAAGTCGAGCGATGGCGACGGCTGCCCTTTTTTCAACATTGGGAAAGGGTTGCGTCTCAAAGGGTTAATGAAAACCTGCGACATGTGCTCTTAGCGTGAATCTGCCGCCTTGTGGTTGTTTTGTTGGTGAGAATCTTCGTAAAAGCATTGAGTAATCAAGGAAGAGAAAGACAAATAATTACTAGGTGTACCTTCAAAAGGGATAAAACGATTTAGTATTTCATACTTGCTTTTATGTGATATTCGGAAAAATCCATCGAAACTTCATATCTTGACACTTAAAATGGAAAAGAAAAAAAAAAAAAAAAAAGAAAGAAAGAAAAAGATATGCTGAAATTTTGTGACCAAGTTTAAAACATCAATCGTTAATCGTCAACTGTTTGCACCGAATGTCAGACATGCGTGGCTGCAAAAAAAGCACTTCAATTATTTTTTAAAATTAAAATTAAAAACGTTATTACTTTTTTAAATACCGAATTTCATTGAGTTATTAGATTAAAAAATTGCATTTTTACAAGCTGGTAGTCAAAGAAGTAATCATGGAGGTCTGGTACATTTTCTTATTATTTATTTTCACTTCAGTATGAAATTAGAAATTAGACGCCTCTCGCAATACGTAACATGCTACTTCGCCCCTCACCATCTCCACTGAAATTACAGTTCGCGACTTTTTCCATCGGCTGGCTGGTAAAAAGAATGACATCGTAAGCGTATCCAGTTTATCTACAGAAACTTGGACGAGTTAGTTGTAAGGTCTGAAATGCAAGCTTTACTTCCAGAATAATGTCTTTACTCAATATTTATACATCCTCATCCTCTCAAAAATAAATAAATACATAAATATAGTATGAATAAAATTTCCTATTTTGGGCTGACAATAAGGAATTGTTCTTCAAAATGTTTGGTCAGTCAAGTGTGTGTATTGTTTATTAATACAAAGCTACTCGAGGATTAAGGAGGGAGACTTTTTAAGGGGCTCTAACAAGTTTTCACGTTACGGCTGGAGAAAGCCGCTCAAAATTCCAGACCGTTAGATCGACGGCCGCACGATTGTTGAGCAGTCAAAATAAAATGTTATTCTTACATTCCTTCCCCCCCCCTTTCAAAATCTGTAGAAAGTGTGAAGTTCAGATATTCCGAAAACCTACGTTGGAAAATAGTCTTTCGAATACTATTTTAGGAGTCTGTAATCTAATGTAACAGGAAAGCTATCACTTTTAAAAATGTGAGCTGGTAAAAATGTAATAAAAAACGGAAATATTATTATATAGCCTCTAGAGTCAAAATAAAGCATGAGCTTCCAGTTAAAAAAAAAATAATAATAAATATCCGAAGAACGCTGGAGAGGAAGCCATGACACATCTACTAGCTATGTGATATATTCACGAAAAGACAGAAAACAGAGTACGGAGAGACATTTTATTTTTATGGGTGGAGAGTGGCGCTTGATAGTTTTATGTCCTGGAAGACGAGGGTAGAGTTTCAAGTAAAAGTATTCCTTTCAGCTGCGAACGGTGATCACGAGGTACAAAAACGTGTGCAGCAAGTACCAATGGCACACACACACACACAAAAAAAGACTGGGAGTGTATTCAGAGTGAGAAGATGGTAAATTATAAGAATTTTCGGAATGCAATGTGTTCATAGATTTATGCATTGTAAAAGAAATTAATGAAAAAAAGTCAGCATCAACCTGTATCGGGCCATAGTATATCATTCAAAAAGTTTGTAGCCTCGCCTAGAAAAAAATTAGATTTTCTATTGCAAGAATAGGAGTTGGGGAAGGACTAAAACTCAACGACAGTATCTCGTTAGAACGGAAAGAACTTCACTTTTACAAATATTCCAAATTAACGTTTAAAAAAAAAAAAAAATATTGTTAAAGAAATCATTGGTACTTATTTCGTCATATTATAGTTTATACTTTTCAGGAGAATTTTTCAGAAATAAAGATTTTGATTGAAGGTTCCTTCAAATTTGTCAGATTGAGGTTTTGCGATATCCGAAAAGCCTACACAGTTACGCCAAAGATCAACGAATTGGATATAGTGTTTCAGGGACGTAGCCAGGAGGTTGGCCATGGGGGCCTATGCAACCACCGAAATTTCGGATTTTTGTTAATTTGATGTCATTAAATCAAGAATTTTTGTGAGGAAATCTACCTTTTTCACTTTTGGGGCACCCGCCTTCCCCGGGAATTTTTTTCTCGGTACGTCCCTGACGTTTATATAGCAAATAACTGATACATGCAAGAAAAAAAAAATCCCATTCCACAAAAGCACATGTTCGTTTTGCTTTTCGATAACTACATTCTCTTACTCAAAATATGCAATGAAAAGAAACTGTTAATGTCTTTTTTGAAAAACACACAAAAAAAATTACTTTATTATGATAAATAGTGCGTTTAACTCTTTTTTTTTTTCTTAACAATAATAAAACATAAATATTTTAGTAATAAATTCAACACTTTCCAGCAAAAGAAAGTTAAAAAAGAAAAGTTAACAATGTCAAAACAGGAAATGAGCGCAAACGATTTCTGTGTGGAGGTCACAGAGTAGTGTGAAGTGAATTTGCAGAGCTTTGAGGTCAAATTCATGAATGAAATAAAAAGCGAACTTACAATCGGTTCTCGCCCACCATGTACCTGCCCGTGTGTGCTTGGAATTCAATGGGTGGAAAGTCCGAAACGTAATTCAAGGAAAGTGATTAGAAAGAAGTGAGGAGGGGGGGAGGAAGCTAACGAACTTCATGAATAATGAAAGTAAATTCCTCTTTAGCTATAAAGACTTTGAGAATATTTAAAGCCTATGGAAGACAAAAAATAAGAAATAAAAACATGCAAGAACAGGTTTGCTGCTTAAAGGTTATCAAAATTAATAAGGACCAATTAACAGGCATTAACACTTTAACACGCAGTGTTCCCACTCTGGGAACACCAAACTCTGATGTTTTGACTGTTGCCAGTCACGTAGAGCAGATTTGATTTCTATAAAAATAGTTGCTGGCGACATAGCTCCACGAGAATCCTTTATTTTTTAGCACGTCATTTCCCGTAAAAAAATGGTCACGATTATTGTTAACGGTACTGATATCTGCTGAAAAATGGAAGAATGCGAGAACAGCGGGATAGATTGCCCAATGCTGCAAAAAAGGGCAGCCGTTGCCATCGCTCGACTTAACTACCAGCAAGATGGCGGACGATCGAAACGTTCATCGCGTGCCACAGATCTACAGACCCTTTTTTTAACGCAGCTGGCTGTGCCGGCACAGCCAGCTGCGTTTGCAGTATTACAAGTCCTAATGTCTCGAATTCAAGCAGCGCGAATCACAGCTGCTATTCATTCCATAACTCCCCAGATGCTTTCAAATACTTGGAATGAAATCGAATATCGTTTAGATGCTGTACGGGCCACCCAATGATCTCTCATTGAAAGCTATTAATTTTATTATTAGCAATTATATTTTAATGCTACTAGGTTTAGATTTTTTTTTTAATTTTATAAAGTGTGCAACAATTCTAGGGAACCCTGAATAATTTCATTGCGAAAATGACATACGAAATGGAGTTTTATTCAACCTAGTATATTCTTGAGTTCCAAATAGCCAAATAGATGTTACAAAATATGGCCAATCCTGTACCTCCAAACAACAAAGCCTATTTTGTGCAACAAGACATATTTATTACAGCCATAATTATTCTAATACGTAACATAACTCGCTTGGCAAAAGATGCACCACCAAAACAAAAAAATTTCCAAGCGGTTCAACATAAGAGAAACCAAACCTCACATTAAAAGTGCTTCCGGCGCATGCATTGTAGACAATAAGCGACGGCTTGTTGCAAGTTACGTCCCTTTCCGTACCCCTAAAGAATCTTTTTAACTTTTGTTATTCTGGTTCAGCTAGCTGCGTACGAATAAAGGCTTTTTAAGACTTGAGACTGAGCGCTTAGAGTGTATACTTTGTCTAGGAAAGCGCTCCCCCCCTCACCCGTCCTTTTTTTTAACGAGTTCTGTGTGCATGTGCCTAGCAGAGAAGTGTGTATTTTTCGCTCTGAACACGTCACAGAAAATAGTCGGAAAGAACTGTAAAAGAAACACGGCGGAGGAAATGACTGGAATGAGAATTGTACTTTAAAAACCCTTTAACGGGCGGTGTCCTCGCCGTGAGGACACCAAACTCTTGACGTTTTCACTGTTGCCAGTCACGAAGAATAGATTTGATTTCTATAAAAATAGGTGCGGGTGATATAGCTCTACGAGAATCCTTTATTTTTTAGCACGTCATTTCCCGTTAAAAAATGGTCACGATTATTTTTAACAGCACTGACATCTGTTGAAAAATGGAAAAATGCGAGAACAGCTGGATAGATTGCTCAATGCTGAAAAAAGGGCAGCCGTTGCCATCGCTCGACTTAACTACCAGCAAGATGGCGGACGATCGAAACGTTCATCGCGTGCCACAGATCTAGAGACCCTTTTTTGACGCAGCTGGCTGTGCCGCACTGCCAGCTGTCGTAAAAAAAGGGTCTCTAGATCTGTGGCACGCGATGAACGTTTCGATCGTCCGCCATCTTGCTGGTTTTTAAGTCGAGCGATGGCAACGGCTGCCCTTTTTTCAACATTGGGAAAGGTTTCCGCCTCAATGGGTTAACTGTGAAAGAAAACTCATTTTTTATTTCAGTTTCTAAACATACTCATTTCTGAGTGGTTCCCGTAGTCGCTAATGAGTCGAATCTTATGGACATTAATGCAAACCAATGGCCGAGTGGATAGGACACTGATACTGGTAGATAATTCGAGTATGAAGTTCTAAGATTCCAGCCTACTGCGCTGCTATCGATCTAATGGACTGGAATTTTGAACGGTTTATCCCCAATGTAACGCAAAACTTGTTAGAACCTCTTAAAAATTGTCCATTCAAGATATGCCCCTTAGACAGATAGCCTTCGTCTATAGTTTTGTCTTAACCAAAACCAACCTACGTACGTGCATTGAAATTATTTTGTACATAATTAGCATATAATAATCATTAATATTTCACGAATTGAGTGTACTTTTCTGTTCATTTGTGCCGTTAAATGCAAATTTTCACCAGAATTTTAAATTATTTGAAAAAAAAGCTCTCTTATACAACATGTTATCAAAAGCCTTATTTTCATGCGGCTAGACCTAATTACGCACATCATAAAATATCTCTGGGATATTTTTAAACAAAGATGGTCAGGTATTATACATGAATTTGAATGCAATCTTTTATTGCTACAGTAAAAAAAAAAATTCTTTCGCTATTTATGTACGACCCCTGAAACGCAATCATTGGACGTGATTATTACTTTCCGAACATGTACCATGTAAGGAAAGAATTGTAATCATGAAAAAATTCCACTTCGAGATTTTGGTGTATTAACACGTTTTGAGGTCTTCTGAATTCATGCGTGCTATTTTTACGAGATGTATGTATGTATGTGTGTGTATGTGAGTGAACACGATTGCTCCTAAACGGTACATTCGATTGAGCTCAAATTGGGTATATATGTTATAAACCACCATCGTAAGACCGTTATTGATTTTGATGTGTATAGGACATATAGTTTTTATACAGGGCTATGACAAAGATTTCTTTTACATTATGTCCTATGGGGGGGAAATTCTTGAAAGTGCGCTACCGTTTAAACGGTGCATTCGATTGAGCTTCAATTTGGTATATATGTTTGAATTCTTCATCGATTAAAATTTATTTAAATTCTTGGTAATGATATTAATCGTAAGTATTTGGAAAGTCGAGTGGAGTCACTCCAGATTTTTTTTTTCTTCGAGAGCCATTGAAAAGTACTTTAAGGCAGCATATATTTATCTTCATATCTCTGAAGCTTTTTAGGGTATAATTCTCAAATTTGAACATCACCTCATTGTAGAGGCCACGCTTTACTAATTGGGGGATTTTTTTGTACGGGGTCGTGTACAAATTAAAAAAGATGTTACTTTCTGAAAATTAACGAGAGGAATTTTTTGTTAAGTCTTTTTCCCGACTTTATTTTGAACATTTCTTATAATTACATTACCCATTTATCTACCCTCTTTTTAAAACACCCTGTATGACAAACACCACGAGAAGTATTGTACAATTGTGCATCCTAGTATTTACTCTATAATTCAAATTTATCGTAATACCAACTCTAAATGATATTTTTTGTAGCCTTATTTTTTATGTAAACAAAAATTTACCTGGCAAGAAAAACTGCTTTTATAACATCTAAGAAATCATTAACACACACTAAGCTTTATTTCATGAAGAGCATCGGACGTGTCATTGAAGTGCCTATGCCATAACTGCAAAATTAATATTTAAATTAGGATGCAAATGAATAGTTATGAATAAAACATGCATGACTATATAAAGGAGTGGTCAAATAATTAAGGCTGCTGTAAATAAAAAAATAAATTAACATTATCATTTTTGCAGTGTTTTCATTTTCATGGTAGCTGTAAACTGTTTTCATTATGTTGAAAGTATGAATTAAATTTATGCACAAGCAAAGCATTTTTCAGTATTTTTAAAGAAAAGCTCTGGGATTTAGTAAGAATATTCACGTATTGCGTTTGTTAAGGTATTGTTTGTGCAGGTTAAAGCAATGCCAGTTACCGTTAACTGATTAATGAATCAGGTTTCTCTCACAATTAATAATTTTGATCGGATAGTAAAATTCATTAATCTAAATCATTAAACTCAAAAATTCATCAATCTCATTAATCTTGGATTAATCTATCATTAATCCAAGCATTACCGATTAAAAGTTTTATTTCTTTATTCTTTGAGTTTTTGTTTCTTAATTTCTTTTTTTTTTTTTTTTTAAGTTTAGTTTTTATAACATCCATGCCAAATTAAACTAACCTTTTTTCTTTTTTTTTTCATTTATAAAATGCATATATTAGGACTTTGTTACTCACGTAGTTCTTCCATCTTTATCGCTTCATTCAAATAATTATATATGTATAACTTGTTTGAAGTTATACGAAAACACAGATCACAGATACATACAGTATTCATGCTTGGCGTTTTTCTTAAAACGGCGCAGGACCCTCTTTTTTTTTCTTTTCCTTTTTTTTTTTAAGTATTGGTGCAGCTTGCTTCCCCCCCCCCTTTTTCAGTGTCGGTTAGACAGTAAGAAAAAATAAGAAAAAAATAAGCCTCTTCAAGCATTTACTTATCGAATATAGCTTTTTTTAAAAATGCGTCTTTCTTTTTTTAAGGTAAAAACTTTGCTCTATTACAGAAGTGTTTCATCTGCTTTCCAATGGCATAGAACAAAATGTTAATAAATATTTTAAATCGATATTAATTGAGAGGAGGCAGACCACAGACGGATTAATGTAATTTTGTGGGTCCGGGAAGCTAGTTTTTATGTCCATTTTATGGGAGTAAAAAAAAAAAAAAGATCGCTTACATTTTTTTTTTTCTCGGATTAGGGGATGTCAGTCTCCCCTCCGGCCTCTTTTTAATCCGTCAGTGGGGCAGATGAAATCATGCAGACAATGGGAAAAGTAACAGGATTTTAGGATACGCAATAATTTCATATAGTATATTTTTTTGTACTAAGCCTTTAATTCTACAATTTATGTAAAATGAAAAATACAGGAAGAAATACCCTGTAGGAAGTAAAGAAAATAGCTCTTAAAGAAATGTGAACACTGGATACATTTGTTTACGAAACATTAAAAAAAAAACTTTTTACGTTTGCATACTAAATTACAATAAAAATGACTTTATTCGTTTGTTTGTCTTTACTTTTATTTCTTTATACATTTTAATTTGTGAATGTATATATTTAAGACACGTATTTACTGTGTGTACTACAAACACACATACATTGGAAAATTATTTTTTTAAACATTAAAAAAATTAAAATATCTCTTAAACCAAGAGTCGATTTACAAAATAGGTAAAAGGGAAAATTCTCATTTAACACAATGCTTTGTTTGGACGTATGTGTGTGTTGAAGTTTTATGGTTTGCTATGTATATACATGGCTTCTCTGTGTAGTACAATTGTAGTAATCGCACTTATTTATTAAGCGTAAGATCGTGGGAAATTTGGGAATCACGTGCAGTTGGTTGCACGGCTGCTGGATAACCACTTTTCCTTTTAAATATGTCTGTGTTAAATATCACTACTTTCACAGCTAAAAGCTGTACAGCAGATCTATTCCGTAACTGAAATTAGATTTTTGTATAACAGCTCTCAAACTGCAAAATTCTGGGTCATGCCGGTAAATGACCATTGACCCCTGTGGGAAATTATTTTGCTTTTCGCGCCAACATCAAAGACTCTTTTTCTCTCACGCATTTATTATTTACTCGATTAAATTCACGGCTGGTTCAACAGACTTTCAATTTGCAATGAATATATATATATATATCTATATATATATATATATAAAACCTCAAACCCCGAAACCTCTTATATTCATACGTAATAGCCACTCGTTTTCATTTTCACGGTCTCGTGATTTTCAAAAAGTTTTTAAGTTGGTATTCTAAATAGAGAATTTCTCAGTTTATTTTCGGAGTTCTCTCGAGAAAGTGGGCGTTTCACCAAGTGGATGAGAAGAAATCATTATAATAGTTTGCGTTTAAAAAAAAATAATAATAATAAAGTTTAGTCTATAGTCCTAAAAAGACTCGGTTTTGCACTTTTTTTTTTTTTTAAGCACTTGAATGCTATTTCGTTTGATCACGGTTTTTGGTGTAGACACGATTTGTCTAAGCGCCGTATCACTTTTCATTTTTTTTTTTTTTAATTTAAGACAAATTTTTAGTCTTCTAGGCAAAATTTTGGGCGTTCTTGGGATTTGGTGAGATTACTTTTAGTGTTTTTCTTTCAATCACGGGATTTTTGTCTACGCTATTTGTGGACACGATTTTTCTATCCGCCGTCCGTGTTTTATGCAAAGTGATTTAATACTTTTAGCAGAAACTTGGGCACTTCCATCCGATAATTACCAAATTCCTGGGTTACTTTCAAAATTATACAGTGGTTTGCGAAGGAGAAAAGAATCAGGAGTTATGGTCTTTATGAAGGTAAAATTTATGGAACATTACAAAAAATCATTCCATTCGTGTTGCTGCGGTGTGCAAGTGGCTGTTGCATACGTCCAAGATAAAGTGAGGTTTGCAGGTAGCACTCAAGTGTGTAATTAAAATCTTTTTTCTTCTTTCTTTCTTTCACGCCAGCATAAGTGTTTGTAGTTTAAAAATTGAAAAACTATACAAGTAAGATAAATTATTGAGCGCATTAATTATGAAGCATTCGGAAACACGATCCTGCTCTGCAGAAATCAGGTATCGGAGATGCCGCTTCTGTACCCATCATTACTTAGCGACATGGGTCTTTGAATGCTGTCTTTCAAAGGTCATTGAGAAGGAGAATCAGAGTCGCGTCTTTGCAAAGATGTGAGCGAACAGGTTAAAGCCGATAATTTATTTTCAAACTGTGCCGAAACATATCCTGAATCTATAAGAATTATTTTGTTTGGCCCTCTTGTAAAAGAATTATCAAAGCTAAATACATTTCGACAGAGAGCATTATTTTATAAATTTCTCAAATGCAGGCTAATTTTGTTATGTTCGAAATAGATGAACTTCTGCGAAAGCTAGTTTAAACATGGACTGATTAATAGACCTTAATCTAAGATAAGACTTTCGGGTGCCTCTGTAAAAAATATTCCCATGACGCAGCACCATTTTTATAAAAGGTATATGACATAGTACGCTGAAATAACAATATTTCTTCGCAACCGATTCATATTGTTTGGGATGTTTAGAGCAATCAACAAACAAACTAAAAGCATATAAGCCACGTTTTCAGCTTAAATTTTTTAAAAAATGTTTGCACTCGTTAAATATGCCACAAAGATTACTGTAGTCGATTTCATTTTAGTCCAGTTACATGTTCGCAGCACTGAATTGATTTTTCAAAAACATCTTGATATTTTCTTTTTTTCTATTGTGCAAAACGAGTGAAACTACAACCTCCGACAGCTATTCGTTAATTTTTATTGGGATGTAATAAATTGTACATTTGAGAGCAAGTTTTTGACTTCGCATGCAACCGCGGTGAATCTATATTAAAGGCTCAATTTATCCTTTTTATTTACGCTTACCATGAGAGCTAATTTAATAGTAATCTTACGGAATAGAATTTTAAATGGATAAGCAAATGGAACGAAATTATTTAAAATTTTGTTCCAGATAGAACTAAAAGCATGTAAAATATTGTTTAATAATGTAACACTGTTTGGTTTTAGTTACATACATTTAACCAAACTAAACATTAGCCCTTTAACGTGCAGTGTTCCCGCTCTGGGAACAACAAACTCTGACGTTTTGACTGTTGCCAGTCACGAAGAATAGATTTGATTTCTATAAAAATAGTTGCGGGTGACATAGCTCCACGAAAATCCTTTACTTTTTAGCACGTCATTTCCCGTAAAAAATTGTCACGATTATTTTTAACCGCACTGACATCGGCTGAAAAATGAAAGAATGCGAGAACAGCTGGACAGATTGCCCAATGCTGAAAAAAGGGCAGCCGTGGCACAGCCAGCTGCGTCAAAAATGGGTCTCTAGATCTGTGGCACGCGATGAACGTTTCAATCGTCCGCCATCTTGCTAATAGTTAAGTCGAGCGATGGCAACGGCTGCCCTTTTTTCAGCATTGGGAAAGGGTTGCGCCTCAAAGGGTTAATCATACATTTTTGTCTGATGTTTGGTTGAATCTGTTAAAAAATCGTAAATTATCTCGTTGAATTTGTAAAATTTTTTAGTGTATGAAAAACAATTTAATTGGTTTTAGTAATTTTTGGATTAATTTAGTTAAAAGATGCGTAAAAAACAGCACTTGGATCCCCTAAAAATTTATTGTATTTTCTAAAAATTGATATGGCTACTTTGTATCATTGCAAAAACCAGAAAAGCAAATTTATTTACAGGAGAGCGTTAAAATCAAGTATGGTTCAATGGGAGGGGGTCGCCCTAATTAAAGTTTGCCACGGGTGACGTAAACTCTAGTTGCGTTGACTGGCAGTTAAAAACTTGTTAGAAATATGTTAGAATTTAATATAAAAAAACTACATCACACTTTCCAGTTCACCTAATATTTACTTTTTCTTTTCTTTTTTTACTGTAAACACCCTTCACAGCAACTCTTACTGTACGAGTTTTGATAATAGTCATCCTTTAATTTCGGCAGGATAGTTAAATTGCATGCATTCCTTGTCATTCAAATTGCCAGCGTTAAAATTCGAACATTTTAAAATGTGCGGTATAGTGAAGTAAATAAATAAAAATTGGGGGATAATAATTACGTAGATCCTTGTTATTATATACTCCTATGAGAAATTATGGAGAAGCTGAAATACGGCGTGGGTTAAAAAAGAAAAGAAGGGAGAATTGCAGTTACTCCTCACACGTAAGTATTAAATTATAGGTATTTTCCTAACGTTTGAAAATAACATTAAATTGCACTTTTAACTTTATTCAACCGTATCGAAATTCAAAATAAGAATATCCTGTTTCATTTTTCTGCTTGTATTAAGGGTCGATCCTTATTTAACTATATCCTGCAGTTGTAGGATATATAATTTAAATAATATATTTTTTTCAAAGTCTGACGGAACTGGACTTTTTTTAAACCAGAAACTAAAGCGTGTCTTCCCACCTACGAGTGCTCTAGGCGTTTTGGTTTTTGCTTTATTATTTTTTATTTGCGTAAAGCACAGGGTTGACCAGCAAGAGGTGTGTGGAAACGAGATGCGGCTGTAATACGTGAAAGGTTTTTTTTTTTATTTTTTTATTCGTAACATACAATGAGCGAATTCACTCTTCAAATCGATAATAGTGTTTGAGTCATTAATAAACTTAAAGAGTGCCATATTTACGCGTGTATATGCCGCTCCTGACTTTCGAAACGAAATTTCTGTGTTTTTTTTTTGTTGTTGTTGTTGTTTTTTTCCGGGGGAGGGGGGGGGGGGTTCAATTTCGTTGTAGACGCAAGATAGCTTCGCACAGCTTTAGCTCAGTGTTGTAAACATATAGTACCTACGGTTTACTTAATTGAATTTAAAAATTCCGAGTAAAAGCCGCACACCATTTTCATCTATTTATTCTTATTTTAAAAACAGAGTAATGCCTGTACATTCATAAACATGGTATTATCATAAAACAGCAGTAGACGTTAACATGAGTGTAGCCCGACCGATTTTTTTTTAGGGGGAGCAAATAACATATTTAAATGTAAAAATTATGAACTTTCTTCCCGTTTCTTAAGAAAAGTTCTTCGAAATTTTGAGTTTTTCAACAAAGTTGACTACGTGCTCTCTGTGCCCCTTATGGATATTATTCGCATATAAGTTTTGAGTCAGTTTTCTGTTGCTTTGGGTAAAGTATAAAGTGATAAAAAAGGGAGGAAATTTATTATAAAATTTTACGTATAGTTGCTATGTTTGCGAACAACTAGATCATTGAAAACAACTATTTTGGCAGGATAATCACAAGGTTCTTTTCCGCATTGCTATCAATAAATCCTTATGCTGCAAGATTTTTTTTTTCAAGCTACTTAATTGAAATGTGCAGATTTTTCGCCCCGCATAACATCCGGGTACATAGCCTCTGTAAATCTACAGCTATTTTGGGGGACGGGAAGGTACTGAAACTTTTTGTTGTTGGCTGCAAAAGTGCTGGCTACAAAAATTATGTTTGGAAAGATGCCACTTAACGAACAACAACAAAAATAATATGTTATGATAAGACTTTGAGTACAAAATTATTACGATTTGGTCATTTTGTGATCCATTGGGTATTATCTCTTATTCTAGAATTTTTTTTAATTAAGATATGTGTGTATGTGTGTCTTTATGTGTTGGTGTTCTTTGGTCTGAAAATTAGAAATCATAAAATGCAGGGGAAAACTCATTCTCTACGAAACGTTTTCCTGCCTATCCAAGTATCAACAGTGATCAACAATTTAATTTACGATACACTCCCTAAAATAATTCATCGCAAAATAACTGCACTCTTCCCTACACGACGAAAAAACGTCTTTAATTAAAGAAAATGCCTGCACTTTTCCGCCACATTATTCCGCTTTGTAAAAATTAAACGCAATGTATGTTTGCTTTCTCAAAAACTTCCCTATTTTAAGGATGGCGGTGATCATTTGGCCAATTTCATGCAATAATAAATTTACATAATTGTATATTATCAAGCAAATTTCTTTGTTGGACATGTTTATATAATGTTGCTGCTGCGTCCTACAATAATGTTAAAAAGATGTTGAAAGGAATTATGCATATATCATATGCAATTTTTCAAGGTCAAAAATTGCATTTTTTTTTTTTTTACTTGAAGAATTTGTGTCGAGGAAGTCGAAAAGTCCTATATCCTAAGCCTTTTTTTTTTTTTTTTTTTTTTTTTTTTTTGAATCTCGTGACATCTCCAGATGCTTGCAAATTTATGCGCAAGATTTCTATGCATAAAATACATTTTTATACGCCTCATAATAGAGGAACAGGAATGGGCCTAAGCAGTTAAATGAAGCTGTAATGACATTAATTACAAGATTACCATATCAAACTATTAGTTATAAACGAAAGCATTTCATCGAAGCAAATAATAATTTGAAACAGATATATAAATAAATTTGAATCGCATTGCTTGATGAACTAAGAAAAACATGTAGAGAAAAAAAAAAGTAATAATTTGTAGAATCGAAGCTAGTGTCTTGAAGAGAGTAATTTGTATTTAACCCTTTGAAGGGCACGCATTTTCACATCAGTATAGAAGACCAACTGGATAGACTGCACAACGCTGAAAACATGCAGCCGTTGCACGTTTCAGCTTTGGAACTATTTAACCATATTGTTTTGCGGCTAGCAGTGAAAGCTCTGAAAAAAAGATGATTTCACGGCTTAACCACCGCGCATCAAAGGGGTAAGTATTTATTTGGAATTGGCTACTGTCGGATTGAGGCTACTAGATGAGCGAGCTAGAACCAGGCGTCATTCTTGTGCATGAGGGTTGCCAGTTGCACCCATTACTGCATTCATTGAGCATAGGGGATGCTGCATGCTGTAATTTGTAATTTTTTCTTAGTTTTATGAGTATTTCATTTTAGAATATTTGATCTAATAATAATATTTTAGTTGATATAAAATTATTAAAATTTAAAGTTTTGTGTAACTTTATGAAACGGTAAAGGAAGTACATTATAACAGTAGTATAGGCACAGTGGTTAAAAAGCTCTGCTGTACATGTCCGACGAAACATTGATAGCCAAATTTATTTTGAAAGACTAGAAGGAAAACTTGTCAAGTCCCTAGGTATTTCACTTTAGTCAGCATATAGAAGAAATGTAACATCAATTTATGTAAGTATGTATGTGCACATGCACGCAAAAACTTTGCTTTCTGCGAAAGTGCCATATCTAATATGGCTCTTGTTCAACCCCTAATATGATCGTTATGATAATAATTGAGACTAGTAAGTGTTGATTCCATTCTGGCAAACTTCAGCCATCGCCCAGCTGTGACGTTGCCAAAAAATATCACAAATCGGATACCTAATTAACTTATCAACTGCCTGTCACCAAAGGAAATTATTTCCAGTTAATTGGTTAAGTCAAGTTCGCTCCAACAATGCATCCAAGAAAAGCTTTTTTACGAGACACAATGCATGAAAAAATTCTTGCGTCGAAAGAATAAAATAAAAATGCACAAACGCAAGCAGTGTAGGTTAAGCAACTGAAAACATTAATTATACGGATGCCTTTGCTCCGCACAGAATTAGAACGCATATTAGAAAAAAAGCTGAATCTAACACCTAAAAAGTCTTTGAGTCTTGCTACCGTTTTTTTTTTTTTTTTTAATCTATGCCTTCACTAATTAGATCAGTGGGTTCCAGACTTTTGGAGTGTCGTGATAAAGTGACAATAGATTATGAATGATTTAACTTACTGATTTCGGAATAACAAAATAGGCGACTAACGCAATCTAGAATGCTGAACACTCTGAAATAAAAAAATTCAATCATTCAAGTAAATCGTGAAAGAGGCCATAGTAATTTTTTTTTTCACATTATTCATCAGAAACACTCATAAATGTTTACTGTATAAAACCTGTGTTAAATGGACTCTTTATTGTACAGAAACTTATCTTAAATTGACTTTTTACTAAATGGAAATATATCCTGGTCACGTGTGAACTTCAATGCTATGTATTAAAGTGCCGCTGTTTAATAGAATTGTCGAACATGCATTTAGGAAGGAAAATGCCTTTGGTCCTTTTTTATTCCGTCTAAGACAGGCTTTACCATTATAACATAAGTAACTTTTATAAAGCATACGATGAAAATTAAATTTTACTAGTTAAATTTACTAGTTTACTCTTTATACTAAGCTGAAGCGGAAATAATCCCTGGGGTGAATTGAATTATATTTTTATTCAATAGAAGTGGCATAAGGCTTGTGATTTTACTTTTCGGAACCCATAAAGTTACATCTGCGTATGGAAAATACACATTTTTGCAGCATGCTTTTTTTTCAACGAAAAATTATATTTTCTAGGAAGTATTTCTTAGGGCCATTAGTTTCGCTACCTCGATCAATAAAATTTGTACTTTTTTTTTTCACTGCTTTCAGTTTTAAACTCAATTGTTTACTCCTTTGCAAAACTACAACTTTTAAATTGGAACTGAAGATTAATAAATAACAACTGCACTCTTAAAAGTGTGCCTCTGACTTAAGAGGCACATTTTGGACATTTGTGCCTCTGAAATTTGATTTCATTTTTAATATTATATCAGAGGTACACTGCGGAAAAAAAAACAGCCCACTTGTTCTTTATTTGGCCGTCGTTCGTCGTATAGCAAAGTTATATATACCATTTATTTGCAAATAACGTATACTTTAATTTGCATAAGGGGCCGTCTTCATATTTATTTCTGCGTCAACTTCGTTTTTCTCAATGACAACACTCTATTTTGGCTTTATAAAACGAAAAAAAAAACCTTCAAATTACCGTTAATATCAATTTTCACCAATTTCCTACAATAACTCCCGGAGATATTGCGAATTCTTCTTTTGCGCGATTTTAAGGGACTTTCTCCACATCGAAAAACGCTATTTGTATGTTCCAAACATTTCCCCTTTCGTTAATTTCACTCGCTATGGTTAAAAGAAATAAATATTATTTACAAGAAAAAACAATATTTTTTCTAAAGTTTTTTGTGCTCAGATATCTAGGGGTAGAAATTAGAATATTTATTCCGTGGTCCAAATGAACCGTGACTCCTAAACTTCCTTTGTCTCAGTATACATCATTTAAATTAAAAATGCATAACTACTGCTTACGATTTTGAATATCTTTCTAATTTTGAAATTGTTATTGAGTATTTGAAGATTCTCTTAGGTGAAATGTTGCTTGGAGTGAGAATCTGTTCTCTTCTCTTCTGACTACAAACATGGAAGTTACTCCGCTACGGTCGAACTCGAACATGAAGAATCGTTTCAGGATTGAAAATTTATTTGCTTGAATTTCATGTAGAAAACGCGATTACTTTTTTGCCAACCCAATATTTTATGACTTCTGGCGATATTTTAATTTATAGTTATATGAAAATTTAACAGAAAAATGGGATTTTGAGTTTTTGATAAAGTATGGGAAGTCCAAAGACCTGATACTTCATCTATTAAAAAAAAGTTCAAATTCATTCCTGAAATGTTGAGGATGTTAGTTTTTCAGAAATAGGACGTTGTATTCGGAAGACATACATCTACTGCATGTAATTCTATGCATGGAAAATATTTTATTTTGGCGGAAATAGTAGCCGTGGCAACGATAGACGCTTTATAGAATCACCATCAAACTGTACAAACCTCCAATTTATTTGCTTCAAAATTTGCTATTTTTTAATACCACTAACTTTTACTATTTTTGTGCAAAGGAAATCTAATTTACTTTTATTTTACACAATTTTAAAAAAATTTACTTTAAATGTATATATGGTCCCTTAACTTGTGAAAATAACACATTTTATTTCATATAAATTAAACTACTGAACGTAAAAATTTGAAATTTTGCACAGCCGTGTAATATTACCTTCTGCAGCCGTGTAATATTACTCATAATTTTTTCAATATTAATTTAATCCATAATTCGTATTAATATTTTGTTAAAAATTATTTTAATAGTAAATTATGTTTTAGTCGTTCAGTTCTAATAGTACGAATAAAAATCAGCATATTACTATCAATATTATATGACATATGAAATAAAGTATGAAAAAATATTTTAACATACGGGGAGATGGATTTTGGAAGCTCATAACTCACTCATTTTCAGTTCAAATTTATTGAAAATTAGTATCCGGGGTTAAAATGAGCTAAATTTTTGAAATATGAAGTGAAATCTGGGGGTTGCTATTGGGGAGGAAAAAAATTGGTGCGAATTTTAATATGGAGATGGCCCCTTATGCAATTTTTATGTATAGCAAATTAAAGTGTACGTCAATCGTAAATGATTGATATATGTAACTTTGCTGTAGGACGAACGACGGCCGAATAAAGTACATGAGTGGACTTTTTTTTCCGCAGCTGTATATAGGCTATGAGCCTCTCATGTTAAAATAATGGAAAGTACAATCCACTTGTGCCTTACATATATATGAGGTATAATTTCAGAGTGTACAATTTAACTGCATTGAACTGAATTACTTAGGAGTGAAGATTAATAAATAGTAGGCTTTAAAAGAAAATAAAAACTCATTTGCGGTTACGTTAGTATAAAGAATGAATTCTAAACTTTTTTTTTTTTTTTTTTTTTTTTTTTTTTTTATGTTACAGACATTAAGAAAGAACAGGATAAAGGTCTTGATCAGACTCAGTGACGGACGTGATTTATGTTTTCGACATTTTCTAATGAAGAACTGTATTTTGTGTGCTCAAATCGTACTTCTTGTTTTATCTGTAGGTTCGTTGCTCTTGTGAAATATCTTGTTTTTCGCGTTCCGTCAAACCGGGTAATAAAAAAATCCCTGAATTGTGACAAGTACTGCCATCTTTTGCCGCTAATTTGAAATAGAATTAAAATGTGTGATCTTTGATATTGGATCAAATGCAATACAGGTTTTTTCAACAATCAGAGATAATTAAATTAAAAATTAGTGCATTATAGAAAAATAGTCATAGTAATATCATATATTCTATAAAGTTAAGCATATACTTAGTGCATTTTTTTTATTAATTATAACGATCCAAATTTGATCCATTTTAATTTCGATGGGAATGAAAAAATAATGAAATGTAAATTCGACACAACAGGAATACTATTCAGAGCCAATCTAAGATATTCGGAGCGTATCCGCTGCTGAGGTGGAGCGAACCGCACCGGGCGCTATCTCTATGGAGGCGTCAAAGCACCTTACTCAGAGCCGATCCTAGCGGGGGGGCAAGATGGTGGGCGGCCAAACTTAAGGGGCGGCGAAAGGATTATCAAACAACGTAGAAAAAATGAAAACTTTACATGAATGTTTTAAAAAAAACTTTGAGTGAACAATACTTTAAACCCTAATCCACCTGCTCCAACTAAAATTTTGAAGATTTTTTTTATTAGAAATTTTAAAACATACATTATGTCAGGATTTAACAACACATTTTCCCAATTTATCTATAGCACTCACAATATTTGTGACTGTACCAATCAGTGTTGCATGGGGTGAAAAAAGCTTTTCAAAATTACTGAAGATCAACAATCTCACATGAAACGCTTATGAATTTGGCTATTATTTCAATTGAAAGTTTGCCCGTTAGGCGGTAGACATTTCAAGTATTATAGATTAACTAACCCAGTTTTTACTAAGCTTACCCAGTTAACTAGCTGAAGTACCCGTCGTTGACGAGTTAGTACGTAACGCAAATTTTCGAAAAGCTTGAATTTTCGTCAGCATAGTAGGTGTGGAAATAGTATATTAGCAATAATAAAGAAATAAAAACTATATCTTCTGTGTATTGGTAAAAGATTGCAGATTTGGGAGTAACAAGGTGATCAGTAAATTTGACTATTATAGAGAACTTCTTTCCGTTTAAAAAAAATTAAATTTTATTCTGGTTGAATGAGTTTTTCAAGTCAAGAGGTCATTTCTAACATGCAATTAAATTTTGTTTGATTCACTGTAAATATTTTAACAGTATTCCTCGAAAATAGTTTGCGCAATTTTCACAAAAATCTAAAAAAGTAAATAAACATTTAAAAAGTTATATAACTTTTTCAAAAAAATCCCATTTTTGTTGTTTTAGCCATTGCTGATTATGTAACTAAACTTCAGCGTATTCTCTTAATCCATTTTTAAGGAATATGAGAACAAATATTTATATGATTTTTACAAAATTCCAAAAGTCTATGAAATATTTAAATCTGTTTCGGCATTTGGAGTTCAAATTAACTTGCATCTAACATAATTCCAAATTTTATTCTATTCCATTCCCACTTTTCAGGAATAGCGCAAACATGTACTGAATTTTCTCAAAACCTCAAAACCTATAAAAATATTTAAAACACTTTGACGCAGAGTTCAAGTGACTACCAGTGACGATACTAAATTTATTTCACTCGCTTCAGTGGTTTATACGTAATCGATAAATATTTTCATATTTTGAAAAATTTTCGCAAAATCTCAAAATTTAATCAAGATTTTTAAAAAATTCGACACTTGTATTTTAAATTGAATGATCACCTATCATGTCACCAAATTTCATTTCATTCGCTTTAGTCGTTATTACGCGATCCTCGAACAAAAATTTACGGAGTTTGAAACGATTTTCGTAAATTTCATTTCATTCGCTTCGGTCGTTTTTGCATGATGCTCGAACAAAAAAAAAAAAAAAAAAAAAAAAAGTCACGGACAGAATTGCAGTCAAATTTCTTTTTGAGGGTCGTACTGGATTCTCAAGTGCCGTAAACGGATAGAAATCACAAAATTTTTGGATTTCAAGTAATGTACCGACAAAAGTCTAATTTTATTTATAGATTCGCCTTTAAGAAAGTTTGAACAATGTTGCTATAAGTTTTTTGAAAGATTAGAAATATTTATTGTAGTTGTAGATTGTATATTTTTCTGAAAATAAATTGCGTGCTTTAATATGTTTCTCTCTTTGATTTTCATCCATTCCATACTTATATTTAGACGATTTTTTTCAAGTGTTTAATAATAATTTATTTAAACGTTTAAAGCGTAAGGTTTGTAAAAAAAGGGGCGGCCAATTTTAATTTGCACGTGGGCGGCCGAAGGTCTAGGATCGGCACTGACCTTACTCACTGTATAAAACACACACAGACATAAATATATATAGTATATATATGCATGTCCGTATATTGTTGAAATCCTCGTTTTATCCCTAGGAAAACTTTCCTGGTTAAATGTGTGTTAGGGGAAAGGTACATTTTTGTAGCTCGTACCACACTTAGAAAAATACCTTGACCGGCACTGATTCGGATTTTGGGGGGGGGGGGGGGGGGGGAATCTATGCCTTTAATTTTTGTAATTAATATATGGATTTGGAAATAATTTAAAGCAACTTTTAACCTTTTACAGGCCAATGTTCCCAATTGGCAACTTCAAATTAAAAATTTATTGAAAAATTAAATTTTATAAATATTGACTTGAAAAAATTAGCATATATTAGTGAAAAGATGACTTGTTTTTTGTAAATAGAATTTGCATTTCTATCATTAGTGGGAAACTGGATTTAAAAAACCCATAAAAATAGCCATTTTCATAAATTTTTACTTAGCTATCTTGTTACAGCCCCCTCCCCCATCAAACTTAATTTATCTTTACTTAAATTTAAAAATAAATCCTTCATTTATTCATAATATTTCATTTATTACTTAAACTACCCATAAAAGTGTAGTCAAAAAGTATAGTCAGAAATAACCATTGTTCCCAATTCAGAACACCGTGAAAATGGGGGGTTACGATTTTCTTCCCCATTTAAATGACTAACATCCTTTAAATAACTCATTAGAAGGCAAAATATGAGAAAAACTAATTTAAAATATGCCTGGATCTGAATGAGGTCTGTAAAAGGTTAATCACAGGGTACAGATATTTGTTCGCTCTTGCGTACATATGACGGGGAAGGGCAATTGGGAATTCAATCCCCAACCAAAAAATTTTTAAGCTAAAGTTCATAAATTTTTAATGCGCAGAAGTTATGCTGTATGATATTACGTCAATAAATATTGCATTGTGGGATGCTTCAGAGCTTAACGTAACGTTTGTTCTATCTCTGAAAACAGCATAAGCAAACAATTTGCGCGTTAACACCTCTTTAGTTACCGTATATAACACTAAAATAGTGCAGATGCAACAGAATTGTTTATGTCATGAACTGGGAACAAATTACTGCTAGCAGTTCTATTATTTTTGTTTGATTTTCCCAAACCAAGCTAATTTTGGTGTAAGATTAATTTAACTTCAGAATGAAAAATGTATTTTCAGTATTTTGAAAATACAAAATACATTGACAATGTATTTTAAAATACATTTTCAAAATACTTTGCTTTTTCTTGTGAAAATACAAAATACAAATGTATTTTGAAAATAATATTTCAAATACATGTATTAGTGCGATACTGCCCAACTCTGCTGCCAACCACGTTCAAATTAAAATTAGCCGCCTTTTTCTTGCATAGTTTTCGCCGCCCATAAATTCGGTCGCCCTTTTCCGTATAGTAAACGGAACCATTCGTGTCATTCATGCATGTATGAAAATCAGACAGCTGAATATTCTTTCATAAATCCACAATCCCGTAGAACAGTAATCATGAGAAAAACTTTACGAAACTTACAAAAGAATAATATACTGATATAAAACTTGTTTCTTTAAATGTGTGATTTGGTTTTACTCATTCCTGTCTTCATTTAATTATCAGTGTTGTTAACACGTGATGTGAGTGGTAATTCAGTTTAGTATGTATGCTTTCCGTTAAAAAATAAATAAAACAGAGTATAAATAATTAAAAAATATACCAGTTTAATAAAATCTCTTAGTTTACATAAGAATGTTTTGAAAAAAGTGTGACGAACTAGCAATAATAATAGCTATCTGGTAATGTTTTTTTATGTGTGTGTGTGTGTGTTTATGATGTCGTATGAATGGTATTTCAGTTCTCCGTTAAAAAATAAATAGAAATAAATGTAGGCTTTTCCAATACCTTGAAGCACTTCCAAAACGAAGATATCGTTCGTTGAACCTGATAATAAATTGTTTTCCTTGGGGAAAAAGCGCGACTGAGCAAGCTGTTTAAGCTTTGAGTTTTTTGTTTAAAATAGATATTAATAACAATGTTTTAAGATTTGTACGTATTGGTTTAACTTAGGTAATATGCAAGAAACGCCTAGAAACCATTTAGTAGAACTTTTTAAAGAATTTTTATTTTGACAGCGTACTCTTCTCTATATAATAGTTTAATCTCCCGTCAACCCAGTTCACAACAGATTTCTCCAGTTTTGTTATTCTCTTTGAAAACATTTTGCTGAAAATTGAGTTGATACAAGAAATAAAGCATGACTGTGAATCTCCTGTAATTATTTGAAAACCTAGCATCACTTCCTTTGCCTTTAATTGAAAAAATATTTTGAAGATTTTTCATAGTTAATAAAAATAATTATAGTAAATCGCGCGAGTTCACTTTACCAGTGTCCACTAAATATTAATACATAACGCTGTCCTTCTGGGAGGTGCTAATAGTATTTCTGGACTTTAAATGGAAGTGCCTGTTCCTAAAAATATTATACACTTTCTTCAGTTTCAGTAATAAATAATAATAATAATTCAGTAGATGTGGATTAATGCTGTTTTAGATGTACACATCTAGTATGTTTTAGTGGGAAACACCTGAGTAATTTAAAAATGATCAAATAATGCTTAATATATTGAATTTTAGAAATATTTATTATTGTAGCAGCTTATGTATATGCAATTTAACTTCGATACGTTGGCAGTATCTGTCTACATTATCTACCTTATTATTTTCTGATAGTTTTAAGATTTATTTTTTACTTTATATAATTGCTGTATCATTAAACCTTTTATCACTGTCTTACTTTTTTTTTGAGTACTCAAATTAAATATAGTTTTTTGTGAATTTGCATACTAAATTAAATTTAAGATGATTAATAACATTTCCATTATTCATGGCAATAATGATTTATTGTTAATTAGGATTAAGTGATTAAGTGATCGATTCAGCAAATTTATTCTAATAAATGATTTAAACTATCAAGCACATCATTTTAATTTGAATATTTTTTTTTCTTAGTAAAAAATTAATGATTTATTAGAGTATATTAAATTGAAACAGGCATTTATTTATTACACTATTGATGCTGTCTAGATTTTACGATCATTTTTATGGTAGTAAAAGGTCCAACATTTTATTATGAGTAAATATATTTGCTTTAATCATATTGAAATAAAAAATTTTATTACATTCCATAAATTAAAATGATATTGAAAAGTACTTGATTTTCCAGAATGTGTTTAAAAAGATTTTAAAGTTGATCGCTTGCATATTCATTTAAAAATGTACTAAATTTAATTTATCTTTTCTAGGGTGGCAGCGACATAAAATGTGCTTCGACTGGTAATGGAGGCCGCTACCTTAAGCAGCCCCCAAAGGAAACTGGACGTAGTTGTTCCCGTGCAAAAGAGCCTTAGTCTTCCTTCATACGCACGTGCTGGAGGTGAAGGAATTGACCACAGAATAATTTTTGCTGCCTTGGAACAGAAGGAAAAAATCAGACGAAAAAGTAGGATTTTTTCACGGGAAAAAACAGCCCGTCAAAATATATTTTGTCTACCTATCTCATCAGGTAATAAGTGCCGGGAAACATCCCTCAGTTCAGATACATCCTGCTCTTCTCTGGAATACCAGAAACCAAAATCTGCATTAAAGGCCAAAAAAGAAGAAAAACAACCCCCTAGCGAAACCACCACTCCAAACGAACTGACCACCGCCAAAACGAGTCAATCCGAAGTGAAAACGAACCAAAACCACAAAAATGTGGTTAATAAACCTGCGGATGTGGATCATGAACTACAGGGTTTCAACTCTCTTAAGGTTGAGCCTCACAAGGGCCATCGAAGTCCTTCTGATACTTTGAGACCCAGCGTCAACAGCAGCGATAGCATGGAGCGTTCCTCGCGTAGCTCCAATGATAGTTTGAGCCGGAAAGAGCGTTTAGTGGCCATAAAAGCTAAAGTTGAAGCAGCGAGGGAAAAATATGGAGAATCTTCCTCGGAAGATGAAAATCGCAGTGCGATTACACGATATAACAGCGATGGGGTTATTCATAGGACGGTGAGAGAAGTAAAATCAAGATCCTATCGCTTAGAAAAACGACTGCGTCGCAGATCTCAAGACGAGTATGGGTTGAGAAAAGTGAATAGAAGGAACAATTTAAGTCTGTGTTTGAATTCTCTTGAAGATGGAATCAAGATCGATTTCGATAAGCCGCTAAACATACTAGAAGACGGTCAAAATATGGAGTGTAGAACTGATTTTTGTCCATCCCCAAACCTCCTAGATTTTACAAAGAAGAATTATTTTAGCGATTTTCCTTGTAAAGAGAATATGTCTCGAGTAGTTCAAGCCCGCATTCGGCAGATAGAAGAAGAAGAAAGGAAACGGAGAAACAGCCCGGACTTCCGTGACAAAACTAAACATTCGTCGCGACAAAGTCCTCAGAATACTGCTCCTTCAAGTCCCTTCGCTACACAACTCCGGAATGCTTTCTCCACCCAAAACGCTTCCAGCAGTTTGGAGAAGGAGAAAAATTCCCCCAGTTCAGATGTTCTACATTGCCCTTCTCCTGTGGGCCGAGCTCCAACACCACCTCCTAGATCACCAAAATCAATGACTTTCGTCAACAAAGCCTACATACAGCACCAGAATACTTATTTAAACCATGACAGTCTCAGTCTGGAACGAAAGTCTCATTTTCAGCCAAATATCCCTGTAACATTACAGTCAAAACATACTGACAAAGCAAACTTGCAGTGTGGTGTAACATCAAGTAATTCGAAAATAAACTCTGATTTATTTGAAGATGCTGCAGAAAAACGAAAACTCAGAGAATTGTTCAATTCTCGCCGTAAGACATGCGGCTTTTTTGATTATGCAGATAATTACTCTTTCAAGGAATTAAACTCTACGGCTAACAAAACACCCGCTTCAAAATATCTGGGAAGTGAAGCAAATTCAAATGCTTTACATCCTAAGCCAACTGATATCAGTCAATCTTTGTCCAGATCTTTCTCTGGTTCTGATACTCCGCCAGCAATATCAGACGATCCCAAGAAACGGCTTTTGAAAAGTAAGTGGGAAGACACTGAGAAAAGACATGAGTTTATGTTTAACAGCCTCGAAAGTAAAAAGAAATTTATGTCTCCATGGATCAAATGGTCAAGCACGTCAAAACAAAATGAGCAATGCCTCTGTCAAATAATATCGGGAAATAAATATTGTACTTGTAGTAAGGATAAAAATTATATTGGTAAGAAACTGAGCGAGAGTTCTTCAGTTTCAAATAAATCCGATGACTCTCCTAAATCTGCGAATGATGCACATCAATCGTTTAGGTTGAGTAAATCTGAAGTAAACATTTCTAGTTCCGAACAAACGAAGATTAATATACAAAATGCTAACTCTGACAATTTACTACGAAATTTACAGCCAGTCCAATCAAAAAAGTTGAGTGAAAAAGTCGAAAACAACGAACAGGCAGAAAAGTTATCTTTCGCTGCAAATCTTGATAGTGCCATGGCAGAATTAGAAAGTGTGTATCGTAGTTTGAAATTTAGCAGTGATAATTTATCTGAGAAAAATTCTGAATCCAATTTTTCCCTGAACGATCTAAATGCAGAAACGCCAAAGAAAGGGGATTTCAATCATAAAAAGAATCACGATTTTCCTTCCAAATCGATTTCTTCTAAAGAGCATAATTTTAATTTATACAATAATAAGCCTAGTTACACAAAACCAGCTGAAGATAAAAAGCCTTTAGAATTTTTGAAATTATCTGTTTATTCACCTACGTCTGAAAGTGTAACCAAACCGATCTGTAAGAGCCCTGAAACTGAAAATCTGTGCATCGATGAAATGTTCAATGATTTAACTCGACAGTTAGATATTGAGCAAAAGCTACTGAAAGAATCCAGAGATAATCGCAGTGAAAATAGACCGTCAGATTTGCAAAATCGTAATGATAATAGAACATACGACAATCAAAATCTTATTGATGGTAAAACATACGACAATCAAAGTGATAAGTACAATATTCGCGATCAAAAACGAATGACACCTTTAGAATCAATAGTAAGTATTCGGAAGGAATTGTATGATAATTTGCAAAAGAGCAGTCAAGAATATACAAGATCCTGCAGTACTGTATCTAAGACTTTCGATAAGACCCAAAATTCCCAACTCGATATAGCGAAAAAGAAACACAAAGCAGTAAGATCCCTATCTGAAAATATATCTTATCTTATGGCTACAAGTCCTAATTCAGTTGCGAAGCCATCAACTAAAAAAACTGAACACCAATCTTATGACATGAACTCGTCAACAACTGAGAAATTATCAGCAAGCCATTATGAACGTGTCGCGAAGCCTTTTAAATTAGAAACCAAGAAAGAAACAACTTTTAGTCAACCTGTTGTTCCTAAACGAACTTGTCTTTTGGATAAACAAAAGAAACCTGTGGTTGAGGAAATTCGACAAATACGAGTTTCGATGGACCCTAATTCTCCAGAAGCCACCATCATAAAAAGACAGTATTCAGAATATCCCAGACTGACTTCTGCTGTATGTAGGTCCCAAGTATCCCCCAAAAACGAGACTACTAGTTATTTACGGCCATCTAGCAGCTCCCCCACTATTCCCAAAGAAACAGCTGACGTTCTAGATGAAAACGGACTCGAAAAGCTGTTGAATACCTTGCTGAACGACGTACCGGAGTCCAAGCAGTCTAGTCGGTTGCAGTCGATGGATGATGCTGAAGGAACGCCACCTCCTGCGGCCTCAGCAGGTGAGATGCGTGTGATGCAACATTTGGACATTTTGCGTCTGAAGCCAATTCCTAGCTAACCTGCACTGCATTGATTGCTCATCATTTTTTTAAACTGTGTTCTGTGTTTTCATACTAATAATTATTAATGAAATGGACTTGTTTTTCTTTTATGAAAGTTATTAGCTTAGATACGTGTAGTGCTCGCGTTAAAATTCAGTCAATCAGTCCAATTAGGTTTGTTTGATGCTTGTAAAATGAATGATAATAATAACTCTGAAATTTGTTTTAACATTAGTAAATAACGAAAAATATTCATTCCTGATTAACTATGTAAAACTTGAATAAAGTAGAGCGCCAATTATCCAAACATCGTATTTCTCCTATTAGTCTTTTTTTTTTTTTTTCTTTAGTGCTCGGTATTGAACCCCCACCCCGACCCCCTACAATATCGTAAATAGCAGAAATAAGGGATTGGGAATAGTGGATGAAATCAAAGTCAAGACAACAAAATTTCTATCTTTTTTTTTTATTCGTAGTATTTTACTCGCCCTATCTCTTCACGCACCCACATACCCTCATCGTAGACTCTTCCTTTCGCCCTTGCTCACGCAATGTTCTTTAAATCTACATATTCACTTCTTAATTTTATTAAAAAAAAATATATGCAGTTGCTATGCTTGGAAAAAAAAATCGGTTTAACATCACCCATTACCTACCGTTTTAGTAGAATCGGAAGCGTACCTTAAATTTATCTCTTCAGTTATGAGAACTTTAGTTTATCCGAACTAGGACCGACCCTCTACGAAGTTCGGATAATCGGCGCTCTACTGCGTTCAAAATGAATGCATTGTAACAACAGTAGTATAAGTTTTCTCAAAATTTGTTTCAAAAAGCTTGCATTTTTTCTGTATTTTATTTTACTAATAATAGTCTATAGACGTTTAGTTTAGTTTTATCCAGCTTTGTGTTATGCCCTCTATTTTTGTCTCAATGAAAAATGTGTATTGTTGATTCCTTGAGAGACTTAACTCCTAGCTTAACCCTTTGAGGCGCAACCCTTTCCCAATGCTAAAAAAAGGGCAGCCGTTGCCATCGCTCGACTTAACTACCAGAGAGATGGCGGACGATCGAAACGTTCATCGCATGCCACAGATCTAGAGACCCTTTTTTTATGCAGCTGGCTGTGCCGGGCACAGCCAGCTGCTGTGGCACTCGATGAACGTTTCGATCGCCCGCCATCTTGCTGGTAGTTAAGTCGAGGCCCTTTTTTCAGCATTGGGCAATCTCTCTACCTGTTCTCGCGTTCTTCCATTTTTCGGTAGATGTCGGTGCTGTTAAAAATAATCGTGAAAATTATTTTACGGGAAATGCCGTGCTAAAAAGTAAAGGATTCTCGTAGAGCTATGTCACCCGCAACTATTTTTATAGAAATCCAACCTATTCTTCGTGACTGGCAACAGTCAAAACGTCAGAGTTTGGTGTTGCCAGAGCGGCAAAACTGCACGTTAAAGGGTTAAATATGGAAGAACAGTTTAACATTTTTAACAATTAAATTGCAGAAATATGACCAAATGATGACATCTTACTGCAATGTACTTCGAAGCTGTCAAGTTAAATCAAGTGAAACTTCAGTATTTTTATTTTTCATTTCCTTATTTCTTTTTTGCCGCGAAAATAAGTTCCTCAAGGTATCAATCATCTCTTCCGTGCATGTAAAATTAAACTCTTTTTCATTTTTAAATTTTAGAAATATGCATTATTTGTATTGTGTAATTACTTGATTCAGAATTCAATCATTACTGGAAAACAGAACACGCATTGAAGTAAACAACTTATGTACAGTTATTATTACAAATTTCTGCCCAATGTTCGCATTTCTTTCCAAAAGGGGCTGGACGAATTTGTTGAAACGGGCATCTTCTCTTGAGAAATAGAGCACTTTCTGTTCAGAGAAAAGGCATTTCTATCGATATCCCACTGGAAACGATGCAAAACGTTTCTTTTTCTTTCTAAAGGACAGGGCGCATCAGTACTAGCGAAAATAAGCCTTACACACATCCAAATTTATAGATTGTGTGACGGTGGCCTATAAAATATAAACCCAATTTGAATTTATTTGAATGTACCATTTAGACACTAGCTCACCTTAAATGATTTACGTCCGTAAGCCGTAATGCATAAGAATTATTTTTTGCTACCCCATGAACAAACTATCTGCTCTACACACACCAAAATCTATACCGCTTATGTACCGTCACCTATAATATAAGTACCTAATGTGTGTTCAATTGTATGCACCGTTTAGGCAACAGCCCACTTTCAAGAATTTCTGTTCATAGGCCATGATGTAAGCGAATTCTCTTTTGTATCCTTGTAAAAAAAAAAAAAAAAAAAAAAAAAAAAAACTGTAAGTCCTGTACAGTCGTGCGAAGTTGGTCTTAATATTATACATATATATATATATATATATATATATATATATCAAATTTGCCCTGATCAAATGCACCATTTAGGAACTATCATGTTCACTCACATATACATACAAACACACACACACGCGCGCGCGCGCGATCGCATACGTACATACATCACAGCGGGGGCGTAGCCAGGGGGGGTTAGGGGGGTCATAACCCCCCCATGAGAAATTTTTTGCCATACAAAATGTATATTCTTCACTAAATTATCACACACACGTATACATATACAGGGTGTCCAGCCTTAATTTGACCCAATAGCTAATTCCCGAACCGTTGGGTTTAGATATGCATTTCCAATTTGAAAAATGTTTTTAAAAAGGTAAAGAATGTTTTTACGTGCTTTTCGAACCAAAAACGCATTTAGAGAAAAATTACAAAAATTAAATTTTTATACGGTCCCCAGGTCCTATCACTTATATTTAGGAAAAGATGCAGTACACAAAAACAAAGTAAACACAAAAAGTTTCATTTTATTACGATAAAAACTGACCGAGTTATGGAACTTTGAAAATCAAACATTTCATCCATTTTCTCGGTCATTTTCAAGTAGCTAGTAAGGACCGTCTTGAAAATGGCCGAGAAAATGGATGAAATGTATGATTTTCAAAGTTCCATAACTCGGTCAGTTTTTATCGTATTAAAATGAAACTTTTTGTGTTTACTTTGTTTTTGTGTACTGCATCTTTTTCTAAACATAAGTGATAGGACCTGGGGACCGTATAAAAATTTAATTTTTGTAATTTTTTTCTAAATGGGTTTTTTGGTTCGAAAAGCACGTAAAAACATTCTTTACCTTTCTTAAAACATTTTTCAAACTGGAAGTGCATATCTAAACCCAACGGTTCGAGAATTGGCTATTGGGTCACATTAAGGCTGGACACCCTGTATATGAGTTGTAGTAGTCGTAACTCCCCCCATGAAAAATTTCTGGTTACGCCCCTGCAACACAGTAAAAATAGCATAAATGAATTCAAAAGGTGTAAATAGACCAAAATCTCGAAGTCGAATTTTTTCATGTGATTACAATACTTTTCTTACATCATACACATTCGAAAAATAAGGACTTTTTTAAAATTCAAAATTGGATTACCTTTCTCTTCCTTTTTGTATTCATAAATTAAAAGGTGTGGTACTCATGATACATGAAAAATGTTTTTATTTTAAAAAAAACTATGTATTAGTAAACTTATCTGAAAACTTATTATTTCCAAATATACAGTGAATTTATTTCAGGACAGTATACATGTAAAACAGTTCTGTGGAGCAGCATCTTGTGTATATATAACATTCTTGTTCGTTCCCGGTTAAGTTCATTTTATTATTTATTGCAAAGACGGCTAAAAATTATTTATTCCTAACTAAATAGACATTTCTGCAATTGCACTTTAATACATATACAATGGGAACTTAGCATTTGAGTTTATGGCACCCATGCACGGCAACAATCAAAATTCTTGCTATTGTTTGCTTTACAACGGCTTACCACGTTAAGCGTGTTTTTGCGCCTTAAATTTTCCATGATTGTTTGATCATTATCTTTTTTTCCGCTTTTGTTCCACCTTTTTGTTTTCGCAGCTTATATTGTGATTGGAAAGTATCAAAAACATCTGTTTCTACCGCACAACACCTAATTTCTCGTACAGAATTCTTTTCTTTTTTTTTTTTTTACCTGGGAAAAAAAAATTAATTTCGTGGAAACATTAAAAAGTATTCCTTGCAACCTATCTTTTCTCTCTCAATGTATAATATAAGAGTGCATCAAATGAAAACGGGACAGCAGCCACAAAATTAAAAGGTATTATTAATTTTCAAATGTAATCATCAAAATTACAGAAGCATTTGTCCAACTGTTGTACCCAGTGGCCAATGCCTCGTTCTTAGAAAGAGTTAGGCTGAAATTGAAACCAGTTTCAAACGTTGTCCATGACTTCACTGTCCAAGTGAAAACGTACGGGGCAACTTTTATCAATTGCAAAACGTACGGGGATCAAATAAAAATGTATTATTAATTATTTCCGACCTTATTTTGAATAGTTTTTCAATTTACACTGCACACTTACCTCTACTAGATAAAGAATCAAAGCCCGTTACCATCTTTTTGTAGCACAATGTATGTATGTATACACACACACACACAGGGTGTTTCGAAATTAGAGAAACAAATTACTAGGAAGGGTAGGTTACACCAAGACCGTTCAGAATCACATAGCTATGGGGGTCGGAAACGTCGTCTTCATTTACCTGTTAATAATCGCTTTAGAAAAAGAGTTCAAGTAATAATAAACTTCCTGACCACGGTTTTTCAAAAACTGATGCATCTTTCTAAGATTCCACTTGAGAAAAGTTGTTAATTCAGTTTTCGGTGTTTTTTTTTTCCCTTTAAATTGATGAAGTTGTCGGAGGCTAGCCCATTGTTTATGAAATTAGGAAATTCGACTCACTCTTCAACGCTTTTTCGAAAGTGATTATTAACAGGTTCATGATGACGAGTTTTCGACCCCACATCGCTATTTGATTTTGAACCGTCTTGGTGTAACCTACCCTACCTAGAAGTTTGTTCCTCGAATTTTGAAACACCCTATATGTATGTATGTATGTGTATGCGTACTAAAGTTAGACATAGCTTTTACGTGACTAATTTTATCCCATTTATGCCTAGTGTCCCTTTTTTGGGACGGCATTTTCACTATTAGTCGAAAACGTTATTTATTTTTCCTAGCCTTTATTCATGAGTATTGAGCCTCAACTCTACAAAATATTTTAACATGACCCAGTAGGATGTTGATATTTTCATTTTTATGCATAAAGATTTTAAAAGAAATTATCCCTTGTTCAAGAAGTTGACATCAGAAATTTATCTATTATTTCTGTTATCCGTAAAAATCGAAGAAAGTCGCAAAAATATCCAGGCACAAATGGGTGAAATATACCTTAAACAGTATGTCAATAAACAAGAACTTGCCAGCCTGTTGAGTTACTGCTTTATTCAAAAGTGCATTTAAATGAAAAAATTTCTTTTTTTGCATACATATATATCAGATTATAACAGGTAACTTACAAAAGCACGGCACTTCACACGCATCATGAGTTAATGCTTTTTCTTTCGTTACTGGGGTATGAAATACCGCAGTACGTTCGGCTACTGCGGAAATGGTGGTGGTACAGGTCTTATGAAATGAGCAGAATAAAGTCTGGTATCCAAGCTTGTAAGCTTGTATTCAATGATTGTCGCTAAAAATCTGACAGACAAGTTCGAATCTTTTATACGAACACTGACTTTGTAAATTGATATTAATCTTACATCCGGGTTCATGGAAGGAATTTTTACTTATTCCATGGTCGAAACCTTGAAAATGCCATCTTAGATGTTTTTGAAAAAACAAAGGCAGTATTTTTCGGGTTAGAGTAAATGATTGTGAGTTCATCAAATATTTAACTACTCACAAACCAGTAAATTTCATGTTAATTGGCACATTTAACCTTGCTGTTTACAGAACACAAAGCTGTTTTTTTTTAATATGATTGAAAAGTTCTATAAAAAGTTGAGCTAAACTTTTTATAGAATATGTACATACTTGTGCATGCGTATTAGAAAAGACAATTGAATTTATCGACATTCTCTCTACATTACATTATTGATAGCTGTCATCGTCTTGCTTCATTTTCTTCTTTAGTAATGGAAATCATTACTAAGCCATTTCACACATCACACTTTAACTGTTTTCAGCGGACAGACCAATCACATCCCGATTCCACCGTCCTTAGATAGTCTCCTCACACTCAGGTGAAAACGGTTTGGTGCGAAATGTGTCGCGATTAGCCAATCGCGACGGTTTGTGTGTGAAAAGGGTAAACGTAAGCTCAAGATGAATTATGAGGTTTCATCAACACACCCCCAAATTAAAAATAGCCAGATTTTCCTATCATTAAAAACTGCTCTGCACTATATGAAGAAACGATTTGAATTCTTATATAGGCTAGCAATCTGCTGCCATTATTTTTGTTTACTTTTTATTCTAATGTAAAACAGACAGGAAATGATAAGTTCATTTGTGAAAGAAACAATCACAAGTGGTTAATACCTTCCATTCCATTACAAAAAAATTCCATTTGCAGAGACACATAGGATCAGTCTTGAAAATTTTTACAAATTGAAAAAATAAATCGGTCATTTCAGAAAAATCATAAAACTTGATTTTCCTATACAGTCAAATGCAGTTTTGTAAAGCATTTGAAATGCCGATTTTTATAAAAGAAAATTATTGCATGTTTTGAAACCTAATTAATGTAATAAACCTAAACGAGTCCTTAAAATTCTTCATTACTTCACTGTACAACACGCAAATTATCTGCTGTGCAATTTTTTGATTGATTTCTGAAAAGTCGTGACTTTAATTCTATAAATAGCCTATTCAAGTCTAAAAGATGTTGTTTTAAAAACAAAATTAAATTTTGACTGTTCATATTGAAACATATTATATACTATAAAGTGTAAATAGTATTTCTTATAGAATGTATTGAATATCCATCCTTGTTTCTTGCTCATTTCCATTATCATAAATTAACAAAGCATATGTGCCTGTAAAACTAATAGCGTTGTATGTGTTGCCATTGCATGGTTTTACTGTGATAGTTTATGTATTATTATGTTTCAATGTGTTTGATATAACAGTTGATATGTAGATATTGAAATGCATGCATTATCTTTTTGCAACATTTGTACTATTTTTATATGACTGAATTAAAATAAATTGTGAAACTTTTTTCGTGTTTCGTTTGATAAACAAATATTAGAGGAGAAGGGAGTTAAAACTTTTAAAAGTGTGATTTTAAACACTCAGATTTTTTCTTAACTCATACATTACGCAGGATCTAAAATTTATTGTGGTAGAATACTTCACACATTGTGCATGAAATTACTGCTTCATAAGATAATGCATTCTTCAAACTAATTTCCAAACAAAAAGATCCGTATCCGCAGATAATAACAATAAATGATTCGTCTCCGCAGCTATCTTAAAAAACAAGTTATCCGTAACTAACTTTTTAACGATCCAGCACACCTCTACAGAATTGTGTGCCTATGAAATGGCTAATTTTTAGATCATTCACATTATATGAATAATAGCAAACACAAAAATAAAGTTAAAGAATGTTCAATTTTCCCATTGAAATCAATTGGAGAAAAAAAAAAGTTGATATTGAATTGACGTAGAGATACCGTTCAGCTTAACAGATCGCAGCAGTTTCTATCCAAACGCTCCAAAGAGCCTAAATATAACAGACGGCTATACAAAAATGTTGGCCTCAATATCGCAGGGGCTCTAAATAGAGGCGGGGAAAACCGTTATTTTCAAAGAACAGTTGTTCACCGTTGCCGCTCTTTTTTAAAGAACAGTTCTTTTTCCTGTTCTTTTGAGAACAGGTTTTTTGATTTATGGTAGCTTTATTATGACTATTTTATTCAATTTAAAAATGAAAATATACGTCTTTTTAACATGTACTTTAGTACAATTGTAAAACCCGCAGTGGTCTGGGCACTAAACTCCGTTCCCATAAGAACACGAAAAGTGAAGCAGCATCCGGATTGGCCAGTGCTTGGGAGGGTCAACTTCCTCTCGGCTCGACTGCTGTGGGACCGTGTGCCCTAATGGGAGCTGGTGCACGTAAAATCCGTCGTGGCTTCAAAGTCCTCCAAATTGTTAAACGATACCTCTGGGGGTGCCGATTTCAGGGGGTGGGTCCATCCTCTGGAATTGGTTCAAAATTAGGGGACCCCAAGCTGAGTCTGAGTTCCTCCCACTGGGGCTCATTAAAATGGAAGCAGCCCCTTCCGCCCATCGCCTGCCTATTTGAGGGATCTGGCACCGCCCTGCGGGTTGCCAGAAGGCGTTAGCAACAACAACAACAATTGTAAAATGCTTAAAAAAAACTTTGCAACCAACATTCTGGCTTTCTTCAATCAAGTATGTTAACAGTAATTTTTGATTATATATATATATTTTGATAATTTTTGGTAAAAATATTTTAATTATATTAACGTTCTATAATATACTGTTAAATATGCACATCTTTTTAAAATCAAAAATTTTTCCGATGCTTTTTATTTACTTTTGTTATCCTTACTCATAGCACGTATGTAAAAATAAATGGAAAAACTTAAATTCTAGAGAGAATTATTTAGACCAGGCTTAATTTTCGATTACTTACCTGAGTAATACAATATTGCTTACATTAGTAAACAATATTTGATTCTGAAAGCTCCTAAAATGACATAATATTCATAACTGTTTGATTAGACTTGTCGGTATTTTAATAATTAAATATTATGAAACACTATAAAAGAGCTAAAGAACTAGTATACTTCTTCTGTGTCGCTTTCATTAATTTAAAATCCGCATTTAGTAAAAGACAATATTACAAAATCTTCATTTTTTAAACATTAAGTTACTTGAACTGAATATAAATTTAAGTACAGTAATGGCTGATTCAATATACACGATATAGATATATGATTGTATATACTTCATACTGTTGCAGAATTACTCTGCTACTCCTGGGGTTCGTCGTTCTCAAGTCCAGTTAGTGTAAAAAGTTCAAGTAAAAAGTCACTTGTCAGGATGGAACACAAACTTTATTGCTTCTAGAACTTCGTAGAACAATCAGCTGTACACAATTCACAAGCACAATCTAGCAGTAACGTGCTTTTAACAATCCGCTTGGATCAGAAGCTCTCACAAATGCTGTATTTCTCACATAAAATAGGACACTTTCACTGGCAAAAATTCAGTGAAAATATACGAGAAATAACACTAACAGTCTCTCAAGACTCAGCGATGAAGAATTTACACACAGAACTTAAATTCAAAGCTTCACAAACAGCGCGAAACACAGCTTCCTTCACAAAGCAAGCGTATTCACTCTCTCAAAGCTTGATCAACACTGAACTGTCGGGGCGACGCGCGCTTCTATAAATAGCCGACGCAGAAGGAACAAGAGGTTTCCAGAAAAGTCAATTTCTCGAGGGTTCTACATAAAGCATGAATTTTGATTACGTCATAGAAGAGAAATGTTAGGTTATTATGCGTTTTAATGCAGGAAAAACAACTTCCAGGCCCCATTGGGAAAATCGCGCCAAATGACCAAAAAGTCGCCAAGTTTGGCGACTTTTGGCGAAATATCGCCAAATTTGACGCCAAAAATAAGTCCCCAAATGTGAAGAGATCTAAGCTCTAGGACTAATATTTCTCGAGATTTCTAGAAGCCCATAGAAAAACATATGGTAAAGCGAAATCTCCGGTTCTAATTGGCCGATTTTGAAGCAACAAAAAGCAAAATTTATCTATTTGAAGCGTAGAATACGAATTTTAAACCATTTTAAGCCCCAGAGCAGCGGGTTGCCCCGAAAATTCGTAACAATACACACACAGCATGATAAACAATATTAGATTCACTTAAAAAATATAAATTACAAATTTTTGTTCATTTTCGACTGGATTAATTTATTTAGATAATTGTTATCATTATTTACAAGACATAAAAATGATCCAACCACATAAGTGTTTATTCAACGATTCGATGAACAATATTCCAAGATGCTAATGCAATAGCTAAATCTAAACCAAGAGAAAAATCAATTCCAACGAAACACCAGTTTTGTTTTTGTTTCTTCTGCTTCAGCACTACTACAGCAGACCGCCGAAGCTGATAATCTGCAATGAATTCCCCCCCCCCTTTCCTAGTCTTATTCCCAGTCCACACCATAAATTTCATGATAAAGCGAACGGAAGTTGCAATTTTCAACACCCCCACTTTGGAATACATCGGGAAAGCTTCCACCCTATAGTCGTAACCCTTGAAGAAGGGGGAGGGGGGTTGTAGGACCGCTGGAGAGGGAGTACCCCCTTCAAGGCCGTACCCAGGGGTCTGGCCCACCACACCCCCGAAATTTAAACTTTTGTTAACAATCTAATAAAGATGAAGTCTTTGTGAAAAATTCAACCTTTCTTTCGTTTGGTCCCCCTCCGAAATTTTTGTCCGGATAAATTTTTTTCTGGATACGGCTCTGACCCCTTGTACCTGAGGAGGTGAATCAGGAAGTCTGCTCCCCCCCCCCAATTTAAAATGTTTTTAACAAAATAATAATGATGAAATCGTTTTATGAAAAATTCACCCTTTTCCGCCGTTCGGTCCGCCTCTTTACCTTAAGAAAATTTTATTGTTCCAGGTCTAGCTCCAAAAGGTTATGGATCTGGCTCGAATAATAATAATTTAAAAAAAACATTCATTCTTTGGCTGCGACTACAAATAAAAATGTATGTCTCGGGCTCCAGCTTAAAAGGTATGGCTTTGGTTCCAACGACAAACATTTTTAGCTCTAAAGTTTAGACTCTAACTCAAAATATTAAATAAATTCATCTCAAGTTTAAAAAAAAATCATTGTGTAGCCTTCAGGTTAAAAACATACGGCATGGACCTACACATTTCCAATGGGGGAGCCCACAAAAGAGTCGATACACTCTTAGAGCTTAAAAAGAAAAAAAGAGTAAAGTTTCAGCTTAAAAAGTACATGCTCCAGCTTAAAAATTATAGACTCCGTTTAAAAAGCTGTAAGTATCAGGCTCCAGATTAAAAATAATACGCGTGTATAAATATGTCGATTGCTTCGACTACGATTTAAGAAAATGAATACGACTTTGGCATATCAAATTACATGGCTCCGAAAATCCAGATTAAATGGCTTCCGACCAGGTCCATACCTAGAAAATAATTTCGGAGTCGGGGAGCATGGTATATCGGGATAAAATTTTCAGGATATATCCCCCACACCCAATTTCTGTCTAATTTAGCAAGATTATTTTTTTTTTATTATTGCGCAAACATTTCGTTCATTTATACATCACTGCATTTCATACTCCTCACCATGTTCGCCGGCAGAATATTTCCCAGGGGGGGGGGGGGGCAAAGACTACTTCAACGTATAGTTACCATGTTGGAAAGAGCAAAAAAGCAAAGGATAACACTGCATACAAAAATCCAGGGGGAGGGGGCATTGCCCCCCCTTGCCCTATGCTGCCGGCGCCCATGCCCCTCACCATCCCCACACAGAAAAAAATTTCTGGCTGGGTTAAAAGTTCTAACCCCCCCCCCCCAGATAATCATCTTCGTTATCATTATTTCTCAAAATAACTAAGATTCCACAATTAGAATTTGATAAAGCTAAAATTGTGAACTTCTGTTCCCACCATCAGATACGTAGCCAATGTGGGGGAGGGGGAGGTCTGGCCCCCCCAGAATTTAAATTTTTCTTCAAAAAAATATTAATCGTGCCTTTCAATGAGAAATTTCACCTTTAAGGCATTTTCCAAAATTTCTCTTTCTTCTCGCCTGCCATAAAAATTTTGAAGCGTCGGACCTTAATGAACTGAGAACATGTTTTTGCCGTGATCACTGAACAGGGTATTCCCGTTCTTTCTTGAGAACAGGTTCAAAAGAACAGGATGTTCATTCTTTCCCCATCTCTAGCTCTAAAATAACCGCTATGGATTCGGGGGTTCCCTGTGTTGTAAGCACGTTTTTCACAATAATTCAACTGTCTAGTAAAGCATAAAATACGTCTTTTATGTATTTTGAGTAACGAATAGCACAATGATAGCATCCAATTTGGAATAAATTTTGATAAACATTGGTTTTGTAGCGCAGCGTTGAATTTGGCTGTTTTAAGCATTTGGGATTTTTGCGTACATTGTTGTGAATCTTGAATTAAAACCCACAAGTTTGACTTGTAATGACAATGAGCTCGTTTAGTTAGATGATTCAGAAAGATCAAGAACCGTTGGTACGCTTGAGGTTGGGTAGTTGTTAGGTGGCAATGGTGTACAAGGGCAGGTGGTATGATGGTTACAAATGTCTCCGAAAGACCAACAGTGCTATCCAAGTTGTGAAGTCAATTTAAAACAAGTGTTACCATCACCAGGAAGTTACGAGAAAGCCGCCCAAGAGAGACGACAACTGCAAAGACTTGCTTTGGCATTAAGTGCACGACAACGTAAATAGGTAATGATTACGGAGTTTTCCAGTGACCTAGCTGTGCTATCTCTGGAAAAGAATTTTCCAGCAAAGAGTATACGGACGGTTAACAGAGACGGCTCTTTCCGCCCGTCGTCCAGTGGTATGTGTCCCTTTGACCGTTAGGCGTACGGGACTCTGGCTGTCGTGGAGCCGAACACGTTTGGACACACCGAGAATGGGGACGTGCTCTTTTTACTGGTGAGACAAGATTCGGCACACAGAGTGTACTCATGTGCAGAGAATGAGGAGCTCTGCGAGTATTCCTCCAATGCAAAAGAAATCGATCAATTTGGTGGCTGAGGAATCTTTATTTGGGGCTGTATCCTGTTGAGCAATCGTACACAACCGCACGTCTTTTATTTGAGTTGTGTCACCGCACAGCGCTGTTGGAAGGAGGTCTTTAAGGCTATTTGAGGGTTTTCCGAATGCTACAGGCCCGCATTTCCTTTTTATGGATAATAATGTGTGGCAACACTTAGCTAAAATTGCTGATGATCTTCTTGAAGAGAATATTCGGGGCATGAACTGGCCTGCCAAGTCTCCGGATTCCATTCTTATAGAACAGTTTGATCTAAGAAGGACCCATTGCTCGACGTTTATGCCTTTTCCAAGACCCTACATGCGTTAAAAGTGACTAACAGCCTAGTGGCTAACAGTTAGCTAACAACTCACCACTTGAAATAATTAAAACTTCTTTATGTGTAGAATAACGCACATAAGTTACTTATCGGACATACTTATGCGAATGCGTGTATTTTTACAAATTTTAATTAATTTCAAGTTTTAAACACCAGTTTCTTTTTGAGTATTTTTTATTAACTCACCACTTTTTTACATTGTTATGTTGCTATATGCTTTATCCTATAATAATATGGCTCAGTGGCAAGTTTTGTTACAATAAACCCAATATTTCTTCAGTTATGACATATTTTGTGTTTGTGACCTTAATTTTGGACACCAATGTACTTCCCACACAAATCTCCTCAGCCACATCTTTTTCCATATTTTTGGCACCATGATATCTATTGTTAAAATCTTTGCGGGAAGGGAGTTATTTTTTCCAGGACAAAAACTGCAGAAGAATCGATTGCTTCTTGCAGGAACATCTTACTTGCAACATTACATCGATGTAAAATGTTGAACCAAAAAATGAAAGAATTAAAGGATTCAAAATTCTGTATTTTCTGAAAGGTTCTCCCCTTCACAACGTAGAGTTAGATGATCAGAATGCCGACTAGAATTTCAGAGTTCAAGAGCATCAGATACCGGCTAGAGATGAGACGGGCTCAGCCCGAGCCCGGGCCCGAACCGGGCTCGGGCTCTGTAATTGGTAATTGCATTCGGGCTCGGGCTCGTGAAAATTTTTTCATTTATTGAAAATACTCCTTGAAACAGATTTTAAAAAGTGATTCATGAGGAAAATAAAAGTGCTTATAAAAAAAAATAGCGGCACGAGCGCCTAGAAGCTGCATGAATCTCTTTGGGTATTCCAGAAAGGCGGCTTAGTTAGTCATGAGATCGGACGGACATTATTTGATAAACATGGATATAAAGAATTAGAAAGTGCATTGAGAGTTTGCAACTATATTTGCCTATAATTTGCACAAACAGCAAAATTTATTGTATTCTATCAATGAAGTAATTGAATTTTTTTATCTTTAGTTGAAATTTCGGGCTCGGGCTCCGACTTAAATAATATTGCGCGGGCTCGGATTAAAAGTTCTCGGGCTCGGGCTTAAAAAAATTAGCCCGAACTCATCTCTAATACCGGCATGAAGTCTTGATTCCCAGCGGATTTCGCAGATTTCTATAATCGTAAAGATCTATTTAGAGCGATTTCAAAGTATAACAATGCGAAGTGGCATCGCTTAACAGCAGGGAAAAAAAGGATACTAACGACAGAAAATAGGGTTCAGCTCTTCTATTGTATTCGCTGATCAGTTGGTGGTTGGTTTAGCACATTCACCTTGTATTGGTGGACCCCTCAAGTCATTAAAAAGTTTTATAATTAGCTTGAACAATCTCCCTTTATCCCCTACAGCTCGACTACAGTGGAGGGGACTTAAAATAGGCCTAAAGTCCTTGTATTATTTTATTGCTCCATGCTCACTATTTGTTCAAAACGATCGATCCCTCAACTACAGAATCAAAATGCAAAAGCTTTTCTATTTAGAAAGAACATAAAAGACCACTTGCTTTACATCGCCGGTTGTCCTCTTCTCAGTTTATAGTTTGGATTCTGAAGGCTCCGTCATCAATCATTAATTTTTGTAACTTTCTACAGAGAGTTGCTGCAAGGACATTGCATCGCAATGACCACAGACTTCCTGCTTCATATTATCTACCATACGTGGGCAACCAATCTGACCTGTTGGGTTCTCCGAATCGCGGAGGCACATGAGCTATATTAGAATGAAAAAAAAAAAACAATTCTTAAGCATGGTATATTCTGGTGATACTGAATGGGATAACATCAGGCAGATCTACTATTTGTCAAGAAATTACAGCAAAAATCTAAATTTAGCGCTCCCCGAACTTCGGTGATCTGTACGGGGTACAGCAAGCACATGTTTAGAATCGCCCGTGACGGTACAGAATGTATTATGAAAAAATTAATCCCTTGGGTACAGATTTATTTAAAGAAATTCCTGCCTTTCGAACGGCTATCATGTTCAGATCTACCCACAAAGTGATTAAATTGGCAATCCTGACTGGAAGAAACGTCCTCCTACAACTGTTACAAATCAATCTTGCCATGAGCAAGACTATGTACATTTAATTTTGTCCTAGTTTTAATGACGAAACATGCTCATCATCCGTTACTTAAGCAAAGCAAGTGCATGACACAATGCAATCGTTAAATATGCCCAAGGGGTTAAAGAAGTGAGTATTACGCAAAGGCGGTTGTTCCACTCAAGGGAGCTCCAGCCTGAATTTTCGGAGGTGTCCACTGGACTTTTCAGATAGGTCTATAAATTGTTCAAAACCTCAAGAAACTTTGCAATACTTGCTCTTGGATATGTTATGGGCTCCTCCTCTCTAAGTAATGCAGGTCACGGTACGCTTATGTTTCGAGCTATTCTATTATTTTGGGGGCACACACATGACAGGATCACAGCGCTAAGAAACGCTATAGACGGCTCAGATCGCCCCATCTCAGTGCAAAACACACAGTAGAGATACGAAATCGAAGAAACACTTTTTGAAAAAAACATTTGTTGTTTCACCACTGACATTTGAAGCCTTTTACGGGAGCACCGAACGTGATGGTTTTTTGTGAAGGGGCATATAATGGATGGCCGTCATTACTACTAAAGAGGACATCACAAAAAAACAAGCCCATTCCGGAAATCGAACCCAAGGTGCGATAAAATGGCCCATTAGCAGATTAGCCACTACGCCACCTGGGCGGCTCGAAAAAAATAATAGCCAGGCATAAATTTCAAAAGTATGTAGAATCGGACATTTTATGCTCTCAAAAGAAAAGAATATTAGTAAAAAGCATTAGAAAAGCACAAAAAAATAAAATGCATCGTCGGTAACTCTAAACTAACAATTTAGGGGAATTTATGTGTCTTATTTTAACTTCAGTTGAAATAATGTAGGGTTCGTCTAATTGGTAAACCAAGACAAACGAGTGTTCGAATCTTTCTTTTAGCTACATTAACAAAGAAAATTTGTATCTAAAAGGAAAGATGTTAAAAGATAATTCTTTAAACCGCATCTCCCCACAGATGCGGTTTAAAGAATGGGGTGGATACAGGCGCGTAGCCAGCAAAATTTTTCGGGGGGGGGGGGGGATATGAACTTATATGTGTACACATAGACGGGATTTCATCACTAATCCAGAAAATTCGGGGGGGGATATATCCCGATATTCCCCTCCCTGGCTACGCCCCTGGGTGGATATATGGTTCCAGTAAACGAATACAAAGCAGGCATTTATCATTGGCTACCTTGTAGGCTAGAACTAAAAATTAGTGATGTGGTTTCACTTTTAAGAATTTCAGATTTTCGTGATAGAGAGCTACAGCTTCAGAATTAAAATATTTGATAAGTAAATTCTTTTAAATAAGTATTATTATTTTAATTAAATAATATTAATATTTAAAAATACTATTATTTTAAATATAATTTTTTTTCTTCTTCTTCTTCATTGCATTTTGAGAAATAGGTGGGAGCGTCATGGGCGCTCATACGAATTTTTCTAGCGGAGGGCAAATTTCAAAGTTTTAACAAATTTAGTTCTGGTTTTGCCATTTGTATACGTCATGAGACATTAACCTAAAACTCTCCGGGGGGGGCAAGTGCCCTATCTTGCCTTCCCCCCTTATGGGCGTCCATGGGGAGCGTTAAGTTCTTCCTTGCCACTCTGCCTTAATTAAGTTCTCCCCTGCCACTGAAAACCTTAGCTTTGCCTCTGCAGCAAGGACGTACCCAGGGGGTCCGGAACCCCCCGAAATTTCATTTTTTGTTAACAAAATAAGAAACATGACGTCTTTTTGTGAAAAATTCTGCCTTTTTCACCGTTTGAACCCCCTCCGAAATTTTTTTTCTGGGTACGTCCCTGCTCTGCAGTTCTAGAGGCCGGTTGCAAAATGCACTATTGTGCACGGTCTTGTCTTCAGGCTACCCCCTTCTTTCGAATAATAGGATAGCCTGATTCTTCTTAGGGTGCGAATTAGTTCCTTTAACCCGTTTTCCTGAAGTTGCACCGGAAAAAGGAAGGGTCATTCGATGTCGATAAGGCTGTTTTCTTGAAATTGCTGGACTATTCTATGCATTCAAATACATGTCCCCCTTCGGCTAGAAAAAATATCTGGACCCCAGATTCTAGTCTGATTCACTGCGAAAGGCGTGGGATTCTACGCTGTTCTTTTTTCAGTGTCGCCGACGTTGGGTAATATCAATATCATATCAGTAGCGATAAGAATTTCTGAATAGTTTCATTGCTGGATCTGTTAAAGCTATGTGAAGTTTATTTTTGCATTGCCAACTTTTGGTTGAATATATAGCAGTAATAATTGTAACACTTGGAACGACAGTGTTCGACATGGAAAAACGATGAAAGTGAAGGCATGTCTCATATTGAAACAGCCACATTTGGGGTGCCCGCAAAGGCGGATCCAGGAGGAGGGCGCAGGGGGCGCGCGCCCCCTCTGGGAAAAATATATTTACACTAGATAAATGGGGTTTTCACCAATATTGAGTGTTCTTTACACTAGATAAAATGAGTATTCACGATTTGCGCCCCCTCCGAAAAAAAGTTTCTGGATCCGCCCTTGGGTGCCCGATACCCACACAACAAAAATTTCTGAGATGTTTAGCAATGCTTTCACTCTTTGCTACTAACGCAACGAAATCCATGTCTGACTCTGAGAGAGTACAAGAATTACGATATATTTGGATTCCTTCTGCGAATTACACTCTTCCTGGACAAAAATTTGGATCTAAAAAGCGACGATTTCTGATATCATGGCTCCAAAATTTTTTTGGCTAGCCCATTCAAAAGCTGAAAACGGCGCTTATTGCGAATATTGCTTTTTGTTTCCTCCAATTTATTTCGTTTGCCGGGAAATGTAGCCACCAGTCTCTTGGTGGACAAGTGACAAAACCTTGTCAAAATTTAAAAGATGCTTTGGAAATTTTCAGATTGTACGAATTAAAACATTATCATAAATGCGCAGTTTTAAGAGCCAAGAATATTTTTGACATTGTTGACCAGAAAGCGGATTCGGTTATTCTTCATCTTGACAGCAAAAGAAAAGAAGATGCTCTGAACAACAGAAAAAAAACTAATCCCAGTTATGGAAACCTTCATATTGTGTAGAAGGCAACAACCCTACTAGCAATCGGGCCTACTCGGGCTACCACCGGCCACGTAGCCAGCCGATGATGGCCCGAGCAAAATTGCTAGTAGGGAAATACCACTACGTGGGCATGAAGATTTCGGCTGAGTCTCCCAAGTAGATACTGAGCACAATGATGAGAAATTTCAGAGCTCTTTTGAGCTATCGTGCAAAAAAAAAAAGATGATCAGCTGTAAGAGCACCTTTCATGTAGTGCTGCGAATGGAATGCATACGAGTCCCAGAATTCAAAATGAGCTTTTGCACATCATGGGGGACATTATAAAAGCAACAAATAATATATTTTTTAAAAAATTTAAGTCAACAAAGAAAAGTTTTATTTTAGTTACTTTTTATTAAATTTAATTAATTACATTTAATTAATGAATTAGCATTTGAAAAAACTATTTGAATTTGAGTGAATGAATAAAAAGTATTTTATTAACGGCTGAAAATTTGAATAAGATATATAAATATATATAGGGAGAGTGTGAACTAATAGTAGGAATTGGGAAAAAAAAAAAAAAAGAGATGCACAGTTAGTTGTTACAATAGTTCTAAATACAAAATTTCAACATTCTACGGTTAAAAGTTTTAGAGTTATGCGAAATGCGAAATAATTTTTGGCGCCAAATTTGGTCATATTTCGGCATAACTCGCCAAGGGCGACGACAATTGGCGAGGTTTTGGACATGGACCAAATAATGACTAACTACCGCCAAATTTGGCGATATTGAGTCAAAATTCGCCAAGGACGAAGAAAAATGGATATATTTGGGGCATGGACCAAATGACTGACTATCGCCAAGTTTGGCGATATTTTGGGCAAAACTCGCCACGGTCAATGACATTTTGGGCATGGATCAAACAATGACTGACTACAGATGTAATATATTGAAGCTGTCCTTAGACATTAATGTATTGAAATTCTTTTAGGTGGTCCTGTAAATAAACTCTCCAGTAAATTGGGACCAAAAATCGAGATGCGCAACTAGATATTACAACAATCTTATATATAAAATTTCAACATTCTACGACTAATAGTTTTTGAGATTTGAGAGTAAAATGCATACACACGTACAAAAGTCGCCAAGCTTGGCGACTTTTGGCGTAGTTCTTGAGGGAGGCACGTGATCGTGGTCGGACCATTATCTAACTATATGGTAGGACGGTATTGTACTTGTAATGGATGAATGTCCCTAAAACTACCATTGACGTAAAGTGTTGGAAATCTTTCGAGTGTTCCTGTAGCAGCACTATAAATAATAAAGACACTTTCTTCGATGGAAAAATTGATTTTGTAACCTTTAACAGCATACATCACTTCTGAGTCGTTTGAACTGGCCTAATACCTCTAAAATACGCTTTAATGAACTTCTGCCCATAGAGCGTAAAGTATTGAAAATCTTTTGGGCGGCCCTGTAGATAAACTATCCAGTCGAATGGGACCGAAATGGCGGGTGCACAACTAGATGTTACAACAATCCTGAATATCAAGTTTCAACATTCTACGTCTAATAGTTTTTAAGGTATGTGAGTTCAATGAATTTCGGCCCATAGAGCGTAATGTATTTAGAATCTTTTCGGCGGTCCTGTAGATAAATTACCCAGTTGCTTGAGACCAAAACTGTATTAACATCATCCATTGTCATGCACTACAAGATTTAAAAAATGTATTTGAACTTGAGTAGATGAATAAAAAAGTATTTTATTAACAATTGAAAATTTGTACAATATATATATATATATATAGGGAGAGTGTGACCTAATAGTAGGAATTGAAAAATAATAGAAAGAGTAAATGAAACAGGATTTTTTACTGTTCTCGCAGACGAGACAACAGACATCGCTGAAGTAGAGCAAATTTTATTGTGTGTCCGATATGTAGATAAAGCAAATATGCAACTGAGGGAAGATTTCTTAACCTTTGTAGAAATTTTAGAATTAACCGGAAAGCACTTGTTCAAACAATTACGCCGGCCGACAGTGGACTGTCCTCCACTGAACAATAAATGGGTGAGATGTGAAATCGCAATATTATTCACATTCCCCAGTTACCGTTTGTCGGTTTAATACCGGAATATTTCCCTCTTTCTCTGCGGTGGGTAAAATTTATTGCTTACAAGTGAGAATTGGCCATTAAAGTGACTTCATCCCCTACTGACTTCGGCTGGCCGAAAACGCTCGAAGTCAGCGTCGGCCTTTATCGTTACTGATACTCATCTTTCCCAACATCGGCTACACTGAAAAAAGAACAACGTAGTATCCCTCGGCTTTCTCAAAGAATCAGACTAGAATCAGGGGTCATGATTTCTCCTAGACGAAGGGGGGGGGGGGGGTACATGTGTTTGAATGCATAGAAGAGTCCAGCAATTTCAAGAAGCAGCTTTTTCGTCATCGAATGATCTTTCCTTTTTCCGATGCTTCTTCGGGAAAACGTGGTTAAAACATCTGGAACTCAGTGCCGATCCTAGCGGGGGGCAAGATGGTGCACCGCACGTGGGCGGCCAAACTTCAGGGGCGGCGAAATGATTAGAACTATTGAACTTTTAATTGAGACGCAATTTATGTCTGTAAGTGTAAATTTTAAATTTCCTACAAGTGAAACTGGTAGGGGATTTAGTTATTCGTATTTTTACAAGTCATTGAAAAATGGTGAAAAAGTTAGACGAACTTGGCTTTTATATTCTGTTTCATTAGATACCGCATTTTGTTCTTCATGCAAAATATTTGGAGGGTCCGAAGTAAAATATATTCAGCTTTTTAGTGTTGGTTATAGGGATTGGCCACATTGCTCTGACTATTTTTCTAGACACGAGAATAGTGCAAAACATATGAAATGTGTTAAGAATTTTTGGGAGTTCAAAACACGGCTAAGCAACAATAGCACAACAGATAGAGAACAACAAAACTTCTTTTCTTTGGGAAAGAAACGATGAAGAGAAATTATCGAACGAATGATTGCTATTGTGCAATATTTGGCTAGCCAGAACTTAGCTTTTAGAGGTAGTAGTTCAAACCTATACGAAAAAAACAATGGAAACTTTTTAAAAACGGTGGAAATGATAGCCAAATTCGATCCTGTTTTCCTTGAACATATAAATAACGTCCAAAAATCTAAGGATAAAAATACCCGATAATGGCGGCAACATGCGCGGAAAAAATATAGGTCTGCAAAAAAGACTATTAGATATTAATCCTATAGGGCAATTTTTTGTACCATGCGCAGCACATTGTCTGAACTTAGTACTAATTAACGACGCAATTTATCTATAGCACTCAGATTATTTTTGACTATACCAATCAGTGTTGCTTCAGGTGAAAGAAGCTTTTCAACTTTAAGTTTGATTAAAGATTACTTAAGATCTACAATCTCACAAGAAAGGCTTACGAATTTGGCTATTATTTCAATTGAAAGTGACATCTGTGAGGCGCTAGACATTTCAAGTGTTATAAATGAATTTGCCTGTAAGAAAGCTCGAAAAATATTGTTATAATTTTTTGAAAGATCAGAAATATTTATTGTAGTAGTAGAGTGTATTTTTCTGAAAATAAAATACGAACTTTAACTTGATTTTCATCCATTCCATACTTTTAACACTTCCATACACTTTTTAAAAAGTGTTTGATAGTAAATTATTTAAACATTTTGTTATTTTGTAAGAAAAGGGGCGGCCAATTTTAATTTGCACTTGGGCGGCCGAAGGTCTAGGATCGGCACTGCTGGAACTAATTCGCACTCCAAGGAGAATCAGGAAATCAATATACTTGTCCTCGGAAATTCGAGGCTATCCTATTCCTTGAAAGAAGTGGGAAGCCTGAAAACAAGACCGTGCACAATAGTGCATTTTTCAGAAAATGGAGGTTTTAAAAAAAAAAAAAAACTTGTTTCTGCTATGATCTTTGCCTGAATAAATTTTCAATCTCAGCACGCCCAGATTAAAAAGTTAAACAAAAGGAATTTGTCCTGTTTCAAGAACAGTGCGTAGCCAGAAAAAAAATTTTAGGGAGTGTTTTAGGCAACGCAGTAACGAAAAATCTTGAGATCCGAAAATTGTAAGCTTCAGAAAGGCCTTTCTAATGAACATTGAGGCCCTTATTCAGGGCAATATTTACAGCTGGGTGCCCCGAGCAGTGGACCTGGGCCGCTGGACCTTGAGTTTAGGAGATGGCACACATGAGAGAAAATTGGACCATAATTCGATTAACAGTGGTTAAGCTTGGAAAAAGTTCTAAAGATGAGACTCCATTATCGTTTGTTGCCACAGAATTCCTAATCTATTTAACAACAAATATTTCAACTGCACATAAAGAACTTCTATTTCATTTCATATTTACAATAGTAAAAGAAAGTTATACATAAAATGTCTCTGAAGTTTCTAACTAAAAATTAGAAGATGAAAGATATAGTGCACTTTCTATTTTATACGTCTGGTTCTCATTGCAAGATGAGGCCATTTTTGAAAAATTTAGGAGAGGAGGTTCTGACACCCAAAATCCCCCCCTCTCTGAGCCACTGTTCAGAACTGGCCTTACAAAACTAGAAATGGGCCATTCGTTCAACAAATATACATATAAAATTAACTTGAACACCTTTTAAAATGAAGTATTTGATGATCAAACAAAAAACCCACTTTTATTGCAAAAAAATACTTTTCAGTCTGAAAATTTCGGGGGGGGGGGCGGGGGGTTGCTCGAGCTCGAATCCCCTGGGTCCACCCCCTGCGTACACCTCTGATCGTTATTGGCAATTTTAGCATAATGATAGCAACTAGCATTAATTAACGTAAAATAGTTTGTCATAGAATCAGGGATGAAATCGGCAAAAGAGCAAAAAAGCTAAAATCATACAAGAGCAAAAAAATTGTACACGTGATATTTGTATATAATTAATGTGAAAGAAGTTTTAAGAAGAAAAACATTGGAAAATGCTAAAAAATAAAAATACCACACAGTTAACTAATAACTACTTTCAGGAATTCACAGAAAAAAGTAGAATTTTCAGAGAAAAAAAGACAAAAAAGTGAATTCCACGTTATTCACAAAAAGCTGAAGAATTTCATCCCTGTAGAACTAAAAAAACATTTTATTTTAATCAGCAGCAGCTGTGACTGCCTGAATTCAATTCCTGGTTAAGAAACACACGCGCTAGAAAGAAAAGGACTCGCCAATCAAGTAAAATTTGCTAAATCTGGCCGATTCGCGACAATCATGGAGTTACAATCTAAGTCCATGGCGACAATGATGAATACCAAGAAACGTGCTTCGTAGAGTGCGTTAGATCGCTTCAGCGGATTTAACGTCTGGTGGAGTTTGGGCGGCACAGAACAGCCAGTATGAATCCAGCTTGATAAGTAGATGAACGGCCGGGCGGAAAACCAGTGTTTCTGTTTCTATGTTAGGAAATAACCCTTTAAAAAACCCTTGGAGGAATAACCCTTTAAAAAAAATCATATTTTAGTAATGAAACCCAAACTAAATTATTAAAGAATAGATAAATAAAAACATAAAAACTTAATTTGCTCCATAAAACAAGCCAAATAAAGTTGAAATCCATCATTAAGAAATGTTATTTTTGCGACATAAATAAGTTAATAATAACAGTAATAAAAACATTAATATTAAAATTCAATAAATTCAGTATTAAGATATTTTCATGGAAAATTTTCAGATATTTACTATAAAATTTTTTTAATCGATTGAGAAGTGATGCCATTTACTAAAATCAAAATATTTTCTAAATTATATATTTGAAGTGATGTGAAAGTGTGAAACGTCTTTCCTATTTTATTTTAGTTTTTAAAGGAACCATAGGAACTCCACAGAGTTGTTTGTGTCTTGGATTGTGGGGAATGAGAAAGCATTTTTCGATTTATTTATTTTACTTCACTAGAGCTTACATATCAACCATGATATAGTCACAATATTTATTTATTATACTTTTGTAATTTATCTGTGATATTATGTCGTGTTTAGCGCTCGTAAATTTGTTACTATGAGGAAAAGTAGTTATTATTTATGTATTTACTACTAAAATAAATGTAAGTTTTTAGTATACATACGATATAGTTTTTTTTTATGGAAGATTTTTATATTTAAAATTTATTTAAATGTTTTTTGCTTTTCTAAAATTGAGTAATTTTCAGAGTATTGGTGTTTAATTTATATATTTTAACGTTCTCCTGCCTCTGTTTTTTTTTAGGTAAATGTGACCATGTAAAATTTAAAAGGTAAGATATTTCTATTGAATATAGTTTCAAAATGTAATACATCACTATTTAATTAGATTTCTGTAGTGTATGCTTATAAGAATAACAATAATAATGGATTATTGAATTGCCTTTAAATTATGGTTGTCCAGTTTACGCTAGTGTGCAATCATTTTCCTTTCTTTCTTTACATATTTTTTATCTTTATGCAATCGCTTTAAATGCAAGCTATTGAATGATTTAAGCAGAGTTTTATTGTGTTATTTACATCGTATTTAGAGTTTATTATTATTTTAGATTTTCTTCTGCTTTTTAAAAGTTCTTTCCAGGATGTGTTTAAAAAAAAAAAAATAAAAACAAATTCAAATCATATTTTTAAAACTAAAGTCGGATAAAAAATATAATAATTAGATCAGGTTTTTTTAAACAAGTGTAACTAGTTTATATAAAGAGTACAGACAGTTGCCAAATATTTATTTGCTGATAGTATAAATCTGTAAATAAGATATTTCTTCGGTGTGCAAATAAAATTTTTTTGTCCCAGGTGGTTGATTTTGGAAGCCTATCAAAATTAACTGATTATATACTGACTTACTTCACAAATTTAAAAGCAAATATTTCAGAAATAAAATTTTATAGAAATGTTAATCACATGCAATAACAATAATAGCATTTTCACATCTTCTGTAAGTTTATGGGAAACAGAAATTCAAATGTACTATATGAGTGGCCAATCAAATAGTGCAATGTTTTAAGTAATATAGTCTTAAAAACAATATATTAAAGACTAATTGTTGGATGTAATGGCACAATTCCAAATATGTATAGGTTGTTTCTTTGCAATTGAAATTCTTGAAAATATGATGGCACACATAAGAAAGGCAATTGAGTGTTTCCACAGTATTGTGTGAGCATTTACATCATGTCTGCAACAAGTTTGATTGATTATAACTAAACAAAAAATTGAGTTAGATGATTAAGTGACCAACTGTACCATATTATACGGGACAGTCCCATATTTTGAGGTTTTGTCCTGTATTTAAAAGCAATCCCGCATTGTCTCTTATCTTCATCCCTGTGATCCCCACCTTCAGCTGTTCTTTGTTAACCCTTTAACGTGCGGTGTCCTCGCCGTGAGGACACCAAACTCTGACGTATTGACTGTTGCCAGTCACGAAGAATAGATTTGATTTCTATAAAAGTAGTTGCAGGTGACATAGCTCCATGAGAATCCTTTACATTTTAGCATGTCATTTCCCGTAAAATAAATTGTCATGATCATTTTTAACAGAACTGACACCTGCTGAAAAATGGAAGAATGCGAAAACAGCTGGATCAATTGCCCAATGCTGAAAGAAGGGCAGTCGTTGCCATCGCTCGACTTAACTACCAGCAAGATGACAAATTTATTTTCATAGTTGACACTCTAAGCTAACATAATCATGAAAAAGTGAAAAAATATTTAATTGAATTGAAAAATAATTGAAGTGCATCGAACTGGCATCGCTGCATTAACTGGCATCGAAACTGTGCATTCAATTGAGTGCAAATTGAGTATGTATATTAAATCACAATCACATGACTGTATAGATTTTGATGTGTATAGAGCTGATAGTTTGTTCACTTACAGAAAAGAAATCTTGTACATATGCATTAAGGTCTAGCGGTGCAAATTATTTGAAATGCACTACTGTCTGAACACTCCATTTGATTGAGTTCAATCAAATTTATTTAAACGCTTTGTAAAGATCAAGTGTTCAAAAAATTGACTGGGAGCCGCTCCAGATATTTTCCCCCCTGTCTAAAGCATACATAGGCTTCTTCATTAATGCTCCAAACTTGACATCTTTCTTCCGAGACTGATTTGGCATATTATTTAGCTCAAAAACCATATTGACAGACTGTTGACTTTGCTTCAGAACACCTTGCTTAGTGCAGTGTTGGAGGCAGGCCTAGAATAACGTTCTTCAAAACTGAGGGGGTGAATTTTGCCAGTTTGATAGTTCTTGGTGAAATTAACTTTTTCAGTGGAATTTCCCCCCCCCCGCAAGATCTTACATTGTTTATGGGATATTTTACCATTTTCTTTTCGTGATTTATAAAATTTAGTGTGTAAGTCTATTTAATTTTATTAATATTGCTTTTAAATAAAGAGAACATTTAAAAATTATGATCAAACAGCTCTAGGAAACTACTAAAGTATACTGAAAAAAAATAAAACATTTGAAAAAAATGTCTTTTTGATTAATGGTGGAATAAACTTTTCTAATATTAACATGATTAGGTTATTACAGAGATAATTACATGTAACATGATTAGTGGGGAAATAGCAAAAGTGGCGGAGGGACATTACAAACATTCCACCGAATAATGTCTACATAATCGGTTGCATTGAAGTCAAGTGTTAACACTCTAAGATCTCTAACTGTTTTTAGTTTGCAATTTTCTCAAACTTTGAGAAGTCAATGTAATCCCAGTTCTCTCATATACTGTCTTTTGTCTGTAATGATAGCTAAAAATAAATTTCCAGAGTGTTCAAAATAGTAATTTCATTCTATTATTGTGTTGATTATTTTTCGCAAATTGTCAGGGAGGTATCATTTTAATCTGATCAACTCAAACACAATTTTTGGACCTTAAGAAAAATAACCACTCCCTTTGGTTCGAAACCACTGAGGCATGTACAGTGCACTAAAAAAAAAAAAAAAAAAAAAAAAAAAAAGTTTTGTTGATTCAGCAAAATTTTGGTGGGTTCTATTTCAAAGAAATATTTTTGTTGAATCAACAAATTTTTGTTAAAAACCAACAAAATTATTCAGTTAAAACAGGGAAATGTGGCAAACCAAACAAATGAGGCATCAAATTTTGTTGAATCATCAAAATTTTTTCATGCTCAAAATGTGTTCATTTTTTTCTGTGTGCAAAATGAAGTGCACCAGCTGCTTCAGTTTTTCCGACGCTCTTTTTTCACTGACCTATAGTTGGAATACAAGATTTGCTGCTGTTACCCATCATAAATTTGATAATGGATCTGGTTCTCGAACAAGCAAATCTGCTGGATATTGACCTAATTGATTATTGCCGAAATATCTAGTAGATAAGAGTTGGTCATTGCTCAGCTCTTTCTTGTCAGTATTCGGAATAGTGCATTCAATAGGTAAAAAATCTACCACATTAAGTTTTTCACAGGCTTTCATTTTTTGACCTATTTCACCACTACAGGATGATGGTCCTGTTGTATCTCCATCCATGTGATTTGAAAAGATATCTTAATAGTAGCTCATTGAAATGTATGGCAAATACACCATTGCAGTGGTCTACCAACGTTTAGCTCGATTTGACGAATGACACAATTTCTCCAGCCAGTGTTAGCTTCTGTAAATTATAAATCAAGGGTTTTAATTCCCCCCCCCCCCCCTTCTCATTTTATTAGCTTTACCATACAGAACCTAAATTAGCTCTTTTCAAATTTCAAACGTTTGTGGGTTTAAAAAAATTGATAAAGAAAACTCATTTTCTTATTTTGTTCAATATTTCAGAGTGAATACCTGATTGAAAGATATATTTTTTCTCAATTTTTTTTTAATGGTTTTTCTTGTCTAAATGTGTAACAACTTTTTTCAAATAGCCATTTCCGAAAAAATAAAAAGTTTTTTTGGCCCACTTTTGTACATATCCAGAAACAGAATTTTTTCAGTCAATCTGTGACAACTTTTTAGGTATTGAAAATCATCTGCAGCAAAATTTCATAATATCCAGTAAGGCACGTCCCACCCGTAGGGAACTGCTAATCTAGGGAACCAAAGCTGTCAAAACAATTATACATTTTTTTTTTTTTTTTTTACAATATCAGACATTACTGCCTCTGCTAGGGGTCAGGTGCATGTGTGGTTCTAGGTCATTTGAAAGATTTAATGTTACGCAAACAAAACAATAGAAATAATAATAATATGCAAAATAGCTACTTTACTATTAAAAGTCTGAGTATGTTCAAAGGTTAGCACATTTAGCTGCTATATAACAATTTTTAATGATTTTATTTTTTTAAACTTGTTTTAATATTTATTGATTAAAATATCTTATGAAGTATTATTATGCATTTTCTTTTCTCAAAATATTGTGCAACTATTCTATTTTAATTACTTTTCTATTTTTGTGTAGAAACTTACTGCCTTCAAAAATGGATGCATACATGGCTGCTTCTGCAAAAAGCCAAGTTCCCACTTCAGAATGTAGCCAGAGATTGAAGTCTGAAGAAATCACTCAATCCAAAAGTGATTTTCGCCAAGGCAGTGCTCACATGAATCAAGTGTCTTTCATCCCTGTTTATTCGAATAAGAGTGTGTGCCATAAGTTTCCCAAGCTTATGAGTGAATGTGAAAACAAGAGTGAAAATGAAGGAACTGAAAGGAAAATTTTACCTACTTACTCCCCACCCGTTAGACCAAGGTGTCCTGGGAACAATGATATACTTGCTGCTCGAATAGCTAGAACACATCTGAGGCGACGCTCTGTTGGTTTCGAAGACATGACATCATTAACATCTTACTATGGGCACAATTTTACTAATGATAGAAGGTATGTTAAGTGTAAAAAGTTAAATGTTTTAATGTAGTTTGTCATTGTTTTTAAGAATTTGCTTATACAGTTGAACCCCATTATAACAAACTTCAAGGGACCAAAAGTTTTGTTTGCCATGTCCAGTGGTTCACTATATCCAAACCATTAAGAATTACTATAAAACAATGGGACTAAGATTTTCATTACTGTAAAACTTAAATATAAATATCTTAAGTATCTTACTTCGTATAATTCACTTTATATTCTGATTATAAAGAATAATTTTTATTTCTGCAACTGTTTGTTCCATAGCTAACTTAAGGAAAAATGTTCTTATATACTAGGTATCCAAGAAAATGATAATACAGTATGGAACCTGTTATCCGGAATGGTTGGGACCGGGTGTATTCTGGATAACTGAATTTTCTGTAACTGGTTGGGGATTAACGTCACATCTACTAATTTGATTGGTAGCATAAATGTTACTCTCTATTTTTGATTAGAATTAAACATTAATTGTTAATATGCTAGAAAAATAATATAAGAAAACTCTAATATGATCAAGATAAATAATCATTTAGAGAGGAAGTAGTAAATATATGATAACTTCTTGAAAACTTAGTGACACACTAAAAAAATAAATAAAATACCTTATCGAATTGCTTACTTTATAAATTCTAGCTGTAGTACTCAAAATAAAAAAACAAAAACATAAGAAATATTAAAATAAAACTCATTTTTTGCTTTTCTTTTGGAAAAAAATAGGAATTTAATCAATTGAAAAATAATTCTGGATAACTGGTTTTCCGGATAACTGGTTTCTGGATAAGAGGTTCCATACTGTATACTTTAATTCTTTATCAATTAGAGATAAGTGGACAATGTGAGTTGAAAAAATGTTCAAAATAAGGTAGGAAAGACTACAGTAAGAAAAAAAATCCTCTAGGTAATTTTAAAAAAGTGACACCTTTTATATTTATATTCGATTCTCATTCGAAAGAAATTCCCAGTTAGTTAAATGTGCCCTATATACTAATGAGTTGATGCACAAAATTTGAGAATTATGTCTTGGAAAGTGTCAAAGGCATAAAGCTAAATATATGCTGACTTTTCAGTGGCCCTCAAAGTGAAAAAAAAATCGCATATGATCATGTTTAAGTGTCATACAGAAATCATGAAAGAAAGTAATTTTTTGTACTCAAGCATTGAAAGTTTACATTCTAGTTCATGTATAACTATCAAGTGACCATCTTTGTTTAAAAATAGCTCTGAGACATTTTACAATGAAAGCTGAAATTTTGTTAATTACCTTATTAGTGTATGGGGCACATTTTATTAACTAGAAATTTTTTTCTACGGGGATCAAATACAAACATAAAAAGTGCCACTTTTTAAAATGAATGAGGAGTTTTTTCTTAACAGTGTTTCCCCCCCCCCCCTACTTTATTTTGAACGTTCTTTTTCAGTTTATATTTCCCAGCATTTTACCATCATTTTGGGACAGCTGTATAAACAATGAGTATGATGATATAAACAGTGATCATATATGATGATATAAACAGTGGATAGAAGAAGTTCAGAATTAAAGTTCAAATTTGATTTTTTGTTGGCTTTCAGAAAATTATTATACTGTTCAGTGTGTATGATTGCTGTGTGATTGACATGTGTGTACAATTAATTTAGATACAATTAATCCTATTATATAGTTACTCTCATAGTCAGATAAAAGAAAAAACTATCTGCGCACATAATCCCAAACTAGCTGCAAACTCAGAATAATTTGTGATAACTAAATACATAGTGCATATATGAACACATGTATATGCATACACGCACACATCTGTACAACGTGCTTGGGCTATAGTGTCTTAAAGAAGATATTTCTTTTGGGTAACTATCCATTAAAAAAAAAAAAAAAAAAACTTGGAATTACTGGAAAACTATCTGCAAGACCTTTGAATGTATCCATGCCCAGCATGTGCACGTGCGTCTACATTATCTGACTATGGTTACTCTGATCCCTGACACGTTTTTGCAAATAAAGTTATTTCCTCTGCATGAAACATTGATATAAAAGGGGGTGTTCCCAGAGAAGGGAAATCTTTAAAATGTGAAAAGTTTTGGCACTTTTTAAAAGAAAATGCAATTCCGATTTCAGTATATGATAAAAACTGAATATGAAGTTATTTATTTTAAGTGGACAAATATTAAATATGTTGAGTGCAGATATATTTTTGTCGAATGTTTTTTTTAGTGCCCTTTGTAATTACTTCCACAAGGTCTTTGACTTCTAGTTATTTATGTAATTTAAATGGATAAACTAATATACTTTGGATTAGTCTGCATAGTGCTACTGTACAGCTATTGTTATGTAAATTATCTGTCACATTTATTTTATTATTTTTTTTCTCTCCTCACAATGAATGAAGTGGAGTAAGATTCATTATAGAAATTAAATATTTTATTACTTATGTTGTTACACATTACTTTATGTGGCACTTGTAATAAAAATTCATTCAACTTTTATTTTATTGAAAAAATGCTAATTTTGTTTTTATTTCTTTTATCTTTTTAATAAATTATGAGCTGTATAATCAAGTGGCATAATTAATTGAATTGTCTAATAAAATAATTTTAATATTTTTAGGTTTCAAAGTTCTGTTAATAACTCTAATATTCCTCATCCATCTTCTGAAAATCACAGTAAGAAAAATTTTCTAAGTATTCTAATTATTGTGTATTTAGGTTGTTTTAGATTAAGCATTAAGTTTTCAGAGAAATCCAGTAAATTCTTGAAAAATCAAGAAGAAATAAAATTAGAATAATTATGTGAATATATTGGAAATCTTGCATACTTCATTAGTTATTTTACTATATTTTATAAGAGTTTTCTATTTCATGATCCAGTTTTGTATAAACTTAAAATCATTGTTGAATATCCATTTAAATGAATTTTATATCTGTGTATTTGTTAATATTTACTAATAACTCTTTATTTTTGACTAGGTACTTTCTTACACTCTGATAACACTCAACCTATTAGAAAAATGAATCAGAGTGGAAATTCTTGTTTTACCTCTTGGAATCACAATGACCAGGTAATTTTAATAATTTTATGCTACAAGATTGTATGTATATAATTTTACTGGCCTTGTTATTATTATTTTAACCTGCCCAGGAAATTATATTGTAATTCATGACTTATGACTATTTGAATGTATGCTTTAATGGATTAAAGTTTAACTAAAATTGTCCTAGATGATACTTTTATTACTTTATCTTAATTGGTAGTCTGTTAGCTTGATAACTGTACTCTTAAAGTCTATTTTTTTAAAAGTACATTTCTAAAATGTGTAGCCAGTAAACAAAGTTTTTTTTCATCTGTGGAATGAATTTTCTCTTTTTATGAGCTTTACATTATTTATTCATTTATAAACAGCCATTTATTATGAAGATTTTTTGATTGAACAGATAAAGTAAATAAGAATAGAATTATTCTTTCAGTGAAATTCCAAGACTTTGTAGTTCTTGCTGCTGTTTTAATCAGGGCAACTTTCTATGTGTGCCACTCTGGCATCTTTTTACAGAATGATATAAGCTTAAAAATTATTTTTTTTTCTTTAAACATTTCCTTAATGTAGAATAATTAATATATACTGATGTAAATGGTATAAAATATGTTGTTTGCTATGTGTATTTGAATTTACAAATATATAACATTCCTGTTGAAATTAAATTGATGTTAATTCATCTAAAATTTTAGCTTGCCTCTGGTGAAAACGCTAATGATCAACTGGTGAGAAATGAAAAGCCTCCACAGCTACAAAAAGATAAAAGCTCAAAACGTAAATCTAGTCTAAATAGAATGGATTTTATACAATTTTCTTCATCTAATACTGGTTTGTCTGTCTTCATTATTTTTCTAATAAATAATTTCCTATAAATAACTTAATTTTCATGCATTGTTTTTAAGTTGTTTTATTCTTTTGTGTTCTTTTGTATTATTTTATTCTTTTGTGCTGTTTATCATATGTTTATTTCATTGTGATTTATGGGAAGAAAAATGTTCTAGTTCTGTATATACTAAAAATGTAGGATTTAATTTCTTGTATGTATTACTTAATATAAATGAAAAATAAAGGTAATGGCGCTGTGCACACAAATGTATTGCAAAAAAACATTAGTTAAAATCTGTAGTAGCTCCCCCCGCCCTCCCCTGAATTGTACAATACTTAATAAAAGATCTGTGTGTGTGTACAGTCCAAAACATGTTTCTCAATGCAGTATACCCTCACCTATTTGTGGTTCATCGTTTGTGTCCTGGCGTACTCGCAAATTTTGCTCTTGAAGTTTGTTTTTCATCATTTTGGCAATTTCGTGAATTTCTTAGGCCATTTTTTAGCAGAAAAACTTTCATGTTCACCCTACTGATAAATAATTTTAAAATAGCAATGTCAGTTAATTAAAGTAAAAAATTAGAAAAGAGATGATACAGTATATAATTGGTTAAGCTGTGCCATACATTTTTGTCACCATAATCATCTTCATCATATGGTACAGCAAACTGCTACTGTTTTTAATTTATCATTAGTACATATTAATACATTATTACTGTATTAATGAGTAAGACTGTCTTTAGAATGTGTTTGGGAGCATGTGTTTTGGGGGGGGGGGACTGCATCAGTAATTCACAGATTATCGGGATTCATGTGAGCGGAAGAAACGTAACCCCCAGGAATAGTGGGGGAACACTGTATTGACCTTGGGTATAATTTTATTTTACCCTGTATGCTTTACGATATACCTATTAAGTCTGATGATGTTCACATTGGTTCCATGTCCCCCCCCTCCCCCATAGTATGCAACTTTGATTCTGTGTTAGGGGTTTTCTCAGTAGACCTGTCTCTAATTCCTGTGGAACTACCACTCTTTGGGTTTATAATGAATTTTATTTATCCTGTACCCAGTGGCGGATCCAGAAATTCTCTTTTGGAAGGGGCTAAATTTTTAAAAAAGCTTATTTCACCCAAACAAAATATACAATAAAGCAAAATTTTAGTCTAAACCAATGTAAAAACTTTTGGGAGGGGCTAAGTGATTAAAAAAGATCACTTTACATATTCAAAGTACATAATGAAGCAGAATGTTACCCTTAAGCAATTTCTTTTGGGGGGGCTGAAGCCCCCTAGCCCCTCCCCTGAATCCACTACTGCCTGTACCAAAACAAACATAATCATTGCATAGTTTGCCTAGTGCCAAGAGGAGAGGAAGGACAGCCGTATGTATCGGGTTATATTAATAATGCATACGATTCTGCTCCTATTTTCTTAATTAATCACTACAGTAGTCCAATCAATATCCCAGCGTGATTTTAAAACTTGCAATATTTGAAACATTATTTCGTATAGTTCTGCAGCATTGCATTGTAATGTCAGCTAGTATGACATAAAAATTCAGAAATAATGTCATTTTTATGTAAGAAAAATCTTTTTGGTGGTGATAATGTTTGTAATTTAATTTTAAATTATTTTGCAGGCAGCTCACAGTACCCTACAGACCTTTCACAAAATAATAGCTCATCTGATGAAGGTAGTGAATCTAAAACTCATTTAAAGAAATCCGACTCCCTTAGTGGAACTAGCAAAAGAAAGCACAGCGCTAGCAACATAAGCACTACAGCAAAACCTGAGGTGAAGACACATGAGGTAATTACTGGTTATTTATAATTATTTATCTGAAGTAAAGGTGTAAAATTAGTTAACTGTGTTTTATGGTTCATTTGTAGAATGAAATAATGGTCTAGGAATTATTGGGGAATTGATCTAGTGATTGCTTTGATATGGTGCTTACAGATATTAATGTTTTCTCATGTGTTTAGTAATAAAAATTTTAGAAAATTTTATATACTGCTATTTTATACACTATTTAATTAATCTCTCCCACTCTCTCTGTACATACATACAAACATACACACAATATCTATATAAATAAAATTACTTTTGTCTGTACATTTCTTGGAATTAAAAAATTTTGCGATTTCTATCCGTTTCAAGCACCTGGGAATCCAGTGCGACCCTCAAAAAAAAGTTTGTCTGTCTGTCAATCTGTCCATGACCCTTTTTTTTTGTTCAAGCATCACGTAAAAATGACTGAAGCGAATAATATGAAATTGGGTGCCATGATAGGTGGTCACTCTGCTTAAACTAAATATTAAATCGTAATTATTAAATTTCATAAGTATTTTAAAAATAGTTCCGTTTTTGTAAAAATTAAACTTTTCCCTTCTCCTAAAACTACTTAAAAAGTATAATAGCTTTAGTTTTAAAATATAACTCAAAATACTCAGCTTAATTTTAATTGTATAGCCTGGAAACATCCCGGTTTCTTCCTCTCTTCCTAAATGCGTACTTGCATGGTATTGTTTACAAAATGACTGGATGTGTCGTGTAAAACTCAAAGTTGAGGTGTTCCTCGTTTGCCTGTAATTTGGCATTCAGTAGTTTTTTGCTCGTTCGCACTTGCGAACGATTACGATATTTTGCGTATGCAAATTTTGCTTGAGCTAGAATTAAATGTCCGTCAACATATGCAAATCTTTTGACGCATTTTGCGTGTCGCGTTTTGATTGGCTGCTAGGTATGTAGCTTAGTATATAAGCTCGGGAAGTTTCGTATCTCCTCACTTCTTCTTGTTTTTCAGTTCAGATCGGGATGGTCTGTGACTAGCAGCTCTCCTGCAAGGGTTTGTATGTGTTATGGCAAGTTGCCATGGTTAATTGTTAAGTATCAATTTTTTTTCCCTAAAGGCAAAGGGTCTTAAAAATTAAAATGAATTATATTATGAATTAATTAAAATTAAAATGAATTAATTGAATCCAAAGTTACCTTTAGCTACCTTTTGGCATCCAGCTCATTTAGTTAGTATAACACATATTCTGTAAGTGTAATTTGGAAATGTTGTATTTTCAGGCAAATGTTTAGAAAAATAAAGTAAATGTTTTTATCAAATCTTGTCTTTGGTTCGGTTGAACAGACAGCAACCCTTCAAAATGGTAGCAGAGCGTGGTTACGATCCACGGACCTCTATGGTCCTTTTTCAACTTATAAACCCAGCGACAGCCGATTACCTTTCTGTCCGAGGGACGAGGGACAATGCTGTATACATCACGAGTCCTCAAGGTAGTCAACTCGTCGGCCATGGCTCTGCTCCATTGGGCAGCTGCTGGCGACTGGAGGGCTTCCTCATAGGATGAAGGCTCGTCGATGACAGCATGGAATGTCTCAGCATCCCGGAACTCTTCTTGATCAGTCTCGGAATCGTCCGCTTTAGCTGGTTCATCAGGGAGGTTGTCATCTTCGGGGGTAACTTCAGATTCAGGAATGTGCTTAAAATTGAAGAAATTTGCATCAAAAATTATGTCGTTCTTTTCGCAGTACTCGCGAACATCTGCCAGGCTTCTGAGCCTTTTGGGATAACCAGGTGCAAAATAATAGATATCATATCGACCTTTGGTCTTTCCAGACCTCCGTCTGTGCTCTTCACGTTTCCAGGATATGTTGCGGCAATGCTGACGTTGATTTCCAGTGCTCTCTTCTACATCTTCCTTTTGAACAACATAAGGTAAAGAGGGACTTACCACCAGGTTCGTTCGACGATAGCCTTTGATTAACTCGTTGAACTTCACGTGTTTCGTTTCTTCGATGCACACAGACTTCGGCAGGGCAGGCATCCAGATGCGATAACCTTTGGTGTAGCGTGCATACCCGATCAGTACACCAGTCTCTGCTTTGGGATCCAGTTTATCCCTTTTACTTTTATTGATGTATACGTAAGCTAAACTTCCTATTACCTTGAGATGTCTGACAGAACACTTTCTCTTGAAAAATAAGGTATAGGGGACCTGGTTACCTATGCTTCGATGAGGAAATCTGTTATACAGGTAGATGAAGGTTTGGGCAAGTTCAGCCCACAAACCTTTCGGAAGTTCCACGTCTATTCTTATGGCTCTAACACCCTCTGCCATGGTACGGTTGAGGCGTTCTGCAACGCCGTTCATTTCCGGTGAGTATGGGTTAGTACGCTGCGCCAGAATACCATTTTCCTGCAGGAACGTGTCGAATTCTTTGGAACAAAACTCCATGCCCCGATCAGACCGTACCTGCTTGATCTGTCTTTCCATCCGTCTTTCAATTCGAACTTTAAATTTTTTAAAGGTTTCAAAACAGTCACTTTTCTTCTTAAGTGGAAATACCCAGGCATATCTCGAGTAGTCATCTACCACTGTGAGAAGGTATCTTGCATTACCATATGAAGGGCCGACTGTGCTGTCCCAAACATCCAAATGTAGCAAATTCAAAGGATTTTTAGACTGACGCTTCTTCACAGTTTTGAAACTTGCTCTTGTCAATTTAGCCTGCACACATGGCTCGCACTGCTGAAGATCACCACTGAGCTTTTCAAGCCCATACACCAGATTTTTCGTCTTCATCAATTTTAAAGCTTTGACGTTTTGATGTCCTAATCTCTTGTGCCACATTATCATATGGTTCTGTATCTTCAGAGGCTTCTCTGTGATGACGTGTGCACTGGCAGCTGAATTCTCGGGCTCCACATTGGATTCCAGGACATACAGGCTTCCTATTAATGGAGCAACAGCTATGACGTGTCCATTCGGGTCAGATATGGAGCATTGAGATTTCTGAAAACTTACGCTGTGGCCAAGCTTGTCAATTTGGCTGACAGATATCAGGTTCTTTTTCAATGAAGGACCCCAGAAAACTTTGGACAGTTCCAACGATTTAGTGTTGCCCTTAACAGTCAGATGCAGGGTAACAGAACCAAAACCTTTTGCTTTTACTTCAGCATTTCCAATTCCACGTATCTTCATATCACACTCGGTGAAATTAGTCAACAAAAACTTTTCAGAAAGAAAATGGTTTGATGATCCGGAGTCTACTATCCACTTCAAAATTTTGGTGGAGTGACTTAAAAAATTTGTCGCTTCGTCAGAAATTTCAGCAAATGAGCAATTTTTCCCTTTACCTGTCTTCCGATTCCCGCAATTTGGTGAAATATGACCTATCTGTCCACACTTAAAACATTTGCGGGTTTCTTTTATCTGTCGGTCTGGTCTCGACGTCTGGCTCTGTAATTTAGGCTTACTTTTTCTTGACAGCATCACACTGGCTCTTGGGGGATCTAATACCACTTCTTCAGGAGTCATCTTTAAATACTTGAGACGATCGTATTCCACCAGTAGTTGTTCGCGAACTTTAGTCGAGGTAAAGTCTTTATCATTTAACATATAAAGTTGTTGACACACGTTATTATATTCCGGGGGGAGGTACATCAGCATCTGGTACGCCACCTCATCATCGTCGATTCTTTTACCAACAGCCGTTAAACGATCTGTAGCTTGAGTCAATCGTCCCAAATAAACAGACATGGATTCGCCGGTTTCATACTTCACACGCATAAATTCTGCACGCAGGTGAGCAATCCTTGCTCGACTAGCCGGCTCAAAAGCTTGCTTAAGGGCGTCCCACATTTGTTTGGGATCGGACAACCCCATGATTAGACTTTGTTGTGCAGGTTCAATCCCCATGGCTATCGTAGACACTGCCTTTTGCTTTCTTCTGAGGAAGTGTAGCAACTGCGAGTCCCCCTCGACTTTAGGAATTCCAGGTTCATCCTTAGTCGTAGCTGGAGAGATAACGGGTGAAACTTCGGTCCCGTCAATAAACCCATATAGGCCCTCATGACATAGCAGCATCTCCATGCTATATGACCACTGCCGATAATTTTCCCCATTTAATTTTGGAAAGGAAAAAACTGAACCTACCAACGGAATTCCAGCCATGTTCAAAAATTTTGTTTTTTTTCTTAAACTTTAAGGGCCTGCCAAGAGTCAAACTTTTATAGTCAAAAAGTGACAAATAGTGTCAAAAAGATTACTTAGTAGTAAAAAGTTTGGCTTTACCTAACAAAAGGTTTCTAGCCGAATGAAACCTTTGAAATCCGTAAACTCAATTAGAAATACAGCTATAATTGATTTAAGGGTTTCAAAAGGGAAATTTTTTTCTTTAATAAATTTTTTTCTTTTATCTTTTAAATTTTAAAATATACCCCCATTATCTTCAAGCATTTAGAAAATACGACGATCCTTCACAATCCCCATAAGTTAAACTTTTAAAATCTAGAAAGATCGATCAAGGCTAAGCCGATAATGAAATTTCCAGGTTTCAAAAGAGCGATTTTCAAAATTTGTATTTAAGTTTTTATAACTAATTCCAATCTCATCGTTAATTCAGCCGAACAGAAGCAACAGAGGTGGTAAACCACGTTCTGCTACCATTTTGAAGGGTTGTTGTCTTCGATTCGGTTGAACAGACAGCAACCCTTCAAAACATAGGCATCGAATTTTTAAAAAATCTTGATTGGATTTTGAGATTTTGTGAAAATCCTTTCAAACTGCATAAATTTGTGTTCGAGCATCACGTAATAACGACTAATACAAATGACACAAAATTTGGTGATATGATAGGTAGTTGCTAATCTTAATTTATAGGTGTTGAATTTTTAAAATATTTTGATTACATTTTGAGATTTTGTGAAAATTGTTTTAAAATGCTGAAATTTTGTTCCAGCATCACGAAATAAAGATTGCAGGGAATGAAACGAAATTTGGTGACATGATAGGTTGCCACTCAACTTGAATTCTAGGCTTCCAATTTTTCAAAAATATTGATGAGATTTTGCGAAAATTATTTCAATATGCGTAAATATTCGTTTGCGCATCACATAATTATGACTAAAGCAAATGAAATTATATTACTTATTTACTCTCTAACCTGTAATATTTTAACAGTACATAAAAATTATAACTTCGCTTTCTTTACTTTGGCAACATACTACATCCATTCTATGTACTCCTACAATGCTGACGAAAGTTCTTGCTTTTTGGAAATTAGCATTCAGCACTAACCCGTCAACGACGGGTATTTCAGCTAGTTTAACATAAAATGGAAGAATGCTCCCCAGGCCAGTCATTGTTATTACAGAAATATTGCACAAAGCGCAATACTTCTGTAATAACAAAGACATATAAATGCTATGTAGCATGTGTATCTTCTGTATTTTTATATAATACTTTTACATAATTTTTAACTCTCTCTGTATATATATATGTGTGTGTGTGCATGTATACATGTATATATATTTCTCAAGATACAAATTTAAGAACAAATTTGACACATCTGAAAATTGTTTGATTCCATAACAGTATTATCTGAGGTGCAGACTTCACCCCATGATTACAGCAAACTCTTCTTAAGATTGCATTTTTTAGAAAATATCCCTTATTGTCTTAATACACAAATTAATATAATTATGCTAGAGGCTTAAAAAAATCAGAATGATTTTTTATAAGTTGCATGCAGCACACACTGAAATAAATGAAAAAAAGTACGTTTTATGAAACTTCCAGAAAAAAATTTAAACATGGAATGCCACAGCAAAATTTTTGTTTTTATAAGATTTTTCTGTTAAAGTTTCCTAACGGATACAGGCTTATAGTTTATTTTTGTGTGACTTTTAAATTTTTGAAGTGCTTGAAATGTTATCGTTTTGTAATTATGTATCAAAATCGCCTTTTTTAATACACTATAAGACATATTTTTTTTTAAAATGTGCTTTTCAAACATTAATAAATTATGAAAAAAACTGGAAAATTTTAAAAATGTCTCTTTACAAGATATGCTATAAGTGATAAATGTATTTTATCATGTGAAACTTCAGGTTCATGAGCTCTTCTAATAATAGTCTCTCATTAATGTGGATAAAAGTTGTTGCCTCTTGACTGCATCCTAATGAGAGTTTACTGTAAATCATAAAACAAAAGTGAAAATAAAAAATTGCTTTGAAGAATGAGATTTTTTTGGAGCAGGCGTGTAGATGATAAGAATTGTAATTTAGATCATTAATGTACAAGCACAAGTTTGGTATCACTTCTTGCAGTTATTTTGTTTTTTTTATTTATCTCTTATTTCTTTTAATTTATTTTTTTATTTATTTCCAGGTGACTCTCAGTAACAGATCTCCTTCCAAATTAAAATCTAATATATTACCTAGATTATCTCAATCAAATCATGTTAATTCTAGACTAAGCAGGTGGAAAAATTCATCAAAAGTATGCTTTTCTCAAAAACTGTCCCATTCAGCTGGGGAGCTTGAGTCATTGAGAGACGCTTCTGAAGTTCCTAGTAGGAATAAAACTTACCTTTCTGCTCAAGAGTATGATGACCGGGAGTGCTCTCGTGTGACATTGAGTCCTGGGATTTCTCACCAAGTGGACTCGAAGCAGTGTGTCTTACTAAGGCAAACTCAAATAAATGAAGATAGTTGTGATATTTCTAGTCAAATAGATAATAAAAATGAGTCTACTAATGATGATCCTAGTTTAATCTGTGTAGGAAACAGTTCGAATGACTTAGCATCCACAGTAGGTAGTTCTGACATTTCAAAATTCTGTGACCAAAAAGAAGGTAACAAAACACACACCGAACAAATCAATCCTCGTAGTGATGCCACGAATTCTGACATGAAGTTAAATTGTGATGAACCCAAAAAATATGATGATGAGCTTGAAGCCAGCACCGTTAAATTAGAAACTCTTGAAATTGTAGAAAATAACTCCAAAACGACAGATTTATATGTATCATCCGATGAAATTGGAGACATTATAGGATCGGATGGTGAAAGGCGCCCTTCTATCTTACGAAAAAAAAGTTTTGAAGAGAAGAGGGAGTTGCACAGCATTCTGAAACCACCCCCTGAAGACAAGTCATCCAAAACCCCTCCTTCTATTCTTAAACACAGAGAAAGTTCGGAAGAAAAGGAGACCTGGCAGTCGAATGACTTGCATTCTATACTCAAAAAGTCAACCAGTGAGGATGAAAGTTGCAACAGTGGTCCCGACATCCGTCCTATTTTAAAACTGAGCACTGATGAAGATTCCCCTAGTGGAATTTTACGACCCCGTCCGATTCTGAAAAAACGGACTAGTTTCAGCGACGAGTGCTCCTATGTCAGTTTTCCTAGCGGCGAGCTGAAGCCTATCCTGAAGAAGAAAACTCCTCTTTCATCGGAGGATCAGCCAAAACCAATTCTCAAAAGCAGACGTAAAAGTGAAGATTCTCGGTCAATATCTGAGGTTATCACTAGCCGTCCCCGTGCCTACTCTGCCGATATGGGGATTAAAATGAGCAGTGAAAGTCAAACTGAGTACTTTGATATTAAGAAAGATTTACGTAAAGTGGAGTCTCATGATTTATAACACTGGTTTTGTTACTATTTTAGAAAGCTACTTTTGAGATTATATATATATATATGTATGTACATTTTTTTAAGAAGTTTAAATATCTCATGTACATATTTTTTCAAGCTTTTATATTTAAAGTTTATTGTAATATATTGCTGTACACAATTTAAGTTTTAGTATTTAAATTTGAAAATTAGCTGTAATTTTGGATTACAGTCTTATATTTTATCTTGAGTCACGTTATGTATTGTAAAGAATTAGATGTGGTTAGTTGTTTCCCATTTAACTTTGGCAACCATCTTCTATAAAGGTATTCTCATTTTATCAGTTTAATAAAATGTCATTCAATTGTTAGTTCAAAATGCATTGATAAAATTTATGTATGAAGCATGTTTTCTGCAAAAAAACGAAGTTCTACAATTCCTTTTATTAATTATGGTTTTAGAAAATTTTATTATTGAATTGATTTATTTTTAAATTTTGCTTTAAAGATTGAGAAATACAACTGCATTATATTTTAATGTTAGGGATATAACAAATATCTGGCAAATACGCTACATCCCGCCAATATACCAAATATTACAATTATCCAGCAGTACATTATACACGGAAAAATAAGAAATATATATACATAGTAAAATCTATAAAAACTACAATAATAAAAATTTAAAAATATGATAGCAAATATTTCTAACAAAAAAGTTTTAATAGTTTTCTGAATATATTTTTATTGCATAAAGAAAATTAGGGTAGTACTTATGCTTTTTTTATAAGATTGATAAATTATGCTGCAGAAACTAAATAGAATATAGCAGAAATAGTGTTCTAAATTTATTAATGGAATCTGGTTGTGTTTCTTTTCATAAATTAACCCTGCCTTTGAGAATAGTCTCATTGCATAAACTGCTGGCTGGTGGAGAAAAGTATTCTTATACTAATTTTAATTAAGTAGGGAAATTTGTTGACTTTCCACCAGTTGAATGAAAATACTTTCAATAGTTGGTTTAGAAAGATAATTATCTAATAAAGGAGAGCTGATTCATCAATTTCATGATTTTCTGCATCAACTTAAATTGCTGTAGAACTGGCACTAATTTCATGGAAACAAACCTAAAAAGATTTCCACTTTTTACTCTTCAGCATTTGGTGAAACACTCAATTTTATCACATGTTATTTCTTTTGAGTTAATAGTAGGGATTTAAATTTAATTAACTAATTGAAATATTAACATGACAAATTAGGATATTAAGAATGATCATTATTATAAAATATAAAATAAAAAGTTATTATTATTAAAATAAAAGCTGACATTTTAAATTGCAAAGAAAAATTACTTTTTTTAAAGTAAAAAAAAAGTGATAGCTTATTAATTTTTAAAAAAATTAAAAATGAAACAGAAAAGCAAGAAAACATACTGCCACAATATATCTGGTTTAAATTCCGTCTGGATATTTGTATCTGACCAAATGGACATCTGTTGCATCCCTGTGTTATCCATTAAAAATTTAGTTTCAGAATTTGTAATTTCTGTGCTTATACAGTTAAAGTAAGTTCTCGTTTGATAATAACTTCCTGAAATAAAATTTTGATAATTCCTAGGTGCTATAAAATATACCAGCTGTTAGCTGCGTAATGAACAAAAATATCTTCTTCTTCTTTTTCTTTTTTTCCCCCCTAGAGATGCACATAAAAATCACCTTGCATGTTTATTACTTTGCAAATTTTGTCAAATATGAAAGAACAGTTAAAATCTAAAGTTGTTCAACAGTACAAACACACCTTTTTTTCTTACTGTTCTTTGTTTGAACATTATTTTTCAGCAGTGATGTGTACCTGATCTTTATTGCACTTATTTTTTTGGGGGGGGGGAAATTTAAACCCATTGAAATATTCTAGTTAAATATTCACAAAGTGAAAAAAAAAGAACTTAAATTAAAAATGCTTCTCTCAATTATTCAAATATTTCATTTACGGTTTTGTTTGAATATTTTTAATATTGTGCTTTTTGAATTGCATAATTTATTCCAAACTTAGCTAACTTGTTCACATTTTTAAAAGTTCTTAGAAATACAAAACTGATTATAATCATCACAATTGAACCCTAATAATTAACCTATATGATTATTTGCTCAAAATGTAACGTATGTGTTAATTGTAATTTCAATTACTGTCCTGAATTTTATCTTTAGTCACACAATACATAGTGTACTTTATTAGATGTGCTTAATCTGCCCTTACATTTAAGTTTGGCTACAATTTAACCTGTTTTTACAGTTAAATATTAATCACATTTTATATTTCATTTTTCAGGTAGTTAAGAGATAGCCTGGTATTATTATTATTTTTAAAAGTGTAATGCTTTTAAACACCTGTGTTATTTCAGTAAATTTGGTTGCATATTTGTCAATGCTGTATTTGATAAATTGACACTTACTTCTCCATTCTGATTTCGTTGCAGCTCAGTTGCATATCAGTATAGGTTTTGCTTTTTTTTTTTTTTAAATAAAATATTAACGAAAATCATACAAAATTTTGAGCCATTATTACATTGTTACTTAATTAACTTTAATAATTCTGTTGACACACTTAAAATTTTGCACTTAATATTATTCATATTTAAATTTTGCTATAGCTTGATGTTTTATTTTGTAGTATTTGTATTGGTTAGAGATTTTTTGTTTCATCAAATATCTATGCTATTAAAAGACAAGATTAAACATTGAATGCATGTATTGGGTGATTCAAAATAGATGTTGAAGCGATTATGTTTTAGTGAACAAAACATACTTTTAATTAGGAAAGTTCGTCAAATAAAGAGTAGCTTTCAAATATGGCAATTTATTTTATTATTATTATTATTATTATTATTATTATTATTTTTTGTGGTGGTGTACACATATTAAGATACAAAATTTAATTTTTATGTGGTCTCTCATTTTCTGTCCGTTATATTTAGAAAAATATTGCGCTGTGTCTGAGAAAATTAATTTTAAAAATTCCATATTCCTAAATGAAATATTTAGAGAGATATTTAATGTAAAAAATGATGACTTATACCACTTTACCTGCTGTGTTGGCATCCTTTACAGGTGGAAAAGTCTTTCCCTTAGGGAGCTAACCAAGAACTGATAAAAGTTAACTAATGATACCTTTGTTGGAAAACGACAAGAAAACATATTCAAACTCATGAAATTAACATGTTTGGATTGATCTAAACTGATAGATAGGTATTACAAAATTATCGATAATTTAGTCTTTTAGGGGTCATCCACTAATTATGTCACACTTTCAGAGAAAAAAATTTTAAAAATAGGATTTACGAGAATTAAATGTAGCTGTCAAATAACCAATAACACAAATTAACACCAGTTTAAGAACAATTTTATTTTTCTCACTTTCCAGACATCCCCTTATTATTTAGCGACAAATGCTAAAATTTTAACTTGCAATTTCTCAAACTATTTCACTCAGACTTGAGATTTTTTAAAATTTACCTTCTTAGACACATACCAACATTTTTCCAAATATAAGTGAGAGGAGGGACTGTATAACAATTAAATTTTGTTTTAATATTTATACAGCCTCTAGTAAAAAAAATTGCCATTTCTGAAAGCTGTTCTATGCACAAACTTTTTAAATTAAAAGCATGTTTCAATCACTTACAGTTTAAAAGAAAATTGCTTTAACATCTATTTTGAATCACCCAGTATATATACAATTTCCTTAAAAGCAGGACTACATGGAGAAATGAGCTATGATAACATATAGAAATGTAAAACTGCATATTTAAATTCATAATTAGTTTGAAAGATATTAATAAAAAACTGAAATGTGTTTATGGTGCAAATATTATTGAAAACAATATAATAATAGTCAATCACCAATTTAGGTGTTTTTAGGCAAGTTTAGGTAAATTTGGCATTAGTTGGTTGGTTGAAGTTTACTGGCACATAATCCAAATGGTATATGCTGCTCCAAACGATAGAAATTTGGCATTGGAGTCTCCAAATTAGCCTCGTCTAGATGGTATTATGCAAATTTTACTAATCATATTGCTGAACAATCAATAAAATATGATCTATTGAACTTATATGTAACAAATTTTCAACTGTTACACTTATGGATCATTAATTTTAGCTTACTTTAAAACTTAGAGTATCTTGCAAATCTTCACTATGTAGTTTACACTTCAATGCTTATATCAATGTGTTTGCTTTCATCATTGCAAATGCACAACAGTGAAGATTTTCCATCTGTATTTAGCATTGTTTTCCTGTATTGATTTGTGAAAAGCTGAGGCGTAGTAACCAGACACAACCTCTGCTGCTATGTTTTTCATCAAGGGGAGCCAACAGGTTAAAAACGTTGCAGCAAGCACAATATTATGCAAATGAAGGTGCAAGCAAAAGCTAATAATATTTTTAAAAATATTAACATTTTAAAAAATAATTAATTTGTTTAAAATGTTATTTCTCAATTTCAGGTAATTACTTTTAATTGCTGTTTTAATGTGGTGAACCCATTGGGATCATTTTTATTTTCACATTACAAGCAGCTTCACCAAGTTTTATTTATGTAATGTAAAATATATTAAAACGAGATTCCTTTTTCTTTCAACCATTTTACTGTCTAATAAATTATTTGTTAATGCTGTTGAGTAACAATATCATGGTTTTATTTTTTGTCTGCATTTTGGTTAATGAGTGAATTTAATTTTATAAGATTTTGTAATAGAATTAAATAGTAATGAAATGAAAAATTGATTTGCAAAATGTAGGACATGTTTCTATTTTAAATGCTAAGAATGATTTTAAGTAAATTATTTATATAATTATTATTCAAAGTAAGAGCAATTTGTTTGACAATTCATTAAATAAACTGAAACATATATACTTGGCACATGTCTATGCTAAAATCATTGTTTCACATTAGATAAATGTTTAAAATGCAAAAGGATTAAAATTATTTAATAAAATTTTAAATCTGATTAATGCATTGTTGATAGTATTTCAGATAGAAAAATTGTAAAAATATCATGTATTTAAAACTTTGCTTGTTATTAAAACTTACTGGGATAGTTAAAAACATCGTATTTGTCTTTCTTGAATCTTATAAAAAAATGTTGAAAAATTCATTGTTTCTTTCTTGAGTTAATTACCAATCAGGTAATCGTACATTCTAATATGAGAGGGAGCTACTTTAAAATCCCAAAATCAGATTTTTTGTGTGTTTAAGAGCCACATTATTTGAAGGAAATTATAATGCTTTAATGTAGCGTGTATCTGAGGCTCAAATCACTTTTAAGTTGCTGAAATACAGTAGAAGACCCAAAATCCGCAAGGCTCTAAAATCCGCACTGTCTGTTCAATGTAAACAATGAAATCTGCCCTGTCAGCTGCAAGTTCAGAAAACTACGCTATAACCACAAAGTAAAACTAAATAAGCTATTCTCACTTGAAAAAAATATTTTAAGAATTTGTGAGCTCTGGTGGTAACATTGATATCCTTGAAATGACTGACAGTGGCATAATTAACACTCAATTATGGTCACATGACACAGACTCTGACACAGTAACAAGTGAGGATGATCAAAAAGTTGATAAAATAACATTTAATGAAGGTTAGGCTCTGAGAAAGAAATATCTCAGATTTGTAGAACAGCAAAGTTGTGTAGGAACAGGAAATAATGAAAAAAAATATATATAATTAGAACATCCCAAAGTCCTAAACTACTATTGAATATGCATGTTTAAATAAGTTGTACAATAATCTCATAATTTTGTATATTATCTCTCTGTATTTTTATATCATGATTTTGATAATAAGTAACATAATTTGTTTCTCTTGATCTTTATTGTTTTTTTTTTTTTTTTTTCTGGGTGAGGTGGAGGGAAATAGAATAATTTTCCTATTATGACCCAAAATCTGCAAAATTCTAAAATCCGCACAAGGTCTGAAACCAAGCTGTGCGGATTTTGGGTCTTCTGTAATAGACTTGTAACACTAAAGCATATTGTTGGAGGAAGATTCTTTTGAAGTATTAATTTTTGTTGCAACAGAATTTTTTATTCAATTATTATTATACTACAGAGCCTCAAAAAGCAAGGTGTCCACTGGCAACTAAAAAGGTGACTTTTGTTACTAATTTGAAGATAAGGTGACTTAGCAACTTTTTTGGATTAAAAAAAAAAACATCATTTTCATACTATTTTCACCTTACTTCAGGCGACTAATTTAAAAATCAGATTTCGGTTTTTGACAACTCACTTTTCTTTTCTAAGTTGTGATTGGTCGTTCATCAAACATTCTAATCTGTTTCTTTAATCGTACTATAAAAATAAATGTATTACATGCTAAAAATTTTAATTTATCATTTTATTCATTTCTTTTTAGATGAAACTAAATGGCATTTGTTTATGTGTAAACTACAAAATCATACAAAATTGCTACTGTTTTGGCAAGTAAAATTAAGAAAATGGCTGCTAAACTGGGGACTTTTTTATGTCGGTGAGGCTACTAATGATAGTATTTTTGTTCCTGAAATTAGTGGACACCCTGAAAAAGTTCCCCACCATTTTGAGAACTCTTTATTATTTGTGATATATTTCAATAAATTAAATAAGTTTCCCAAACTAGTTCCTGACATAACCTGGAATGTATATCTAGATGTATATTTCCATAATTTGTACAAAATTAATGAAAAAATTACTTAAATGCTCTCTTTCTGGGGGGGGGGGGGAGTGGGGCTGTCAAGTATCAGAAAAAAAATTGGTGCACTGAGGGTGAAATGGCACATTGTAAATTTTGTTTCTAAAAAGTAGATTGCAATGTTTAAAAGCATACTGTGAAGCTAAAAGCATGTTGTAAATATGTTCTAAAATTAGACAATATATGGTTTCTTTAAAATTGAATTAGTTAAAGAGTGTAATATTGCATTAAAGTGGTCATAAGAGGATTTTAACCCTTTCAAACCCTGCATTCACAGTTGAAGACACAAAAATTACCTATAATATCATAAAGTATGGATGTCCTAATTTATGCACAAGTTCTATATTATCAAAAGAAAAAAAATTTTAATTCAGAAAGAAATTATTTAATCTGGTCTGAAAGGGTTAAAAAAAAACTTTCATCCACATATTTAGGTAATTATTTTAGGAATCTGTAATTTTTATGCACTGTTCTAAATTCATATTAGACTTAACATACATACATTTTGACAGTTCCTGAAATATTTGATTTAAAGTTGGTTCTATTTATCAGTGCACTTTTTCTTAATACATTAATAAATAATAGGATTAATAAGTCCATGTATCTGAAATGCTACATTATCCAATTTTCCAGTTTTTATTTATTATATACTTATGCCAAAACACTTCCAGTTTCTAATTTAGTAAAATATCAAAGATCAGTACCAAAGCTCTCCAATGGCTTTAGTTTACCTGATACTCACAAATAAATATTACCTAGCAGAATTAATCTGTGCCAACTGATTATTTTGTCTAAGTAAGTTTTTTTATAAACCTGTTTCTCATACAAATGTATGTTGATACATTTAAATTTATCATTTTGGGCTATAGGTGTAGTTTCCTCTACAGTACTGTGATAATAGATTGTGTTTAGTATCTATTTTTAATTTCACCAATACTTTTTTTTAAAATGTTGTTCCTGCACATTTATCCCTTAAAGAAAAGTAAATAACAATGGCTGTTTTAGAGTGAATACTACTTGTTCATATAATTTTCTTTATGGTTTGTTTATAAATTACAACTGCATAACTAAATTAAAACTGCAAAACAATAATTGTTTTAGAATAAATACTATTTGTCCATGTAATTTTATTTCAAAGTTTGATTATAAATTAAAACTGCCTAATGTTGTAATGTATCAAGAGAAAGTTTATCCCAAATGTTTTGGAATCTCTTTTACTTACAATGCAATTTTATGTCAGTACCTTTATAGATGGTTTCAAAAGAAAATTGTGTTATTTTAATGTTGTGTAATTTTAATCATGTTGAATATGTGTTGCCTTTATAAAAGTCATAACAAGCTGCCAGTTTCCAAAGAAGCTCTTTTTAGCTTCTACTTTTACACACCACTGTACATGTTTACAAATGTGACATTAGTGATGATTAAACATTTCAAAAATAGCCTTAACATCTGAGAAAGAACAATTTTTTTTTCTCACTATTTATCTTTTCTAGCTTAAAAGTGAAGATATTTTATTTATTATTTGATTTTTGCTAATGAATAGTAGTGGAATTTTTATGAAGTATAATTTTTCTCTTTCTGCATATTTGCAACTAATCCAAGTCTCTTTTATTTATACTAAATGTCTTCCCTTTATGAGATGCAATCAAGTAAATGCTGCCAAACTGTGTCACTTGACCATATAACAAGGTTCCCACAGCTCAAAAGAAACAATTCAAATTAATAAAATCAGAAGTTATTAACAAATATTGATTTAACTATCCAGAATTTTATATTAAAAGTTGTATGTTGTGTATGGTTTAGTAATTCACTAATAAGGTAGTACATCATTAAGCTTCAATGTTTAGTTATTGTTAAAAAAAAGTTTAAACTGTGCCTAAAAAATAAAAATCTGAATACAAAATTATTAATATTCCACTGAATTGTTTCATATTCCTCTTCAATGTGATAAACTTATTAGTTTTGTTTATAGCTAGAATAACAATGCAAAATTATGAATTTTGTGTAGGAAGTATTTATGCCAATTTTGTTTCATTATTTTAGCATTGGGGCTGTGAGAATGATGCAAAATTTAGACTGATTAATTAAAAAAGTTTAGTATGTTGTTTGAATTTTTTTTCCCTTTTAGCTTGAAATAATTGATAAATCTTAAACATGATTATAAATTTGAAATGGTTAAATATAAGCAAGCATGTTTTATTTGATGCTTCTTATTTTATTAGGGAAAAAAGTTTTAATTTGGAATTCATACTGTGAGTATTAATAGTTTTTCATAATTTTCTTTTCTTTTTAATTATAGATTTGCAGGGATGTGCCAGCTGAAATTAAATTTTGGAGCAATTTGTGGAGCAAGAAAAAAGACATTTTTGGAGCATAAGAGAGTCAAATTTGAAATACAAAATTCATTTTTGGAGGGAAACAGAAAAATTATTAAAGAATGCCAATAAAAAATGAAAATTAAGAAGGTTCTTAAAAACTCTTAGCTCATAACAAAAACCAGTTTTTTTATTTTTTGTGGGGGGATTCAGAAGCTTTTAAAATAAATAAAAAATTCGTTTATTTTATACATTACTATACAAAATATCTATTTTAAATCAAAAATACAATATTTACTATATTAACCCATTTATGCCTAGCATCCCTTTTTTGAGACGGCATTTTCTCTATCAGTCGAAAGTGTTATTTATTTTTCCTAGCCTTTATTCACGAGTATAGAACCTCAACTCCACATAATATTTTAACATGACCCAGTAGGATGTTGACATTTCAATTTTTATACATAATGATTTTAAAAGAAATCATCCCTTGCTCAAGAAGCTGATGGAGCAATTTGGAGCACTTGGAGCAGCTGGCACATCCCTGGATTTGGGAAAAAAGTAAAGATATATTAATAATCAAGAATGAATACTTTGATAATATTGATCACCCATTTTGAATTGAGCTCTATTCTTAAAACCATAATATTGGTGCTAACCATTACAGTTTGAATAAAATAAGAAGGTTCAATAGCTTTTGTCCTTAGCTTGGCTGATATTCTAAAACAGACAGTATGTACAAGGAAATGGAATATTTCAGATCCAGAGATTGACAGAGCTTAAAGTCCATCAAGTAGATAGTATCTTTTCATATTATAAACCGGACTGTAGATATAAGAAAGTCACAGAACTAAATTTGAATTTATGTGAATTAACTTTTTATTTTTAACACTCTCACAAGGATTTGACATTTTGCATTTTAAAACTATAAAATAGCAGATTTAAAAAAAAAAAAATTGACCGGTTTCTTTTTTTTTTGTAATAAAAAATGTTGTTCTGTGTTCAGCAAAATATGTAAGTTTAAAAAGAAAAGTAATTTAAAAGCATGAGTGACATATTGACTTATTAACAGTGTTGTAGTGCTAAAATATTTTCCCTCCGAAACACATGATTCAGCATTGAGGGGGGGGGGGGGACAAGTTTATGGCAACCCATCATAAAACCCGGTTTTTTATGTCAGTAATCAGTATGGAGGCTATGAATTTTGAAAAAAAAATCTAAACCAATGTAAAATTTTTTGGCAGGCGATAGTTTATTAAAAGTTAATTGTACCTAACCAAAATGCATAAAAGGATAATGCTACCCTTTAACAGTTTGGTGAGGTTGAAGCTCTCTAACCCCTCCCCTGAATCCCATCACTGTCTGGTCTTGCCTGTAATGAAATTTGTGTTTTCATACATTGATTCAAAGAATCTAGTGTCTCTATGTATTTCCTTATTTGCATCCATGATGCCGATATTTTTTTTTTCTTCTAAGATTCAGAGAACAGAAAGGGTAGGGGGATTGAATTCCTAATCAACTAGACTCTGTCTGATTATAACCAGACCATTGGTATGGTCTGATGGTATCCATATAATCAAATGGATACCATCAGACCATTGTGGTATCCATTTGATACCACAAATAGTATCCATAGAATGGGATGGATACCATTATGGTATCCATAGAATTAAAACAGAAATATTGTTAGTGCGAGCAATCTTTTTGAGTACTTACATATTATCCCGACGGTCTGCCAAGACAAACGATTTTACACCAAGATAAATGCCGGTACATATGAAATTATTGATGGTTCAAAATACGATTGGCAACAGTTTGCCAGCATATTTAACGCAAAAATAGTTTGGCGGGAATGACTGCCGGGATAATACACAAATACCCATTTTTGTTTTCTTTTTCCAGGAAATAGCTTAAAATCCACAATATTGGTAATAATATTCTCATTTTAGTTCCGGCCCCACTACACCCCTGCTTATTAATAAATAATATTGGCATGAATAGGAGGTATTAGAAAACTTCCTTAGTATTTCCATTCATTTATACTAATTCCCTTTTGAGGTATTTTAATTTTATAGTTTGATCATCCATATAAGGAATAAAATCTGGCCTGTGTTGGTGCTTTGCATAGCATAAAATAAATTTACAATTCTACAGCACAATAAAATGTTTGAGTATGTGGTGCTTGCTTTATTCATCTAATATATTTATTTTAAATTAGCATTTTTAGAGTTGAATTCCATATACATTAAAGTTTTGTTCATAACAAATGTACGCCTATAAGTAATACTGTTCTGAATAACTTTCAACATGTTTCGTTATTATAATTTGCAAAGTTGTGTGTTCTTTCTACCTCATCTGTCAATGTACAAAAACAAACTTATGTATTGAGTAAAACTGTAAGTTAATGAAATAATTAACTGAGAATCCTTAAAATTCATTTAGCAAAACTAACTACACATATATGTTGGCACAAATTAGTACACTTGAATATCTTAGCTGCTTGTTTTACATAAAATGTCTTTCTTTGAATTTAATGTTTCTCTTTTAATATTTCTCATGGCTGTGTTATACTGTTTAATGCATCAGGATGTAAAGTTTATAAAGCATAAATTAATCACCCACTCCATTTTTAGAGATAAATAATAACATTGTTGAATTTAAATAACTTAGGATATGAATTTTAGTTTTCTTAATGAAATTATATAATCTAACAAATTGAAAGCATTGCTTGTACTTTTTGGTTGTGCACAGTGATTAAATAAATATTGGCTTTTTTTTTTAAATATGCATGAAGATTTTTTTTCTTTTCTGAATAAATTGTCTTAAAAGTGTTGAAGAACTGTTAATTAAAATTTCCATATATTTACTGAGAGTTTGCTTTGTTATACCAAGTTTGATTTTGATTATATAGCCTTCAAATATATATAAGGTACATTTGGGGAAACCCAATAAAAGCACCGAATGTCCTTACCAACTTTCTTAAATATTTTTTTTTAAAATTGATTTTAGCAGACCCTTTTATTTTATATATACAGAATTACTGGTAACTTAATTCATTCCTCTTAAGACGTGATAGAGGAGCCAAAATGCTACAATTTCAACTCATAACCAAAAATCAACAGTTTTCGAGAAAATTGCATTTTAAACTTTTTTCTTGAATAACCCAAATTTTGACATTCAAGTGTCAATTTTAAACAGTCCCATTAAGTCGGTTTCATTTTAATTAATTTTCACAACTGAAACTTTAAGCTAATTTAATAAAAAGTACAAAATCTATTCTAAAATATAAATTCATGAGCCATTACATGTATATATTTTTTATTTTTAATTTACATGTTTCCTTTCAAAAGATATTATTTATTTCAAAAAATACAATTGCAGTATGCGTACAAATTACAAGTAAAATTTCTTCCATTAATCAGCTATCCAAAAACTTATTAATGCCCACCTATAGACATGTAATTTGTAAAGAAGTGTGAGTTTTATTTAGTACAGGTAAAAATACCAAAGGATGCACCTCTGTTCATTCTTTAGGATTGTGGTCAACAGTTAAAGTTATCACCATTTTATATATTTATTTTCATAGCTGACACTCAGATAATCTATTCATGAAAAAGTGCAAAACTACTTCAAATTTTTATTTATGTGCTTTACACATATTTATTCTATTTATTTACATTTTCCTTTAAAAAAATGTTGTCTATCTCAAAAAATACTATTGTCATGATTGTGCAAATTACAAATAAAATTTGTCCCATTAATCAGCTATCCAGAAATGTATTAATGTCCATCTAAAGACTTCTAATTTGTATAGAAAGGTGAGTTTTACTTAGTGCAGATTAAAATACTAAAGGTGGCACCAACGTTCATTGTTTAGGATTATTGGACAGCTGATCAAGTTATCACAGTTTTTACATGCTCAAATTATATGCCACATCAGATTGTGAATCTCAAATTGCTACGTGCTGTGCCAGCGTGTTAGTTTTGATTCTGCATTACGTAAGCATGTTTTGTTGATTAGCCAGATAACAACAAAGCATGCTTATGCCACACAGAATCGAAACTAACACGATGACATAGCACACAGCTGTTTGAGATTAACAATCTGCACTGATGTGACTGAGATTTTAAGCACACATAAAAACTGATAAATTGATTAGCTGTCCATAGTGCTGTAAAAGTAACGACAAAATGAGTATCCGTATGTATTTGTTACTTAGATGTTCGCTATTCGTTACTAAGTATTCGTTACTCGTTACTTTCGTTACTACTAATAGAATCGGTAATAGGGTGTTATATAGTGCCCCATAACAACACATCCGGGACAGTGTTGTTATGGGTATATGCCGCCCATACATAAAACCATAGCAAAACCTAACCAAAAAGAATTTTTTTTAGCGAAGTTGTACAAAGTTGTATTTAGAGCTTATTTTCTCTGATTTACAGATTGTTTTTATACACATTTATGGTTTTATACAATGCTAAATTATCCGAATTACTGAGTGCACATAGAAATCTTCCAAAGACATATGCCATTCTTTTCTTTTCTCAACCCCCCCCCTTTTTTAATTCTGAACGCTGGTTTAACCTGTTCATTCTTATCATAAAAAGTGTAAAGGAAAGCCTGTGACTCGTGTTTTTTCTGGGTTGCGGGTTCTCGAATACTGAGATCCAGGGATTGGGCCACATATATAAAATTCACAGGGCAGGGGATCTCAGTATGATATCAACTACTTTGCGTTTCTACAAGCATAATATCTTTATTATTTGTGAGTTCTTATTTCATATCAAAAACTTCTTTTGCTGGATCATTTTTCGAAGTAAATTAAAAATTACCATATTTTTATTTAAAATTGTTTAATTCAGTGAGAATTATCTATTTTTAAGATATTTCCAGTTCTATTTCTGCACTTTTGGGATGAAAGGGGTTAGCCCCTTCTGTGGGTGCATATATGAGAGCATTCTTTAAACAAAAATTATCACTCCTTTCATACAGAAAGAATGGTTGCACCGGATTATGCGTATTCCATGAGTTCATGGAATAAAATGTACCATAAAATAGGGCAGATGGCCCCCTAAACACCGACATTTTAGAAACATACTGAACTTTATTGAAATATTTTAATACCAGTGGCTTACGCAGGAGTGGGCATAGAAATCCCGGGTCGCTCCCAATTTTTTATATATTTTTTAAACAATTACTTAAAAAATGTGTTTAGGTTTCCATGCTAAATATTTTTTTTAGTTCCAAATAATATTTTACATAATAAAAATGTGTGAATTCGTTTACTTTATAAAAATATTTTTTTTAAAGGTGTATTTAAATAATTTGTTATTTATTACTCATTTCGATTCTAGCTAAAAAAAAAGAAAAAGTTAAGTTCGCAATCGTGCTTCGGAACCACCCTGAAAGAAAGAATTCTGATTGCACCACTATTTAGTACTAAAATGTTAGAAAGCCCGAAATTAGCACCCCTTACTAACATGCTTCTCTTATATGTATTGCTCCTCTACAATTATAAGAACACCCCCCCCCCCCCCCGCAAAAAAAGAGTTCAACTGCGCATAATAACATACTATACACCGGATCGTATCCCCCCATTGTACGACCCATATCAATAGAGCAGCAGATACTATTCCATCTCCATAACTATAACGAAACATACGGATTCTTCCAAACCTCATCAAAACGATACCATTCGGCGCGGCACAAACGAATTGCAACCAGAACATACTACTACTCAAATACCGAAACTGATTTTTCCCTCCCAACAGCGAGAATCCATAATACTTCCGGTATCTAGTAACGGAAAGGAACATACTATTACTCAAATACCGAAATTCATTTTCTCCCTCCCGCAGTCTTGTATTCGAAGTTCGAACCTGGTCGACCCGAAATGCAAACTCGAAAGTCATTTTCCCCCTTGAAACCGCGATCCGATATCCAGTAACCCCAGTAACAAATAACAGAAGATATTAGTACTCGATTACTGGAACCCGTTTCCCCTCTAGTTCGCCTCGCCTGGCAGTCTGTATTCGAAGTTCGAAGCTGCTCGATCCGAAACATCTTCGGATCGAGTAGTAACGATATCAACCGAAAAGTAACAATTCGTTACTTCGAGTCTGAGTGATTATCCGTATCTTAGTACCGAATACATGCGGTTTGCTTCAGCTCTAGCTGTCCAAAGACCCAAAAAAATGAACATTCATACCTCCTTTGGCATTTTAACCTGCGCTAAGTAAAATTCTCCTTCCTTTACAAATTACAAGTGTTTAGATGGATATTAATACATTTTTGGATAGCTGATTAATGGGACAAATTTTATTTTTTATTCATATGACCACTGCAATAGTATTTCTTGAGCTAAACAACATTAAAAAAATTTAATAAATAAATAATAATAATAAAAATAGATGTAAAACACATGAATACATTTTTGAAATATTTTTACACTTTTTCATGATTACATTGTCTTTCTTAGAGTGTCAGCTATGAAAATAAATTTAAAAAATGGTGATAACTTGAACGGCTGACCAATGATCATTAAGAATGAACGGGTGTGCATCGTTTGGTGTTTTTACTTGCGCTAAATAAAACACACACTTCTTTATAAATTACATGCCTTGTAATTTGTACACATACTGCCATCGTATTTTTTGAAATAAAAACATCTTTTGGAAGGAAACATGAATACAAAATTCGTGTAATGGCCCTTTAATTTAAATTTAAAAATAATTTTGTACTTTTTATAATTATGTTAGCTTCAATTTTTTCTAAAACTACAGATTTTTGGCCATACATATGGGGGGTTAAAATTGTAGCATTTTGGCTCTTTAATCACGTCTTAACAGGAATATGTTGAGTTACCAGTAACCCTGTATAGGGTGGGTAAATTTATATTATTTAAATAAAACTGTGCCAGTTGAAAAAGAATTAGATATCAGATTCATTTAGGTAGAATAATAAGTAAATTATTAGTTCGAGCAGTTTTCAAACATTAGTGTATCAGTCTTTAATAATAGGCATAATTTAATGCAAGAAGGACAAATTGTCTCTTGATACTTTTTGGCTGCCTATTAAAGCTTACTGATAAGTGAATTACTAAAGTTCTGATTTCCTAGTGCTTGTAGACATGACATTTTGTTAGATTAAATGAGTTTAATAAATATTTTTGGGTTAAAAAAAACAACTTTTTTTAGGGGAGAAATGATAGCAGCTGATAAACTTTTTCTCTTTCCCATGTTTAATCCCTTTCACTGTTACTGTTTATTACATGTATGATATTCTGTAAATTTTTGTAGCATAGTTATATTTATTTGAAGAATTATTATGGTTGTTTTGTTGTTAAATATTTAAAACTAGTAAATTATTTATTAACCCTTTTAATGTCGAGTAATACTTTAATTTTTTTGATAATCAGTTATACATTGTATTAAATAACTGTAAGACAAAATACTAAATAGTTCTTAATTAGCAAAATTCAGAAAGTTTTAATAAAATTTGTTAACTTGTTACTTTTGTGAAATTTTTAATAAGTCAATGTTTGATTAAAACAATCTAGATTAGTTTGACAACTTTTGCATTCATGTAATGTACTCATTATACAGTGTACCTGATAAAAGTCTGTTGTTACTCCAATAATTTCTGAATGTCACGAGCTATAGTCATAAAAGTGGGGTATAGGTATAGTAAAGTTGCAATGTGCTATGTGACAAAACTGCTTACAGCATCACCTTGTGACTAAATTTGAAGTATCCCAAAAATGGAACAAGAAAAAAATCCTTTACAAAGTTGTTCAGCATCATCAATTTAATAAGAAAAGATACGTTGTGCACATCAATGTGCAGATGTTATGAATGAAAGGAATGAAACGCACATTTTTATGGTCAAGTTTTCCAAAACTTCCTGGCATTAGATTCATTTATCTTTCATGCTCAAATTGTTTTCCATCAGCAAAATATACATTTGGACTCTAGTCTGTAATTTCCGGTGCACATTGTACAAGATGGCTGGTGACATGCTGGCAAAACATCAGTAATACATTTTTTTACGCCTGGCATTTTACTATTATTTTTACCATTAATGTGCTCAAGATGTCTTTTTTACTAAATCAGCAATTCTGAACAACTTTGTAATTTACTATTTTCCCCATATCTCATACCATTTTTGAAATAAGAATGCTAACTCCAAATTTAGCCACCAGGTGGTGCTGTAAGTGGTTTTGTTACGTAGCACATGGCAATTTTACTATACCTAGAGCCCAGTTTTATGACTATAGCTCTTGCCATTCAGAAATTACTGGGGGGGACAACGGACTTTAGCGGGCACACTGCATGTACCATGATAATCTAATGCATTAGAGCTTCAGAAGAAAGAGTGAAATAGGAACTATTAATACTAAAACTATAAAATATTTTTCTCTAAAACTATAAAGTATTTAAATAAATGCAGATCTTCAAACTGTAAAATCTATGGGTCCTGGGCAATTACCTTCTTGCCCTGGCGGTAATGATGGACTGCATCAGTATATTATTAATAAATACAACCGAGAGCCAAAATTCTTTTTCATGACATTTTATAGCCAGCTAAAAATCACACTGAAGCATTTACAAATTCAACATAGAAACACCATTTAACAAACAAATTCACAATTAACAAAAAGTGCATAAATTCATCACAACTGCAATACAAAACATCCCATAAATATAAAAGTTTGACAGCAAACAACATTTAGAGCACCTAATTTTAACATAGAATAATACTCAAATATATAGATGACTATCAGAAACAGGGTTGGAAAAATCTTGAATGCCTGGTCAGTAAAGTGTTTAAAAAAAATTGTGATATTCAATACAAGCAGATCGTTTCTACGCATCAAATAATAATTGTTTCATGAAAATTAGATAAAATTTAAAGTTCGCTCATCTTTGTCAAATTAAAAAAAAATGTGATATTCAACACGGGAGAGTGGTTTCTAGATAACATTTGATGAGAAAAAATAAGAAAAATTGTTCCATGAAAGTCTGATCTTGTTTAAGGATCGCTTATCTCCAGCAATTTAAAAAAAAAATGACATTTTAAAATTTTTTATTTTCATCATATTTGCTAAATAAAGCATATGCGTCCAAAACAAGTTTTAGAGGAATATTTTACTATATGCTCTTTGAAGGATACAATATTAAACTGTTAACTTTTTTTTTCTCTCGTTAAATCTTGTTTTCTTCACTGCCTGAAGGCATTCCAAAAATTTACATTTTCACTGTGAACCATTGCATGATATCTGCGTTCATTACTCCTCTTGCAGGCATCACTACAAACCAAGATATGTTTTTACATGATTTGCTTTCCTGCCTTGCTCTTTAAATACCAAAATTGGATTGAATGCACTTGACAAACTAAGTTAATACTTATGGTATTTTGGAGAGCACCTTGTAGGACTTCATTTGGAAATTTCCATGAATATTAAAAGAAAAATGGTCTTAGCTTTAGAAGCTCTTTAGCTCCAGGAAAGATACTCAAGCTGAGGAAGTTTTTAGTGCATCAACAGAATGGCTTTGTTTTGAAAATTTTTTTTTTTTTTAATCTCATGATTTTATTCAAGTTGACATAAGAGAATGACCAGAGAACTGATCTTTCTTAACTGTTTCGTATACTGTGTAAAACCTGAGTGTAATTAATGATACTTGCAGTAGATTTTTTCCAAACCTGTTAAGAAATAACTGATATAAACTTGGCAAAATAGGTATTGCAGCTTTGCACACTGATTATAACATTTTTATGAAATTGGAAGTAGATCTCTTAAATTAAATGTAAGAGATAAAAAATTATGAGGAGCATTACCAATATGAATATCTTAATAAAATGCTTATTAATTCACTGTTTTAATCATTTTTAGTTAGTGCCTCTAAAACTTCCACAGCTATAATATAGCTTTCATTTGGAAACTGCAGAATTTTTCTCTGGCAGGTAAATGAAAGAAACAACTTAGCACTTAAAATAAATCGAAAAATGAATGAAAACTATATGTGGAGGAATTGAGAAATGTTCTTTTCAACATAATTTAAAATTAGCAGCAATGCAACAGAAAATATATTAAAAACAATGTTAACCTTTTAAAATACATTAATATATTTTGAGTAAATTCTATTTAAAATATTCCCTTTTCATTAACAATAACAATTAGTTAACAATAATCGAGACAAAAATGTATATCATATCTATTTTTCATTTTTAAAAAATGATGAATATTGAAGCAGTAGTTATAGATTGAGAAACATTACCCAGCATGTTTTTTAAAACTATTAAAAAAATAATTTGTTTTGATTGTAAGAAACAGAATTCCTTCAGCAATTCAATAATTTTTAAACTATTGATCAGAGACAAATAGTCATAACTAAAATTTATTGTTTCAAGCTGTACGAAAAAAGATGATTTCCAATAATTGTATATAGTATTTATGAAAATTTATTCATTTCTCCTTTTCCCCCAATCTGAAGAAAAGAGCCACATTTTATAATTTCTTATGACTATTGCAGGCAGTTATAAATTCTAAATTTGCCATAAAGTTCAGTTAAGATAAGAACACTACTAACCTAAATCTACAACCGTTAAAACATTTGTTATAATCAGTGTAACACTATTTATCAATAAAACTTGCATATGGGACAGAGCATTAATTAATTGAACACTTTGCTTGTGCTCATCACATTTCATATTACAATTTTTAAAAGTCTCAGCATAAAGTTTATTATATACAGTAAAACCTGCTGAAAAGAAAAGCAAGGGTATACTGGAAAAAAAATTTGTCTTTATTAACCGTGTAAAAAATGGAAAGTTTCGAAATTGTCGAATTTTATTTTAAACAGGTTTTGACTGCATTTCATAGCAATACAAATCTTGTACAAAAATAGAATGTAAAGCAGGAAAGATAAAAAGCATATAAATTCTAGTTAGAGCAGTTTGAACAAATATTTCTAAATATTTTGTTCAAATTTATAGATTCAAAGAGGTCATATATCTGGCTTAATAATTATTGTTCATTATTTAAATTAAAAAAATAAATAACAAGGTATAGCTATCTTTTGCTGAACACACTGGTGGTGCATAAAATAATGAACACACATGGGTGCACCCGCATAAATTAATAAGATGTACACTTACTATCAATTGCGAAAATAAATTATTTACATACCATACTATAACAAATCTCATAAGAATCACATTTTTTATATTTGCTATAAAAAATTGAGGAAATTAAATATACATTATTACAAAATAAAACATGGTTAAAAAATGAGAGAGGTGTTACAGACTCATTGGTGTAAATGGGTAGGCTTTTTGGATATTTCTAGAGTGGGCTAAAGCCCACCCTAGGGTCTCCATCTTCTATTCTTGCAATGGAATAATCTAAATTTTCTAGAGTGGGCTAAAATCTTTCGAGGTAGGGCCTAGCCCCTACCCAGTTACGCCAATGTGCAGATTATGTCAATTCTAAATGACATTTGACTTTGGTTAGCATATGAAGTTGGAACTCATCAAAACAAAAACTGCAGTACTTTTCACTCTTGGAACTTTTAATCGAAAATTTCAAAACCCACTTATTGGTCATGCAGCTTTTTATTTGAAAGGGAAGAGAATATAAAACATAATTTTGTATATTTATAGTAATCATTATCATTTATATTAACTGTTTATTTAGTCTAGTAAAATAATAATGCTTTTCTTAAACTTCCCAAAACAAAGTTTGTAAAAAAATAAATTGCATTGTGCAATTTAAAAAAGACTTTTTTCTTCTATATTTCATCAAGCAACCTATATACATACATACATACACATATAAAGTAAATTTTTGTGGGGAAAAAAAGCTCTACTTATTTGTATAATATAGTATAGCATTGTACTGTGTATTAAGGCAAAACTACTCAAAAGAGCTATCTACCTAAGGAGGGGTGCCTTGGACAATGGACTTTTTAAGGGGTTCTACTGTATATTCCCATTACATTTGGAGAAAAAGCATTCAAAACTCCAGTCTGTTAGATCAATAGACTTGAATCTGGGACCTTCACACTTCAGCCATTTACCATGGTCATACTCTTTATCCACTCAGCCATAATGGGGGACCTCAACTTATTTTGATAAATTCATCCATAGCAAGTTGAGCCTATCGATCAAAGCACCTCTATATTAACTGTGCTAAACCATTTTCAAGTCATTTGTAATTCTTCAACCTCATAATTTAAAGGGTGCAGGTGGAGCGTTTTACATGGCTGCTTCTGATGGCGGCTGCTTGGGGGTTCCCTGAGGGTCTGGTGGAATTTCATTGTGTGGGCAGTGAGTGGCTTGGATTTCTGGAGAGGTAGGTGTTGAAGTGTTGGCTTCCCTTATCTGGCCTGGTGGGCACTGGACACTTCGTGAATCTTCATGAGTTCTGGAACAGCCTCAGTAGGCTTTAAAGTAGCTTTGCAATAAAGCCAGCTGCCTCTGGCATAAAATTTGAGTAAGGGCAATGTTGAGTTTAGTTGGAAATCAGATTTTTAATGATAGTTATACTAAAGATAAAGAAAAATCAATCCTACTCCTTTAATATGACAGACAGTATATGAGGAGGACCTTTTCCAAGTGTATCACCATGCAATATATTGGAACATATTTTAGGTTTTTTAACCTTCAATTCATTAGCACAGAGAGTAATTTAGAATGAAACTTTAACAATTTCTATGTAAAAGTATTTAAAATTTTTTTTTAGTCTTTATTTATTTTTTTATTGTGCGATTTTATAATTCAATGCTATCAGAATATCCCCCACAGTTAAGAGTATAAATATTTATATAGACAGTATTTCTGAATGCTCTACTTTTGATAAATTTTTTTACATAATGAAAATATTTTATGCCTTGCATACTATTGTAAGGTTCTTTTCATTAATGTAGGTCAATTGAAAACACGTTCTGGTATATCAATAGGTAATACAAGTAGATTTTCTATTGAAACAAATCTTCACATTAATGAAGAAAAAATGTATTAAACTTAACCGGAGGAGAAATAGTACTCACTAAAAAAATACAGATAGTGTATTACTAAACATGAAAGCATAATAGAATCAATTATCAATAAACAGATATATTAGGGAAATGTATAAATAATTCTCATGTGTTCTTTAAGTAAAATGATTTTATGGTTTTCATATATATTAGAAATTTTTAAATAGTTTCATAAGTACTGTGGAAGTCTTAATGAAGGGAAATGAATCAAAGAAAGATATTTTACTGAGTTATTTCCATCAAAACAAGATACAGTGCAACCCTATTAACACAGTAGTTGGAATCAATATTTACTAAACCTCAGATTAGTATTTTAAGAGGGCTGGTATTAGGAAGCAGGAAAGCAATGAACTAGAATGAAAATATTATTACAGCAATACTATAAGTTTTGTATAAATTTTATGCATAATTTAAGTTTGCAATGAAAGAAAATTTAATACTTGTACTATGAAAACTTGTTTCATTAAAATACATAGAAACTTTACTTATATGTAAAAGCTATTGAGGAACTGCATTTCTCATCATTGATCGATTGAACTTATAAAAAAAACTTGCAACAAGGAAACATTTGCACACAATTACAGAGTAACTGGTTCATTGAAGAAAATAATTTTTTTGTCAAGTATGCTATTTTTATAGTATGTTAGCCAAGATAGCTTATTAAGATGGCCATGGTAAAACTGTTAAGCAGACTTGCATGTTAACAATGTCTGGCAGTAATCAATATCAGACTGTTTCTAATCAGTGGCATACACAAGAGGGGGGGAGGGGGGGTTGGGTCAAACCATGCCCCTCGTCTGGGATATAGGGAGAAGAAAAATTCAGGGGGTGCCCAAAAGGTACCATTTTCTCATAAAAATGCTCGATTTATTGACATCCAATTAATAAAATCCAGAATTTCAGATGGTGCCCAGGCCCCCATGGTTCATCCCTGCACCTCCTCAAAAACTTTTTAACAAAGTATACATTTTTAATATAAAACTTATGTCCATAATCCCTCCTCCCCCTCCTTAAAAGTCTGTGTATGCTTCAGTTTCTAACAATAAAAGTTAATATGTGTATCAGAGACAATGGTTTAAAGGAGAAAAAACATTAACTCCTATAATGTCTTATAGAATCAGAGCAACTTCATTGAATGTATATTCATTCTGTTTTAATTCTAACTGGCAAAAAAGTGGTGGTTCTTCCTATCATATCAAGTGAAGTGTGAAAGTCAATAATCTTAGAGGTATGTAAATGTCATTTACATATTTTTTTAAATGCTGAATCCCAGAAAAATGCACTTATTAGTCTATACCAGAGTTTATTAAACATTTCCTCTGGTGGAGCATGTTGAGGCTTTTCACAGAGCACCAAATTTAAGGCTAAAAGATATTTTTTTTTTCATGGAACACTTGCTAACTTCATGAGGAGAATTTACTTATCACTTCATACTGTGCATAAAAAAAAAAAAAATATTTTAATAACATCACATTATCTTGTTTTCAAAAAAATTTTGTTAGTATACATTTGAATGAATCTCTAATATCAATATAATCTAAGTTTTCCATCAAGCAATCATAATACTTTGCTGGGTATGCCACAGGGCAAGGACGGATCTAAAGGAGGGTGCAGGGGGCATGTGCTTTCTCTTAGAGAAATGTTTACACTAAATAGAATGGATGTTCTGATAATGATAGCACATTTCATGCAATTCTGAATGATAATCTTTGTGCTCCTGCTTTACAGCTGAAGAAGTGTGGAACCTGGTAAAGTGACCACTCTGCAACCTTTTTTAAAAGGACCAGTTTTGTTATTTCTGAGGGTGGTCACATAGACAGGTTCCACTGTATTTATGTGTGTGTTATTCAGGCTCATTATCACATGGGCACTTTGAGCCTGTGCCCTAGAACACATGATGAAATAGGTCGAAAAAGTTGGTTTAAAACTGTATATAGGAACTCAAAAATTGAACCAACTATACATAGGGGCAAAGAAATGTTATAGTCAGGTGCTGGTGTTATTTACAAAGATCATTATTAGTTTTAACCATTTAACACATTTTTTGAATGCTCTTATATTTAATTATACATGCAGTCTACACTGGTGTTTCCAAACCACCAGGCAGAAGAAAATCAAATTTATTAAAAATAAGCAGTAGCAAATGTTTTATTAAAAAATTATATTTGTGTAATACTTTATTTTTCTATTTTTTGTTTTCTATTTCTGTCTTCTTTAATATATATATACATATATATATTTTCACTGGTCTGGAGGCATAAAAGAGAGAAACATTAATGTTTGGAATGTACAATAATCTTCATTTGATGTATCCAAAGTAAATCTCATCAAACTAATCAGGGATTGCACTACAGCATGCATTTTATTTACTTTTTTTAAAAAACAACTTTTATAAGATTATTGATGTAATTAAGAATCTTTTTAGTGTCCTCCAAGTTAAACTTAGTGTTTTCAATATGAATTTAAACAGGGTTACTAAAGTTATTGAAAAAGGACCCAGAAAATTTAGCGAAGGACCTCAAATAATTAATCTCTTGAATTCCCCAAATCCAACAAATTTATGAAGCTAGTGTGACCCCACCAAAGAAAAGAAATTGCACTCAAATAAGTCTATTTCCTCCATATAAATGAATATTGGTTTCAACAGTCATGATTAAACCTTATGTACAAAGTTAAATAGTTTGATAAATTAATAACTCAAAAGATTAGCAATTTGAACAATCTGCAACCATGACTAACTTTCTACAAAACGAAAATATTTGATGAATAAAATTATATTCACTATCTTCACTTTGCCTTCACATTTTATTTACTTTACTTCAACTAATAGATGAGGTAGACTCACAATGTGTATTACTGACCCTTTAAATATCTCTGTATAAAATATCAAAACAGACATTAATAGCTTTAATAAAAAAAAAATTACTATAAATTTTATAAAAGAACCCTTAGGTAAAAAATAATTTAATTTCTTGTATATAATTCATATGAAAAATAAAATCAAAGATAGTTTTAAAATTATTTCTAGTTATTTATTTAAATATAATTAGCAATATATACATAAAATGACTAGTAATATACCTGATAGTTGTAAGGAAAAAACAATTAAAATGAACCATTAATATTAGCATATCTAATTATACATTTACATATTATAACACTAAAATAGCTTATACAAAAATAAAATATTGATTGCACATAAAGTTATATAAATAGATATAAAAAGTACATAATTTGTTAATTAAAAAATGGTAAAAAGATTATATTACTATAAAATAACAACCCCTTCCTCAATTTGAAAATTTAACCACTTTCCCAGTGAAAGAAAGTCCTACTTCAGATTTTAATAGCCCCTCCCTATAACACATACGCTATCTGGCCAAAAGTATCCGGACACCCCTAAAAAAGTGGTTTTGGCGGGTGATGCAAATTTGATGCGTAATCGAAAGTGTTGGTAGTGGTTTGTTCGGTTGTATGTATGCGTTTGTGAAGCAATGAGTAAGTCAAAGGAGCTTAGTGAGTTCGATCGTGGCAGTATAGTGGATGCCACTTTTGTGGGAAATCAGTTCGTGAGATTGCGGGCATTCTACAGAAGCCTAAATCCACTGTGAGTGATGTAATTGTGAAGTGGAAATGTTGAGGCAGTGAAACTGCAGAAAAACGGAGTAATAGAGCGAAAAAACTTAGTGAACGGAGCCGCAGAACTCTGAAAATGGTAGTGGAAAACAATCGCAAGTCCTCGTTGGTGGGAATTTCTCAGGAGTTCCAAAGTTCATCAGGCGTTAGTTTAGCAGCAGGACTCTTCGTCGAAAGTTAAACAACTTGGGATTCCATGGTCGTGCAGCCGCTCACAAGCCGAACATCACTCCACAGAATGCGAAGCATCGATTGCAATGGTGCAGAGATCACCGTCATTGGATTGTGGACGTGTAGAAAACTGTTTTTTGGAGTGATGAATCTCGCTTCACAATCTGGCTGTCGGAGGGACGCGTCTCAGTTTGGCAGATGCCCAGCGAACGTTTTTTGCATGACTGAATTGTGCCGACTGTAAAATTTCGTGATGGCGGTATAATGGTGGTAAGCGTTTCTTGTGGTTGAGCCTGGGTCCGTTAGTTCCTGTGGTTGGAAACATGAACTCTGCGATGTATGTGGACATTCTGGACAATGCTGCACTCTCAACTCTGTGGCAATATTACGGGGAAGGCCCATTTATCTTCCAGTAGGATAACTGCTCCATTCACACATTGAGGCTTGCAAAGACGTGATTTGGCGAAATGGGCATTCAAAAACTGGACTGGCCTTCTCAGATCCCCCATCTTAATCCCACAGAACACCACTGGGACGAATTAGAGCGCATATTACGTAGCCAGCCAAATCGACCGTCCTCACTGCAAGCACTCACCTCAGCCGTGATGGACGCCTGGAAGTCAATTCGTATTGCCACATATTAAAAACTGGTGCAAAGTCTTCCCAGAGGTGTGCAGGCTGTCATCGATGCAAAAGGGGGACCAACATCCTATTAATATGTGCCTCAAGACGCTCCAAGTCCATACCACTGGGTGTCCGGATACTTTTGGCCAGATAGTGTATTTTAACTACTTGGCATCATCAGCACATACTTCTTCATGTAATAGCAAAAAAATTAATTTTGTAAAAATTTCTGATCTACAACTATATTTTTCAAAAAGTATACATCTGTCTGAAATCTGCCCACCTTGGTATCAATGGATTTGTGGATTATAGACTATTACTTTGTTTGCATATTGCCTTTAATTGTGAAATACAGTCGAGTCTCACTTATCCAAAATAAAGAGGCTGGCACAATGTTGGATAATAAAGAGTCAAGAAAACGCTTCTACCGATCTTGGAACATAATACATATGTTATAATACACATTACAATCATACCATAATCATGTTCTATGAGTACAAAAAAGCAATTTAAAAAATAAACTTACAGTTCCTGAATTATGTATTGTCTGATGTTACAGAAGTGCCAAATTTTACACTTTTCAGTCCTGCGAGTATTTAAAGAGAGTTTTTATTGTAGTTTGTTTTCTTGATGAGTGTTAGAGACACTCCAACCTCAAAGCTACACAAGTCACAAGCGAAAAATAGACTGCCTCCTGTTACTTTGCCCAAACATTGGGTTATAGGGAAAGTTGAATAAGGAAGATTCTTTGCGATATATTATTAATTAATGACAGGTAATAATTAATTATGCTCCCAAACTTTAGTTTAATTAAATAATCAGAAAATATACATGAAAACAAAATGATTTTAATTTTCTATATTTTACAGCTTTCCAAACATGGAATCAATTGCTCTTTGTTTTAGAAAAAAGTCTATTATTATTTCCTGATGCGATAGCAGCGAATGATTTTGAAAACATCTAAATATTTGGTAAACTTTCCTCACGAGATTTAGGCCTTTATTTGATTCAGTTTTCGAGATGAGGTCTAAGACTCAAAAACTATTTACCAACACTTAAAATTATCTTGTCAGGTTATGAAAGTTACAGGAATTTCTTTAAATAAGAAGGGCATCTTTCACAAACTATGATTAAACTCATGATTTCCATTTTTACTGTTCAGACTGTTTAAAAGGACAATTCTACTTAAAGAACATTAAACATTTTTACTGCCAACTTTAATTTCACAATATAACTCAAAATGAATTTCTCAATGTAATTTAACTATTAATCAGAAATATCAGTGTTTATATCTAAAAATTATCTTGGATTATAGAGTTCACTGCACCTTGAAAGAAGATTAATTTGATAGAAAAGTGTAAACTACAAGCAAATTCTTGTCTTATATATAACTTTACTTTTAACTCTATTTGGACAGATCAAAATATTTTTATAATTTGTAGAAATAGCAGCATTGCTTAGATCTTTTGTATTACTAACATTTACGACATTAGCTCCCATAAAAAACATAACGGTCTCCAACAACCTGAAAGAAATTTAACTTCTCAAGAGCAAAGCCCATTTTTTATATGGATGTTTACTTTCTGGTGAGCTGACACCATTGGCATAAATGGGTAGACTTTTTGGATATTTTTAGGGTGGGCTTAAGCCCACCCTAAGAGTTCCATTTCGTATTCTTGTTATAAAAAATTTAAATTTTCTGGAGTGGGCTAAAATCTTCCTAGGGTGGGCTTAGCCCATCCTATCCCCTACCCAGTTCTGCCAATGGCTGGCACGTGAACAAACTTTTGTAAAAATAAAGAAAATTAGCTTATTTACTGATCTTATACACAGGGACAAAATCACCCATAAGATCATACGCGCCAATGTCAGTAAGCAAAAATAGTTTCATTAGTAGCCTCACCGACATAAAAAAGACCCCAGTTTAGTAGACATTTTCTTTTTTAGTTGCCAAAAATGTAGCATTTTTGCACGATTTTGTAGTTAAGAAATAAACATGTCATTTAGCTTCATTTAAAAAGGAATAAATTAAATGTTAAATTACAAAACTTCATGCGCTATATAACAGAGCATATAGTACATTTATGTTTATACAGTAAAGCACCGTTTATACACCTTTCAAGGGACAGATTTAAAACGACTTATAACAAACATTAATAAACAGCTTACATTATATTACAGATTTAATGCTACTAATGTAAATATAATAAGACGCTTATCATAAAAGTGAAACAAATCATACCTTTATAGAACTAAAGCTTAAATGCATCATATCTATACGCATTGCATACCACATCATGATGTTACTTATGTTCCTTACAGACATTGAATAAAAAAAAATCTTCCATAGTCATCTAATTGTCTTTAATTATTGATTAAAGTATTACAGATTGAATTAAATGCATAAAATAATTTTTCACTCATCTTCTGACAAAGTTTTTCAATGGAGTCAGTTGTGTGTTTAAAGGAAGGTGGTTAACAGTATATCCCTCTTCAAACCTTTTATTAGAAGAAGCTTTAACTAAAAAAAGTTTCTCCCCAAAAAAGGAAAATAGACTAAGACAGAAAATTTTCAAAGCTCTGGGAAGTGGAAAACAATGTATAATCGAAATGGTGCATCTTATAAACGAAGCATTTTTTCATGAAATCGAACAGGAATGAATCGGGACTTCATGAAATCGACGTATAAGTGTAAAAGTCCTATAAATAAGAAACGTATAAACTGTGCTTTGTTGTAGTACGATTAACAAAACAGGTTAGAATGTTACATGAACAACCAACTGCAACTTTGAAAAGAAAAAGGAGTTGACAAAAAACAAAATCTGATTTTCCAACTAGTCGCCTGGAGTAAGATACAAGTAGCCAAAAATTTTAAAACAGTATAAAATTGACTTTTTTTTTGTTAAAAGTCAATGCCAATGGACAGTAGAGAGCCAGAAATCCTCACAGTTTGGGACCAAGGCTTGTGCAGATTTTAGGATTTTGCAATTTCGGGCCATAAAAGATAAATCGTTGCATTTCTGATTTAAAAAATGTAGAATACAATTACAATGAAATAAAAACACAGTCAAAAGTATTTCACTTATATTTTCACATTAAATACAAAAGCATAGAAGAAAAAATTACATGAAGATTAGCAAAGCAAAAGGTTTCACAATTTCCTTTTCTAATTTTGAAAATGTTTTGTGGTGATTTGTTTTAAAATATTATTTTTTTCCTACTTTCATTTTTTTTCTTTTATTTATTTATTTTTGTAAATTATATATTATCATTAATTCTTGTTTTGTTACAGAACTTTGCTGTACTAAAAAATTAAGGTATTCTTTTCCTAACTTTAAACTTTTATCAAATGGATTTTATTATTATTATTATTACCCAAGTTTTCATCATCATCATCAGAATCATATTATATGGATTCAAAACACTTTTCAACAATTTCATCACTGGCAGATGACTGCAAATTTCATTATTTAAGTTGGAGAAGGTGTACGGATTTCGGATGTTTGCAGACTTTAGGTTCTCGACTGTATATGTTTCAATAGTCAAAAATTGATAACTAGAATATAGCATTAGCCTGAATAAGATGTGCTATATTTTTGTCCTAATAATGATGTTGGCTTGTGCATTCTATGTTTTGAAGTCAACCATTTGAAAAAACTATATATACACGATGTACATATATATTTGAGAAAACGAGACCATTTCTGTAAATGGGCAAAAAGTATAATAATAGAAGTATTATTTTTCATTTATTTACTGAGAAATTGGTAAATTCAAATGTGTAGTATGTCAATGTTGATTTGTTGCTTAATGTCTTTAAAGAGTTCTTTTTATATTTTAGATTATAAATTAAGGTCTTTTCAACTCCTCAAACAAAGAAGGCAATAGGGGTCAGGATTTTTTCTTAAATACAGCCAAACCTCATTAACACAAAATTGTTTAAGCCCTGTCAAAATACAATTTCTTATTCTTTACAAGCTTCATTTATCGGCAGTTACAGCCCAGTTGTTAAGACATTGGACTGGTAACTGGAAAGATGCATGTTTAATTCCAGCATATCACTTACATGTATGTACATTGAAACTGTGGCCCCCGAAAGTCCCATCGGCAGTTGTTAGCAGTTTTCGAAGGATGCCAATTTTCAAAGTTTCTTCTGATGAGGATATAAATTTGAGGCTGGGGAAGCTCAATTTAGATCCTCCATCTAAATATGAATTATGCAATTAGCTCTAAACAACAGTTTTGGTGACATGAGCTGTCCTCTCTTGTCAAGCAAACTTAATTTATTAAATAACACTAAATTCAGCTAATGCAAAACATTTGCTGTGGTCCCTTTGCTTTTGCCTTAATGAGGTTCGACTCTATCACATTTTTAAAAAAGTTTGAAACATATACTTGTTCATTTTCTATTCACCACACTCTAAATTTACAGCAACAAGAATGCCCTATGCAATTCAGCTATCTTGGAATTATGTGAAAAATGTCTTTTTTCTCTAAAATTACATAAAATGCTGCATCATTTAAAGCAGCATTCAAACATTTAACATTTTATTAATATACATTTATACGATTTTCTTGCAGCTTTTTTTTTTTCTACTTGAATAGCTTATGAAATATCTTCACTTAAATATGCATTGAAATGAAATTGAATGTTAACATCTTTAAGAGTTGCCAACCTGGAAAAAGCAAAAATGAGGAGATTTTATTTTAAAAATCGGGAGACTTGTTTTTGATGGCAAAAAATAAATTAATTAACTGAAATAAAATAATTGGGGATGTACCAGCTGAAACTGAATTTTGGAGAGAAAAAAAAAACAAAAAAAACGCATGTTTGATGCGATTTGGTGCCAGAAAAAGATATTTTTAGCAGACAAAACAATTAACTTTGGGTAAGGTGTTCTATTAGTAGCTTATAAAAAATTTGGCAATTCGAAAAATAGTTAGAAAAATCAAAATAGCGATCAATTTTTACTTTAAGACATTGGAGTATTAATCAAAACAATGCTAAACAAAAATTAATTTTTTTAAGAGTGATGAAGAAAGATTGAAATTGGAATTTAGAACATTAAGCTGCACTTTCCCCATTATACGTTCATCAGAGAAGTCCGAATTTGTGATGTCACATAGGTTATGACTTTCTGGTACTAGTTTGATATCAGGAAAGGAAAAAATGCTGAGAAGGGTAGCTTGCCATGATGGAACTTTTAAAAATGATTTCAGATTCGGAAAATTGCATTTTTTTACTGAAAAATGATAAAAATCAGGAGAAAAAAAAAATTATTGAAAATCAGGAGAAATGTATCCAAAATTGGGTTGACGGGAGATCAATGATAAAAAGGCAGTCTCCTGCCAAAATGGGGAGAAATTCTTGAAAGTGCATTAGCGTTTAAATGATACATTCGATCGAGCTTAAATTTGGTATATATTTTTGAATTATTCATCGATTAAAATTTATTTAAATGCTTGGTAATGATCTTAATTGTAAGTGTTCGGAAAGTCGAGTGGAGTCACTCCAGATTTTTTAAAATTTTAGTATTATTTTTGATTAGGAAGATACGCATTACACATTCATTATGAGATTAGATATACCTCCACTTATACTAGTAGACATTGTTCTCATTGCCTTGTTAAGCAACTGTTTATGAATTTAGTAGTCAATGCTGTGGGAAGTAACTTTGAATCATGACACGGGGTTATTAACAGATAAAACTTAATGGTTTTCATTGTTTTGGGGAAATTGTAACATAATATGGTAAAGTAAATTTATTCCTTAGCATAATCCATTACAATAAAGAAGAATCATTAAAACTAAATAACTTAAAAATAAAGAAAAAATAATCAATACTGAGAAATGCTTTAATTGATTATAACAGATGAAACAAAACTGATATGAAAATAAATAAAGCTAGCAAAATAATTACACTGAAGAACAAAAGAGTATGAAAGCAATAAATCTTAAAAAAGCATTGCATACAGTTATGTTATAAAAATAACTCTTACATGGCTGCCATTGCCTAAACATACACAATTATTAAAGAAGAAAAGAAAAAAAAAGAGCCACTAAAACCTGCAGTTTGTTGTATAAATTTAGTAAATCAGAAAAACGACCATGCACTTAGAAACAAGCACACCAGAATAAAAATTTAGAATATTGTAAATCTGAACTAAACACAGGTAAAACAGCCCAACTGGGGTCCAAGACCTGTGCTGCTCAGTCATGCTTTTGCAATCATTGGGGTGCAAAAAGAACATGCCCCAGTCAGAAGGTTAGTCTGACATGGAGCCAACAGTGTTAACTTTTTACAGACCAAATTCAGATCCAGGCATATTTTAAATTAGTTTTTTTTTGCATATTTAGACTTCTAATGCATTAGTTAAAGGATATTAGCCATTTAAATAGGGGGGGGGGAGGGAATTATACCTCTCCCCAATTTTCACTGTGTTCCCAATTGGGAACATTGGTCTTTTCTGGCTATACTTTTATGGGTAGTTTAAATAATAAGTGAAACATTAAGAATAAATGAAAGATTTATTTTTAAATTTAAGTAAATATATGAATTAAGTTTGAAGGGGGAGGGGAGGTGTATTAAGATAGCTCTGTAAAAATTTATAAAAATGGCTATTTTGACGATTTTTTATCCATTTTCCCACTAATGATAGAAATGCAAATTCTACATAAAAATTTAAAAAAATCAAATCATCTTTTAACTATATCTGCTAATGTTTTCAAGTCAATATTGATATAGTTTTTCCATTAATTTTCAATTTGATGTTCCCAACTGGGAACATTGGCCTGTAAGAGGTTAAGTTCCTCTATAAACTTGGCCTACATTCTATCAACCCACTTAAAGAATGAAAGGTTGGATCAATATTGTACAGCCCAAACCTTAGACCTATTACATGGCAGCACAATATGCTAACTGTTAAGTTATGCGACTGGGATTATGGTACAAGTCTCTGAGAACTAAAAAATTTCAAATTCTTAGTTTTATATTAAGTTTGGATAAAACATAATAAACTTTTAGTCCAAGCAATACAAATGGAAATCTTTAAATTCTTAATTATTTTTCTCTTCTGTAAGACAAAACCGAATCCAAATGATGTCAATTAAAATATCTGTGTATTATATACTATACATACATTTTAATACATTTCACTTAAACAGGATGACAAGATATAAAGGAAGGACAAAAGGAAAATGCTTCCAGTTGGGACTGAGAGAGTTAATAAAACTTCATAATGCATTCTTCATATAAACAAGTAAATAAAACACACAACTGGATAGTACAGTAATGCACCGTTTATGTTTTTCAAGGGAACAATCTAAAATGGCGTATAAATGAAAAGATGTACAACTGATACATTAATAAACAACTTTCATTACATTACAGGTTTAATACTACTAATGTAAATTTATGCAAATATAATAATTTTAATTTTTTTCGGGTACTAGTACAATAAAAACTAACTAAATTTTAAAAGATAAAACACTTATCACAAAAGCGAATAAATCACACTTTTTACTATATCTTAAATATTAATATAATATACATTGCATAACAATTATGATGCGATTCATGTTTCATATAGACTGTGAATTTAAAAAGAATCTTTCACGGTCATCTGATTGTCCTTGATTGTTAATTAAAATATTAAGAATTGAATTAAGTTCATGAATTTTTTGTTTCACTTGTGTTCTGATAAAGTTTCTCGAAAGAGTCGATTGCGTGTTTAAAGGTACATTCCTTTCTACATTCTTTATCAGATGTTCTATCAAGGAATATTTTCTCCCTAAATAAGAAAATAACTGCAGAACAGAGACAGAAAATTTTCAATGTTTACGGAAGTGAAAAACAATGTATAACCGAAAAAGTGTGTCTTATAAACAAAACATTTTTGCATTAAAATGAATAGGAATGAATTGGGACTTCACAAAAATGACCCATAAATGTGTATGTCGTATAAATGAGAAACGTATAAATGGTGCTTTACTGTACATAAATAAGTGCAAACATGCCTAAAGCTTGAAAAACTTGTGAATATAAAGTTCCAATACTAATTTCAGACATGAAAACTGTTAAACATACATACAGAATTGCATAAAAGTAATATTGCTTGGTGCTTTTACATATACCGGGTGTGTATAGGTGCCACCTAAGCTTATGTACCAGCTTAATCCTAACCCTTGTGCAGTGAAGGAACTGCTGCTCTTAAGAGATAAATCCTAAAAATTCCAATTGCTCTATCCTGTGCTGATGTTTTAGTTTCTTAGACATAAATTTATTTTAAGAAAGTTACTAATATGGCAAATAATGCTTGCCGCTATTGCATTTTTCTTTTAAAAACAGTTAAAAGTTTACATGTTCAGCACAAATATAATAGCCTTAATTGCCCGACACCAAAAATAACATTATTGTCACTAATGGCAGCCCTGCATTAATACGGTTGAGGTAGAGAGAGAGAGGGACAAGGGGAGGAGATCAGCAAACACAGAATAAAACAATTCTGAGCAAAAACAAAGAAAAAATAAGCTTTGAGTTTTTAATTCTATAATTTCATACAGATAAGCTAAGGCTTACATTAATTTAAAAAATAAATTTTTGTATCTGAAGCATATATATCTACTGCAGCTTAAACATAAGCTGCAACATTCCTGATTTTTACAGTTTTCTTTGAAAGAAAAGGCTTTAAATTTATTCTGCAAACCCATAATAACATTACCGCATAAATATTTCACAACAAAAAAATCTCTATATGCATCGTGATTAAAAGATAATTTAGTATGCCTAAGAGGAATATTCAGTGTAGCAAGGGATTTTGAAATTATTAAAATGTAGCTAATTATGGTAACTAGTGAAGTGTTTTTGATAAAAAATACACTTTTTCAAAAGCAATTTTGTTCTACTGCAGCTTATCTGTGTGAAAAATCAATAACTTGTAAAATAAAAAGCAGCATAAAAGCAATATTAACACCTTGGGTACATTTGACGTCTGACAGACGTCATTCATTTGTTTTCCCTAGGAGCGGATGACCACGCTTGGTACCAAACTTGCTTTGAAAAATATCACACTCTGCATAATTATTAGTAATTGGTTTTTTTGTTATAGCTTGCATTAATTTCATTTAGTTTTATTTTGTTGTTTTAATTTATTTTTGTTTTGCAATTCTAATTACTTGAAGACATCTTAATACTACATATGTCACCAATCTTTTAGAAATAAATAAATTCTTACGTAAAATGTACTGCTTTACATACTACTCCAAGCAACCAAAAATTATATCCATTCCACATGCAAATATTTTCTCAAATAAATCTGTACCCAAAGGGTTAAACACAACAACGTTACATTCAAAGTTTCAACAATTCTAAATACTTGAAAATGCATTAAATTTTACAAATTCGCTGCAAAACAAGACAAGACTTTTACACAGTGAGAAACAAACTAATTAATTCAAAACAAGTTAAAATTTTATAAGTCAATATCCAACTTTATATATAACACTTCAGACAGTTATTTTGACAAGCTTTTCATAGAGTAGCAATTATCTTAATTCAAGTTAGCTTCAACGGCATTTTATGAATTTCTAAACTAAACACTTTACCAATTAACAGCAATCAATTAGAAACACTTATTAATTCTAGATCACATAAAATTGTTCAACACCGATACTCACAAATACAAGCAAATGTAGGTCTGTGTAGATGCAATGGTATTATTTAACTGAAATGATTCTAGTTAGTTAATATAAATTCAACATAATTATCTTCAAAATGTAATTTAATTTCAACCCCATGAACTGATTGAGGATTTTTTTCAAAAATATACATAACTCAAATTGACTAATCTTGATTTCAGACATTCCAAAATTAAAATGCTAAAAAAAGGGGGGCAGTATTAAATAGTCCACGTTTTGCATTGTAAATATAAAAAATAAAATAAAACAATGAGTTTATATAATGAAATAAAAATATGAGTATAGATGTTCACAAGGATGCACATGATAGAAATGAGTGATATGTCATACTGATTAAACACCATAGGAAAAAAAAAAAAAAAAAAGGAACAGACCCTAGTTAAATATTTCTCTTTTATTTATGTTTCAATTTCAAATTTAGATATAATTTTTTAAACATCTAAAAACAATAATAATTCAATTAAAACAAATAAAAGTGTTCAGCTGTTTTGAAAATGAAATTTCCCAAACTAAAAAACTGGTTATTATGGTTAGTGAAAAGTTTTAGATAGGAAAATTGAACTAGATCATGCTTATGTATAAATATGTAATAAGTTATACTTTTACTCTAATTTTGCCACTACAGTTAGCTATTAGAGGTATGAGAATTTAAAAATATATATGTATGATATAAGAATAGATTTTAAATATTTAAAATTTTCCAAAAATTCTAACTTTATTCAAAAGCATTGTTTGAAAATTCATGAAGAATAAATCATACAAAGTTTTATTATTATAGAATGTGAGGTAAAAAATATAAGCTATACACCAAATTTAGCTTTTGGTAAGCTAATCTAATTTAATGTGCTCAAACACAGGTATAAACATTCATCAATATACCATACAGATTGAAATGCAAACATATAACGTAATGTAAACCTTCACAGATATGCAATTTTATTAAATTATTTTTCATGATACACATATATTTACACCTATTTATCTTTAAATGCAGTTTAACATACATACAAGTATGTAGCAGCCATTGGTTACTGCATGATGGCATAATCTACAAAATATTTAAATATATGGACGGATATTAAAAAATCTGCAGTTTAAATTATACAAGTTTTTTAAATTAAATTAATCCATAATGAAGTTATTATATTAAGATAGTTAGATAATGCATTTGCTTAGTAAAATTAAGTATGACAAACTATTTCCACAGTAACAAAATATTACTAGCAAAATATAAATTAGTTTTCAATTTTAATATGATCTTAATTTTTAGTATCTATTTATTTATCATATTATAAATGGAGTATATATAATAGACCTCTGTGATCATAAAGTGCATAGTAGTTTAAAATGCTGACCAAGACAAGACATTCAAATATATTAAGCTATAGATAGCTGATACAAAATCAATTTTTATAAAATTTATACATTGCAATAGTTCGCATGAAATTCTATTTGCCCTAAATTCATGCAAACTTCCAAAATTTATTAAAAGAGGACAAATAATAAAAATTGCGATTTTCATTTAAACTGTCAAATTATTAATAATTTAAAATTACATAGTATGTATTGTAGTTTCTCACACAAACAGTTCATGTACTAAGGGGGGAGGATAAAAGGGACAGAATATTTTAACAAGCAAAAGAAAATAAAAAAATTACATATTTTGATAGTGATAAAAAGTAATTCATATTTTGCAAGTAACTCTAAAAAATTTATTATTGCCTCTTGACTCACATTAACACAATGATAATATTATATATTAGTTAAAAATTATTCAATTACAGCAGTCTGTTTGGTATAAAAAATTATAAATAGCACAGCCAATGATTGCTGCATACAAGAAGGATGTGCTTTTAAGTACATATATACCAGTAAAAAAATTCTTCAATGCATAAAACTTGTGATATTTACATCTTTAGTTACATTCTAAAACATGTTGATTGTTTCTTTGTTTGCAGGTGAGTTATGGAATACACAACACAATTTAAAACAACTTATCTGATACATAAAATAAATAAAATTAAGTACAAGGTAGCAGTAAAAGGTAAATCAATTTTTAGCTCAATATATGTCAACATAAAAAAGCCATTAGTTGTATTAAAATAAATTAAGTACAAATTAATGCTTAAAATTATTTAAAATATGAAAAAATATCTAGTCCTAAACAAAGCTTAATTTTAGATAAAACGCAAAAAAGCAACAAAATACTTAAATCAGGCAAAACAATTAAAATATCAAACATTAATAAAAATAAAATAATTCCATATTTATTAAAAGCATTTTTTTTTCATTATAAAAATTTACTACTATCTATATCTATGCAATGAGAAAATTAGATAATTTAATATGTACTATTAAAAGCAAAACTTTTTTAATGATAAATGTTTACAATAAAATGTTGCTCTTGAGCAATATTAAAAGTACAAAAGTCTATAAGCTGCATGATGAAGGCAAAATCTGGCTTTGAAATTCCTATTAAATGTCAGCTCCAGTTTTAAATTCTGGGCTCAGTTTCTGAGGGCACTGAAGGTGTTTGTGTAGACGACATACTACTAGAAGTTGCATTATCTTCCTCCTCTTCTTCCATAACTGATAACCTTCGATGCTCTTCTGACTTTGCAGATTCCCTCTTATGATGACGCTTCTTCTTTTTCCTGGGGATAAAATAACAATAAGAAATGTGAGTATGGTGGTACTTGAAAATGGAGTACTCCATTTCAATTTTCCACTTCATTGTTTGGGTTCGTACAGCTAGGCTTAAGCCCACGTGTTCTCACCTGGCTTGTTTTCCCACTTCTCTTTAGCTTTGATAGCTCTGTTTTTACAATATTTATAGCTTCTGGATTATCAATTATTATTTCATGGTTTCAGTTTTATAATTGTTATTATGTGCTATCACTTAATGTTTTACTTGGGATTCCATATTACGTAAGTTTAGCTATTTTATATTATATTATATATATATATATATATAAGATGGTTGCTTTCCTTTTGTATTATCTGCTATTTTATAATCACAGATTACAGTATATTTCAGATAAATTTAGTGTTGTTGATATTTACGCCAGCAAAACTATATGGGTTGTTTTTGGTCAGTTTGTTTAAACAGTTCGCGTGGGAAGTGGGTAAAGGTTGTTGACCTTTCAGCATTAGCACTCCCACTGGCCCTACAATCTACAGCTTGTTATAACTTTTTTTTTTCTTTCAAGCCTTTCCTTTGTAATCACATAGTAGTTAAGCTGCTTTTAAAAACATATATATTGTCCAACCACAAATTCCAGATTTATGTGAACATCCGGTTGGGAACGGAAGTGGGCATACCTATCAATCAGTGATGTAGGGGTGAATGCAGTAGCCTGGTAGACTAGGTTCTTTGATTGTAAAAACTAAATGCCAGTTGGACCTCTGAGAGGAAAAATATCTGCACTTTTCACCCACACCCCTCCAATTAAACTGACTCAGATTGGCACTCAGTCAAACTGTTCTTGCTAGTGTGGTTAGACAATAAGTCACTCGTATTTAACAATTTCACAAGAGAAACCAATTATAACATGTTCTTTAAAAAAAATAATCAGGAAATTCTATGTAAATGAATTTCAGTGTCCTAAAATATTGTTCTCTTTTTATATAGAATATAATTCCATGGCAACAGGGTTAAGGAAATTTTATCAAGGTTTGCATTTATGCACTATAGAGGGCTTTTTGTGAAGTTTTGCACATGTGGGACGCAACTTCGGTGAAACACCGGATCCGTGGGACCTGAAAAATTGAAATTAAAAAAAAAGGAAAAATTTTACAATTTCAGAATTACTTTCTGGAGGGCTTCGGCAAAACTTCGGGTATCGTAAACTATGAACTTGAATAATGTTGAAAATCCAGTTTAGTAACAGTTCCTTTGTGATGATTAGCTGTGTTGAAGATCATGGGGGTATGGAGTATATCCTATCTTTTTCTGGATTAGTCATCAACCCTATTTTGTTTCGCACATGCATTGAAATCCTTGCGATGGGTGGGCCTGACTTGACCGTGTGATACATTTTGCACCTGTTCCTGTAATGTTCTCCTCACAAGTTATAGTATAAGAACACTGATATAGATCACAAAGGAATAGATAAGTTGTATAGTACTTTATTTATTGAATTTAATGGTATTGAAGCAGAGAAATTATCAACAGAAATGGGAAACAAACTTTCCCTGGATGGAGTTTAAAGACAGGAAAATGTTTTGTACCACGTGCTGTAAAGCAAAAATGAAAAATACTTTTACAGTAGACTGTACAAATTTTCAGAAAAGTATGTTATTACGACATATAAGCCTCACAAATAACGCTGGTGCCTCAGGACAGCATTTTAAAGCTGCCAATATTGTCAAACAACAGACCTTTTTCAAGAAAACTTCAGAAGTTGCAGTCCAGAAAGTTCAAAATTCAACAGAAAAGAACTAAGAACTGTGTATTGGATTGCCAAGGCAGAATTACCTGAAAACAAATTTCCATCCCTGATAGAATTGCAAGTAAGTAAAAATTAATTATACTTCTTTTCTAAGAATATAATTATCTTAAATTGAAATGTAAAGTATGAGACCCATTGTATACACATATCCCACAGTTTTCTGGGTTTCACATTATTGCCTGAAAAATGCTGCTTCATTTTGCAGACGCACCTTTGTCTACACTCTACACTCCCTTTCAGTAATTCAGTCTCCCTTTATGAGATATACCCCTGAATGTACTTTTTTCCCTTTCAACCTTCATTACATTTAATTTAAATCAATTTCAATCAATCAAAAATTACATTGCAAGATTTAAAATTAATGTAATACTAAAATATCAAAAATAAAAATGGTGCACCGCATGCCCTACTTCTCCGCTTTGCGAGATCAGCGAACTTCTGCTGTCGTTTTCTCTTTCTCTTCTTTCTTTTTTTTTTTTTTTTTTTGGGGGGGGGGGGGGGGGAAATAAAAATACTGGAGAAAAAGTTTTGGATTTTGGTTTTCCTACTGTATAATTTATTTTTCTCTTGACACATTCCTCACCCTCTTCAACACACGCACACATAATTTGCACAGTTCTTATAAATGCATTTTTATGTAGAAAAATCCACCTGGGAAGGGATATCAGAAAATATCTTTGTAGTATTTAAAAATAACAAGTTTAGCAAGTGATATTTTAATCTATTTTAATAGTCTTAGTTGGGTTTTGATGTGTGAGCATAGATTGCAAATCTAAGTGTTTTTTTTTAATCAGATATTAAATTTAAAAAAATTATTCTATTAATTATTTTAATTCATATTAAAATAGAGGATTTATTTTTGAGATGCATATATTACATCAGTGTTTGCAGACATGTTTTACTTTTGCATTACTGTTCTGCCACATTTCTAATCCAAATGCTTAATGACCAAGTGCTTGCCCACTGAGGGGGGGGGGGGAATCTAATCTATTACAATGACATTCTGTACTTAACTTTTTCTCTCATTCAAGTTTAATATTATATTATTTCTGATTTTTAGAAAGATAATCTAGTGGAATTTCCATTTGGCCCCTACAAGCATCACAGTGATATTAGAAATGACAGAAGAAGTTGAAGAAAAAATATTTGTGTTAATATAATCCACAGTGGTTGGTATAATCTGTGTTGAATCATGCGATGTTTCAAATAATAAAATGTTAATATTATATATGACTTTTATAAATAAAGAAGTCAAAGGCCAAACAGCTTTTATTGACAATTTGGATATTTCTGATGGAAAAGCTGCAACAATAAAAGATGCTATTTTGGGGAAATTGGATGAATTAGGCATTGATTTAAAGAAAGTTGTAGGCTTATGAAGTGATGGCGCAAGTGTAATGACAAGATGGAAAAAATGGAGCACAGCTTAAGCAGTCTGGTGCAGATTTTTTAATTCATATTCATTGTGCTGCACATAGAATACCATTAGAGCTGTCCCTGGCTGCAAAAGCACACCTGCAATTGCTAACATTGAATTAATTTTAAATCAAGTTAATTTTTTTTTATGCTAACCCTTATGGGAAAATTTTTAACCTGAAATTTATGAAATAAATAACAGCAGCAGTATTAAACTGAAGGAACCAAAACAAATTAGAAGGCTGAGTCTATATGATGCTGCTATAGCTGCTCACAAAGCTTATCCAACAATTTTAGAAACTTTGTCCCATTTATCCGAAAGCTCAGAAAGTCATTTCCCACTTTGTTAGTGATATGCTTAGATATCCTTGAGCCAATTAAAAAATTGACGAACTTGTTTCAGCATGAAAATGTTTTTTCAAAAATCAGACTTCTTGTAGTGTCATGCATTTCTACATTGGAAACTTTGAAACAAAATAATGGAATACACAAAATATCTCTTGAACAACAAATAGTCCATGTTGTTGATGAGAGTGGTGAACCTCCACAGTTCTTTTCGTCAAGGCCCACAACAGAACAGGATAAAGAAAACTTGGAAATTCTTAAAATTAAATTTATAGATAAAGTTATTGAGAATTTAAATGAGCAATTTCCAAAAGAATCTTTGGATATTCTGGATGCACCGGCTGTATTATTTCAACCTAAAAATTACCTTTTCACAAATAAAGACTTAAATGAGTATGGTTTTCAAAGTTGAAACACACACACAATTATTGATTACTTTTGCAGGCAAAGTGAAATTTTTGCAATTTAAGTGCTTAGCCATAAATTTGGACTTACAAGATTTTGTCACACTTGTTATTAAGGACTACAGTGAAGATTTCCCTCAGTTTTCAAAACTGGCTAAAATTGCCTTAGTAATTCTAGTAAGCTCTGCCGCCACTGAAAGAGGCTTCTCTTGTATGAAGAGAATGAAAACTAGTCTCAGAAACAGACTTACAGAAAAGAAATTAAAAAATCTAATTATGATTTCATTGTCAGGGCCAAATTTAAAAGAAGCCAATGAGGTTCTCTCTAATGTAAATAAAAAAATTTGCAAGCAAAAAAAAAAAAAAAAAAAGAGATAGAGTTTTACTTATAATTTACAAATTAATAAATCTTTCCTTTTTGTACATATATGTAATATTTATTATGTTCTTTGCTTAAACAATGTTTTTTTTTTTTTTTTTTGCTTTAAAATTAAGGGACTCATTTTTTTTTTTTTTTTTTTTCTGCAGGACCCATATTTTTCTCATAGGTGAGTCCCTGGGACTCAGGTTGGTGATAATTCAGAGCAAACACTGTTTTATCAAAAATTCTTGCTAGAGGAATGCGAAAGATTCATACTGTTAGTGTTATGAAAGCGAAAGAGACCATCTTGCATTTGAAAATAACAGTAAACTAGTGCTAAAATAATTTCTTATGAAAATTTGCCAATATTAAATAATTTATGTAAATAGATCATAAATTGAATTCATATTTGAAATATATACAGTAAAAAAGTAATAAGAATTTTTGGAGAAGTCATAATATACTTTAGTTATGTCATTTTATACTCTTATTTCACTTCAGGAAGACTTTATGATAGCATAATAATTATAGTGAGATTTTTCAACTGACAAACACGCACAGTTTTGTAATCAGCGTCTTGTGCCATTAAAAAGTACTCTTTCTTAAATAAGAAGAGTTTAAAATTAAAATAATTTTAAGAGAAGTGCTTACACTAAAGCTCTTGCCAAAGAGAATATTAATGATATTTAAGCTTGGAGATGCAAAAATAACTGAATCAAATTTTCATGCTTTCTTCTAGTATATACAATTAAGTACCAATTCATTTTAATAAAATTCAGGTATCTTACGTTTTGGCAACCAAAAACTTCTTAGTAGTTTTATCAGATTGTTGATTAATGCTTTTCCAAATGCTACTTTGTGTTAGCACCTCAGAAATATTGATATTTGCATGGCTATTCACATTATTCATCGTAGATTTAGAAGTCTCTCCATCTAAGCACACCACATCAGATAAACTTGAATTCTGAAAACAAAATAAATGGGGAAAAAATAGAGTTAATACAATTTTAAAAAAAGATTTAATATTTTAAATGCATGTTATAGTAAATGATCTTATTTAACCCTCCCTTTAGCTATATATTTAAAAAATGAATATTCATGTTGAGAGAAAGTTAGAAAGTTATATGAATACAGCAACTAATATACAGGGTGGTCTAAAAGAAACTTCCCCTGTATATGAGTCCCTAGAGGCTGAACAGTTCAAGTAATTGAAATGAAAGCTTAGATGTAGTCATCTGAATGTATGGATTCCAGATTGTGATGATTTAAAACAATAAACCTCTCACAGTTACAGTTACAAAATTTCGAATGGAAACACCCGCTTTTTTCATGCGCAAATTGATCAGAGCATGAAAAAACCTTAAATGGAATTGGAGCGAGACCCATATTATGTAAATTGGCAGCGTAAAACATTTGCAAAGAAGAGCACTGTAAAGAACCAATGATAACAAAAGAGAGGAGAGGGTAAAAGACTTATTCGAATTACAATTTTTCAATGTGGCTACCTTCGCAGACGATAACACATTGCCTGCGGGAGATCGTCGATAACAATGACGAATGTATCATGGCAGGAGGAATTTGTAAAACTTCCCATTTTATGGCATCTTTCAAGCCTGACAAATTCCAGGGATTTGATGTATACACCTTTGATTTCAGATAACCCCAGAACCAGAAATCCATTAGAGTGATATCGGGGGAACGAGGGGGCCACAAAGCTGCAAAGGTACGTGCAATGACTCTATCACCAAAGTGCTGTTGCAGCACTTGTCAAACACTTCTGGCAATGTGTGGAGGAGCACCATCTTGCATCCATGGAAAGTCATTAATGGTTGCTGCAATTCTGGAATTATGTCATTCTCCAACATTGCTTTATACCAAGCACCTGTGATGGAGCACGTTTGCATACCAATGGATGCGACTTCTTCAAAGAAGTAAGGACCAAGAGTGAATGCCCCTATGATGCCGCACCACACAGTCACATGTCTGTCATATAAAGGTGTATCACGGGTGCCACACTGTGAGGATTTTCTTCCACCCAATAAATGCAGTTCTTGGAGTTTACGGTCCCTGTCAGGGTGAAATGTGCCTCATTCGTCCATAATATCCACAGCGGCCACCTGCTATCTTCATCATATCTGATTAGGAAAAAATTTGCAAAGTCGACACGCTGTTGGTTGTCTCCAGGTGCCAACGACTGGAAGCGCTGGAACCGCTAAGGACACATCCACAGAACAGAGTGCAGAATTTGGAGAACTGTGGTTTTCGGTACATCCAAATTGCGGGAAACACTTCTTGCTGTATGCAATGGACCTATAATCGTATTCGGGAACAACTTCAACAGGAACACGGGGTCGTCCGGATCACGGTCTATCATGAGCATCCCGTTTCTTAAAATTTCTCTACCAAATTACATACACTTTTTATGGAACATGGGCCTCGTGTTAGCTTATGATTTCGATGATAAACTCGCAATGCTTTGGCAGTATTTTCTCCACTCAGATAAAAAAGCTTTAATAATTCACCTTGTTGTTTCCCTGAAAGTGTCATCATCTTCGCACAAAACGAGATGGATTAGCACGAACATGAAGAAACAATCTTGCCACACTGTTTATATCACAAGCAGTACTTTGCAAGAAGGTTCTGTGATGGGTGCTTCTACTTCCTAGCCCAGTGAATTACACAAAGTGCATCAATTACACCTTCCCTTTTATTGTGATTGGTTCTTTACGATGCTCTTCTTTGCAAATGTTTTATGCCACCAATTTACCTCATACATGTCTCCTTCCAATGCCATTTAAGGTTTTTCCATGCTCTGATCAATTTGTGCACGAAAAAAGTGAGTGTTGCCATTCGAAAATTTTGTCATTGTAACCGTAACTGTGAGAGGTTTATTGTTTTCAAATCATCAAAATCTGGACCTCATACATACAAATAACTATATCTAAACTTTCATTTTGATTGGTTGAACGGTTCGGCCACTGGGGACTCATGTGTAGGGGAAGTTTCTTTTAGACCACCATGTGTATATATATGCACAAATAATTTCACAATGCAAAAATGGCATATAGATTCGAATCAAGCACCCGTATTTAAATATAGAGAAAATATCCTACTTGTAATGTGCAAATGCAGCTGTGACAAACAGAATACAATATTTTTCCTATGGGATATGTCATTTTTGCAGTAATATTATTTGTGTTTTATGCACATACTATAGTTAGAAAATACTTAATTCACTTAAAAGTATTATGAGTAATCCCATTAAATATTCATTAGTAAGATCATAAAATTTAGTATAAAATAATTTTTTCTGCATTAAAAACTAAACACAAAGTAGAAGATAATTTTACTTTGACAAATTCTTTTTTAAAACCTCTTCTAAGAAAAAAATCTGGAGCGACTCCACTCGACTTTCTGAACACTTACGATTAAGATGATTACCAAGCATTTAAATAAATTTTAATAGATGAATAATTCAAACATATATACCATATTGAAGCTCAATCGAATACGCTGCTTAAACGCTAGCCCACTTTCAAGAATTTCTCCCCATATGCCATAATGTAAAAGAAATCTTTGTCGTAGCCCTGTAGAAAAACTATAAGTCCTATACACATCAAAATCAATACCTGTCTTATGATGGTGGTTTATAACATATATACCCAATTTGAGCTCAATCAAATGTACCGTTTAAATGCTAGCGCACTTTCAAGAATTCCCTCCCAGAGGCCACAATGTAAAAGAAATTTTTGTCGTAGCCATGTAGTAAAACTATAATTGCTATACACACCAAAATCAATACCGATCTTGCAACAGTGGTTTATAACATATATACCCAATTTGAGCTCAATCGAATTTCCCGTTTAGGATCTATCGTGTTCACTTACATACACACACAGATACATACATACATCTTGTAAAAATAGCATAAATGAATTCAGAAGATCTCAAAACGTGTAAATATACCAAAATCTCGAAGTTGAATTTTTTCATGATGACAACACTTTTCTTACATGGTACATGTTTGGAAAGTAAAAAGTAAAACACTTCTGCCTGATAAATCATCAAAGAGGTAAAAGTATTCATTACTGTTGCTTAATGTTTTACCAAGCCTAAATAATTGGGAGCAATGAAATGAGATATGTCATACAAGAAAAGATTGAGTGTTTATAGGTGCTAAAATGAAACTTATGAAGAAAAATAGAAGCAATTTTTTTTAACTAAACTGAAGAAATGACATGATAGATGTAGTAATAAATATACACACACTGAGTACATCAAATTATGTATACACACTCTGAATTGTCATAGAAAGTTTATTTGCTGGGAAAAGTAAGGATAAACTCCAATTCGAAAATTAGGTGCACTTTCTGGTCAAACTGGATGCTCCTAATGTCGGTTAAAGTAAATGTTTAAAATGGTGACCTAGATATACCAAGTTTCAAAAATCACAAAGCCTGAGATCTGCTTTTCAAAGTCAAATAGCCAAAATTTTTCATTCATACAATTTCAGCATAAATGTGTACATCATCAATACAGACAATAAAGTGTTTCTTTTCTTAAGTACCACACATGTCACAAAAGCTTAGGTTTTCATTATTTGAGTTGCGTATAATGTAAATAAATTCAATATCAAAAATTTTCTAAAAGAAACATTGGAAAATATACTTTATAACACCAAACATGTAAATAATATCAAATTTTATAAAAAAAAAAAAAAAAACTTTTACAAACCTCATACAAACTTAAAATGTCTAGGATATTGCTAAATAAATATTGAGCATACCATAATGAACATTCGTTAATGTAATTAATTTTTTTAGAGTAACTTCAGATACAATATTTTAAATAAAATGCATTCACCTTGTTCAGCTTTATTAACTTAGAAGGAACAAGAACTCAACTTGTGAACTTGATGAAAAAAATTGGAGAAAGTTGTTAACCTATGAATAAACTCTTTAAAAGCCTAAGAAAATGAAGCAAAATCTTGAGGCCTAAAATGGGAACAGAGACTTGGTGACATGCAACATCGATACATTCCTGTGAATCATGAGATTCCATAGTTTGCAAGTTTCCAATGGAATTTCTGTGTGCACTGCTTGAATCTCATCCCAAAATATTTCCAGTTTAATCAGTACAATACCTTATTTTTTACTGTGCCCAAAAAGAAAAAGGCAAATGCCATAATCCTTGGAGAGAGTGCAGAAAATTCAAAAGTCCAAAACATAATACGAGGGTTGCCTTTTACATTTTTACAAAAAGTAGGTAGAAAAAGAATTTTTTGGGAACAAACTGTTTTATTGCTTTTCAAAATATTTGCCGTTAAGATTTATACACTTTTCCATCCATTCAAACCAATTCTTGAAACAGTTTTTAACGCTCTGAAGTTGATATCTCAGTAATATGGTTTTGGAAGGCATCAACAGCTTCTTGAGGTGATAAAATCGCTGCCAATACATTTTTCATTTGACATAAGGGAACAAGAAAAAGTCATTAAACAACAAATCAGGAGAATATGGGAAATGAGACATTAATTCGATATTGTTATCTTACAAATTAACAACTGTTTCACGTGCTATGTGGGAACTGGCGCTGCCACAATCATTGTGATTTGTTTGATTAAAGAAATGCTACGCTAGGGCAATATGCCAAGGATGAGGGGTGCCTTGGTAGGAGGACTTTCTAAGGTGTTCTAATGCATATTCATGTTACATATGGAGAAAAGCTACTAAAACTCCACACTCCTGTCGTGATAAAGAATGAATCGCCAATTTTTTTTTTGTTTTTCCTGATTTCGTTGATGCCTTTTGGCAAAAAAATTTCTGTATACCATGTAATGTTAACAGTTTTTTGATCCTCTGCAGGAATGTTTGCAATATGGCCTGTAAGGCCAAAGAAACAAGCATTTGTAAAAATATAAAAGGCAACCTACATATTACTTTTTCCCAGAAATTTAACACTGTAAGTAGTAAAGTTAAAATGTTGATTCAATGATCATTTATACATTTTTCTAGAGCATTTCATATGCAAACAGAACCATATGTAATATATATATATAGTAAAATGGCTAAACTTGGGAATCAAGGAATCATTCAACAGCAGTTATGGTAGTTCAATAAATTCAATGAACATGAAATTAAATCCTAAAAAGGCATAAGTAGATATATCCAATAAATAGAAAATCCAAACAGAGGTAAAATTGAAAAATGAAATGGAATTGTAAAGAATAAAACAATGAGAGTACGCATCAGCTATACTCATCAGGACCCACGAACCGAATACTTACTACCAAAATAAAAACAAAACAACAGGATTTAGATGTAGTTACTTAGCACAAACAAAGCTCAATAAGTAACTATGGGGCTATCCTGATATCAAGAAACAAAAATGGAGGTAAGATGGCTGAAAGCATGAGACATGTAGGAATGGCTTCAAGATAGAGTGAAGAATGTTGATACTGTTGCCAAAAGATGAGGAAAAAGTACCAGAGGCCAAATTTTGAAAGTTAAATAATGACAAAAATTAAATAATTAAAAAAAATAGTAATTGCATGATGTATTAGGTATATAATACTTAAATAGATATACATCTAACTATGCCTATACATCACTATTATAGTAAAAGTAACAAAGAGTATGTCTGATATTGCTATAAAGAAAAAAGAAAAATAAAAAAATACCAGTAATGATCCATTCACTTTTTTAAAAAATAATTTATATATATATATATATATATATATATATATATATATAAGAGCAATAAAAACAAATACTTAGCTAAACAAAAACTACCTGGTCAACAGTTGAATTATCATCTTTTTTAAACTGGGTTGTTTCAGGCATAATATCATCCAGCATCTTTAAATGAGCTCGGTCAAAAAAACAACCTAGACATTTTCTGGTAAGTAAAACACCAAGTAGCTGAAATGAATTAATATATTGCAGTTAGAAGCGAAATGCAAAACATATATTCAGAGCACAATTTATCAGGAAATGGCTAAGTTGATTTTAAAAAGTCAGTTCAAACAAGGATTCATGACATTAACTATCACTTGCAAAAACTGCATTAAATAAATAAATAAAAAATTCAAGCTTAACACACATACATACATCAAGATGGGGAAAGCAGTGAAAGAAATTTGATCAAAAATAGCATAGGAACAAACATACATGACAAAAACACTCTGAATTAAAAACAATTACTTGAAAATACATTTTAGAAATATCTTACCAAGAAAGGGAAAATAACAGCAGTGTGTTGATACAACTTGCAACAAAACAAAATGACAAATAAGAAAATCTGTATAAAAGTATAGAACCACACTTTTGCAATGGGAACACGTCGTAGATAGCTGTAATCAGGCTGATACTTTTCTGGCATAAAGAGTACCATGATTCTTTCAAAAAACTGAAAATAATAAAACACATATAATTATTACAGCAATTATGCAATGTGAAAAGGAGCATACATTATGAATACTTATTTATGCCTTGATGATCACTATAAGGATGTTGAAAATAAGGAATTTGAGCATATTATTACTGCCAATTTCTTATCATAAAAGATATTACTTTATAAGAGTTAACGCAAAAAGGTTCAAAGCGTGAACTTCCATGCAAGTTTTCCATAAACAAAGTTGTCTTAATTCTGCAGATTTTTCAACAGAATAAAATTAGCTGAATTTGCATGCCCTTTTCCTCCACTTGCAAAATTTTTTATCAAATATGTGAAAGAATTGAAAACAAGTAAATTTAAATAAATTACAAATATTTGACATTTATTATGGTTCAGGCATGAAAATGCCCACACAGAAAAGAAACTGAACTTAATGTGGCATTAAAACTAAACATTGCAGGAGAGAGAACTTTGTTAGCCTGTCTATTTCAACTGTCATTAAAAGATTTGCTAACATCGTATATGCATTTTGAGTACTTATTAATTTTAATGAATAAGATAAATTTATTCTAAAAAATTCTTCTCACTCAAAAATCTAGTGTTTAAAACTTAAAATTAACTAGGAACGAAAGGTAACAAATAAATAATTGAGTCACTTTACTAAGTTCTTTTTCAATTCTACTACATTATACATTACTATGTAACACATCTATTTTAAATAAAGAATATGTTATAATTTTCATACTATTTTAAAATCGTTAATGAAAAATGATTTATTTTGTGTTGGTGAATAAATAACAAACCCACGCAGATCTTTTATCTAACTTTGATCTTAAAAATCAACTAACTTCTAAATATCGTAAGTGTATATTAATACTATAAATTTGTAAAAGATTAAAAATTCGCATATAAAATAAGGGGTCTATTTTAATCCTACTGTATCCGAGATTTAAATAGAGGAATGCTAAAGTAAAAATAGTCCTTCCCAAGGATTAAAAAAAAAAAAAAATGACACTGGAAAGCTTGAGCATAACTTTTTTGTGCTCTTTAACTGATATAATTTTAACTGGAAAAAGTGGATTTCCACAGAATTTCGGAAGATTTGTTTTCCAGACAGAAGACCAGAAAAAATTACTATTTTCCAGTATTCCAGAAAATTTGGAGAAGTGGGCAGGTATGTATTCTCGTTGAAGTTTGTATTACATGAAAAATAAACATATTAGCCACATTTAAACATTATTGCTACAAATGTAAACTATAATGATAATAATAAGAACATCAATCATATTATAGTTGATCTTAAGCAAAATTTTATCACTTATATAGACAAGTTTTTCAATAACACTACTCAACAGCCATTTTGCCTCTGGGATGTGATACATCAATTAGTATGTATTTTGGTGTGTAGAATCCGAATCCACCTTTCAAAATGCTCTAGCACGTAAGATTTTTGAGTTTTTAAGGATTTTTATTTATTATTTTCTTTATTTCACTACTTTCCGTTCTTTTATTTTAATGTTTAATTTTTTATTTATTTTTTTTTTTCTAAAGTTTGGTACAAGAGTGCTATAAGATCAACAAATTGTCACTTGATGCCAGATGTTACACAGGCAAGTGTTATTCATTAGTTGGAGAGATAATTCAGTAGTGCGAAATAAGCATCATGAACATAGTGAATGCTGAAACACGCATGGCGCAATTACTATCGTATTTATCTTAGCCTCAGAATGTATTGAGAGTTTTTTTTTTTTTTTTTTTAAATAAGTGAGTGTTTCTATTGAGAGGTATTTTTTATTTTAAAATTGCCTTATACATATATTTAAAACTTACATTTACTAAAAATAACAACTAGTAAACATAGTTGTTGTCTTAACCACTCCGACAGCTTTTGTTATGTCTGGATATAAAATTCACCCCATAAAAACAATTACTGATTTGATTAAGAAGGCCTATAAATTATATTTTGATAGTCCTTTTGGTGATCAAGATAAAACTTTTGTGCCTCATAATCGTGCATGACATGTACTACTACTTTAACCAAGTGACTGAAAGGAAAATGCCGAGCTATGCAATTCTCAATTCCTATGGTGTGGAGTTAGCCCAAGGATCATTTTTCAGCCTATAACTTCTCTCTCACAAATATTGCAGGGGATTCTCTATCAAAACTAGATATAAAATAAAGTATAAAATGTATCTTCAATGCATTTGCCGGTGACATAATGAAAGGTATCCCGTTCCTGCCTACAATCTGCAAGAGATAGAATCAGAAACAATGTCAAATGAATCTGAAGACGCTGCTCAAGAACCTGTAGAAAATATTCCCCTCATTCTCAAGATTTTTCGCCTCAGCTCTTTAATCAAAAGGAATTGAACAAGTTGGTTCTCGATCTAAAACTTTCAAAACAGCAAGCTGAACTTTTGGGGTCGAGACTGCAACAATAAAACCTTCTAGCTCCAGGTAAAAAAATTTTCCTGTTTGAGATAAAAAAGTACTTCATTCACTCAATATTTTGACATGCAGAATTCAATGTGTGTGTGCAGAGATGTCAATGGTCTGCTAATGCAGCTAGGTGTACAACATAACTACCAGGAATAGTCATTATTTATTGACTCTAGGAAAACCAGATTGAAAGCAGCACTACTGCATAATGGCAATACTTTTTCATCTTTGCCTTTGGCTCTTGCAGTAGACGTGAGAGAAACTTATGAAACTTTGACCACTATACAGTAAAGTGGCTTATAAGGAAATCACATGTAACTGTAAAGGAAAATGTGAAAAATACTCCACTGGATGAGCACAATAAAATCATTTTGCCTCCAATTCATGTCAAGTTAGGTTTTATGAAAAACTTTGTTAAAGCTCTCGATAAATGAGGTCAGGTCTTCAATCATTTGAAAGAAAGTTTCTCAAACTGAGTAAAGCAAAGTTAAAAGAAAGCATTTTTATTGGACCACAAATAGAAAAATTGTTCAGCGATCCATCGTTTGATATCAGAGACAAATATCGAGTTAGCGGCTTGGTCCTCATTCAAACCAAGTGGGGAGGGCATTTTGGACAGGAAAAAAGATGATATCTATCTTGACATGTGTATACATATAAATAACAATATATAAATATAAAATTACATTGAATTATGAATTCTTAATATGAATTTCTTGTTAGTTTCAATTCTACCGAATTTTGCTGGCATTGCTTCTGATTTTCCTATGCCTCTTGGAAATGTGACATGATAGACATAAACTGATTTTACCAGTGAATTCAGCACCCCGAGTTTAAGTAAATTCACCCATTTACAAACCAGAGGCAGAAAAAAAGTTTGAATTTGTTGACTAGTGTAATTATGCAAATAATTTGTAAACAGAACTAGCATGTTATGCTAGTTCTGTAGTAGCTAGAAAAACATCCATACCAAAACTCCTTAGCCAATTGTAAAAAACTAGCCTTTAAACATTTCTTATAACTTCCTAACTTGACCTTAATTTTCATCTTTCATAAAAATCTTCAAAGGTTCAGAACTGTTGCAATAAGATAGAATAACTTGTAAACAACTTTATCATACTATGTTAGCTTAGCTTCTGCAACAGTTAATAATGTACTGCTTACACTAATGTAGATTGCAAAGTATTACTGAAACTTGAGTCTATTTATTTAAAAAATCTACAATTCATAGAAGATCTTCAGAACACTTAAATAGCATTAATATATTTGGTATTTATAGGTTATGTATTACCTGTAAACCCTTTACTGATGTCACACCCATGAAGAGGAATACACCATATAAAACTGGCATTGGAATAAACTAAAAGAAATATGCTATAGTTAAGGATTTTACAACCATGTATCATCTTTGTTGGTTTTAGCAAACTTATGAAACACAATTGGGGAAGAAATATAAAGAAAGAAAAAGTCAAAATTTTTATACCTTTAACACACCAGTAAAGAAAAAAGAAAGGCCAATTAAAAGATACACCATGAAATGAGTCATCCGCTGTTCCCTGAAATAAACATAAATTGAAGATAAAAACAGCTCTAATAAGCATATCATTTGAGACACTTAAAGTATCATATATACTTTATGCTACAATTTTTGAGAAAGCTCCATATTCTTTACAGCACCCATTCTATATCATATTTCATTTATGTTACTAGTATTTGCATTATTTCAAAGTCTATGAGCTAAGTTTTTATGTTTTGATGAAAAAAATGATTTACAACATTTACTAAAATATTTCATGCTTTAAAAAATGTGGGAGATTATGAAAACTTAAAAAAAAAAAAAAAATCCTTATAAAAAAAACCCAATTAATATACTACGAAAAACATTTAAAGAAATGCCAAAAAAATTGTTATCACACTGTATCGAAATCATGAATCGATTTGATATTTAAAACATAATAAAATGCTAGTCTAATTACTCACAAAAAAAAGATATTACATAGATTTTATTATCTTACCTGACACCAAGAAATCTAGGTTTGTCACCAGGAGTAAAACATTTTGATGCATATTTCAAAGAGTTAACATGAGTTACAGATAGAACAGTAGCAGCCACAAACCAAGGTAAACCCAAAATGGAACAAACAGCAATCAAAATGGCCAAAATAAACAAGTCAAGATGATAACCACATCCTTTCTGTAATATGAAACTACAATTAAATGCCAGAGAATATATATATATATTGTTTTGTTCTTACAGTTTAAGAATGAGTTAAAAATTTTGATACAATATATAACCAAGCTGAAAATGTACAATAATACTATATTAGACACATAAAAACTCAGAATACCTCAAACTAAACAGTATACATTTTTAAACAAAAAAAAGGTACAATAACCCCTTGTTATATCGAGCTAGGAGACCAGAAAAATTCGAAATATATTTGGGAGAAAGGATGATACGATAAAATTTTACTTTTATGGGCACATGCACTTAATGTAATCTTAATAGTGTAAGTACTGTAATAAAAAATAATTAACATAGAAGATTTATTTACCTTTTTAAATTTAAGTACAAATAAAAATTTCATTTTCAGCAGGAGAAATTATCCAAAATCACCCACTTTGATTTTTCTCTCATAAGTTGCTTTAAAATATTCCCCTAACCAAGGACCCCCCCCCCCCCCAACCACATCCTAGGGAGATAGTCCGTGTATAGTTTTGCCTTAACAACACAACACAAGTTGCTTTCTGGCAAAGCTTGCTTTTCTTTACTAATTTTCAAAGCAATAGTCACAGCAACATTCCAACATGGATTAGCCAATGAGATATGAGCGATTATCCATCGACTTTCTTTTATCTCCTCCCTTATTTTCTTCCAATGTTTCAGACAGTTAAATTTCAATGAGATGAAAATGACTTATAATAATATCTGTTTTACCTTCCCCCTCATTTTCTCCTACACCACTCCTGTTTAATGAATTTTGGGAGGTCTTTTTCTCAATTCATATGATTAATTATTTGGCACACTGAACATTTTTGCAGAATTTTCAAAACCTAACAGACAGGAAAAACAGAACAGAACAAAACATAAAAACAGAAAAAACCTGGGAGACACAGATGAAGTGCAATGCATCCAAATCTGTGATATATTAAAGTGTGATACAATAAGGGGTACTGTACTGGAGTTAAGAAATATTCAAAATAATACTTAAATGATATTGAAAACTTTACACACACACAAATGTTTCGTAAACTAGAATCACGGGTGCCAGCTTTGTCAAATTTTTGTGAGTGCTCTACAGGCTACTTTTCTAGAGGAAAGGGGAAGGAATGATTGGATTTTTATTTTCCTAAAAAAAAAACCTTCTAGATGATATTTACTGTGATATCTTCACTTTTTACAAAAGATAAATTAATATTTTTGTAATTCAAGTGAATTATTCTTAACTAGCTGCTACCTGTGAATTCATCCGTGTCGGCTTCAGAATTAAGTCCAGAGAGAAATAAAGCGTGTGTGGATAACAAATATGTTTCTACTATAGACAAAAAGTGACTGTATTTAAATATTATTTTTTTAAACTAATTTTAAATGAAGTAAACTACATGATAGTATACTTCATTTAAAATAAGAGAGTATCTAGAGTTACTAAACTTAGATTTTTTTTATGCAATGGGGGCCTAGAGACAGTTACGGCTTTATTTTGTGAACTATTTTGAGCATTCTTGTAAAAAAAATATTTATGCTATTTGCATGAATTTTAGCCTATGTTAATCAGGAATAGTGCAGCTTTCTATAAGAGAAGAATGAAAAATAATATTTTTAGGAGCGATTCTGTAGTTACAGAGATACCCAAAGAATGTAATATATTAGAATTATTTTGAGTGTTCCTGTAAAAGAACTATTTATGCTACATGAATGAATTTTAGCCTATAATACTCAGGAAGAGTAGCTTTCTATCAGTGAAAAAAGTTTTGGAATCATTTCAGTAGTTACAGAGATACACATAGAGCATGATTTAATTCTTATGATTATCCCTGTAAAAGAATTATTTGTGATATATGCATGAAAGGTAGCCTATAATACTCAGAGCCCCACCAGTGACCGAGAGGTTCTGCTCTCGAAACAAGATGGCAGAAGGTGCTAGGTTCAAAACCCACTCGCGCCTGTTGACCTAGATATTCACAGTTTACCAGGGTTTTTTCCGAAATCTCGCCCAAATAGGGGCTAGGATCCTTTAGAAAGTCCCCCATAGAGGGCATTTCCCATATAGGCCTAGGACCCTACAGGAGTCAATCAGCCTTAATCCACAAACAAGCAAAAAATAATATTCAGGAATAGTGTATCTTTCAATCAGTGAAAAAAGTTCTAGAATCGGTTCAGTAGCTAAAAATGCCCATAGAGCATAATGTATTAGAATTATTTTGAGTGTCTTTGTAAAAGAATTATTTATGCTATATACATGAAAGGTTGCCTGCATGTTAATCAATCCAGGGTATAAGCTATCTTCATTCCAAATTTTATCCAAATGTGTTCAGCCATTTTTGTGTGATTCAGTCAAAAACATCCAAACACACAGATGTACACATTTATATTATTGGTAGAATTTGGAAATTTATGAACTTTAAGAAACAGATTTGGTCTTTTCTTTATCATGCTTTTTAATTTGGCATAAAACTAACAATTTCCCATGCCATTTCATGTTTTTCAAATGCAAGCGATTCTTTCAAAAGCATAAATCATTTTGCAGGGGTGAAACTCACCAAGAATGAGCACATAAAAAGGATTTTTAATTAATAGTTAAAAAAGTAATTAAAATTTTAAAATTCTGAGCATCAGGTGCACATTACCGAAGTCATGTCCTTATATGCTTAAATTTTCAAAGCTCTGCATGCTGTAGATTTGTCTGGAGAACATTCATTTTCATTATTATAGATAGATCAATTTGGCATAAAACTGGCATAATTTCCATGTTTTTCAAATGCGTGCAATTCTTCATTGAAGTAATAGCATTTCTGTTAGCTCAAAACATGAATAATTTTACACGGGTAAAACTGGCCAAGCATGGCAATGTAAAAAAGGTTTTTAATTAATAATTAAAAATCTAAAATTCTTTTTCTGGATGTAATACAATAGAAATAGAATGGGTAAAGCTGCACAGAAAAATGCACAATTCAAATTGAATGAAAATTTCAAAAACTTATTCAGATGTATTCTTTATTCATGTCAGGCACAGCAGAGGATAAAATGATGCTTAGTCATAATTTTAGCATTATTTAACGATGATAGAGCATCAGTCACATGACACAGTGGGTTTCTTACAAATGTATATTAAATGCTGCATATCAACATGCTAAAAAGGTTGCATTTTTGCACGCCGCGAAAAAAAAACAAAAACCTTTGCTGATGGTTTGTCACGGGACCTCATTCAATTAAGATTTCATAACATAAAATGAAACCATCCAACAATTATTTCAAATTCGCCTGCAAAAAAAAAGTTTGCGCTATCTGTCGAAGGCTCTGTAAAATAAAAACAAAATTGTATTTTTTTTTTTTTTGGATAAAAGATAGATTTTTGTATATTATAGGAATAGTGGGTTTTTTTCATGCGATAAAAAGTAGTGTATGTTAATTCAGGACTTTAACTGTCTTTATTCCAAATTTCATCCAAATCTGTCAAACCGTTTCAGAGTGAAAAAGTAACAAACATACAAACATTGACATTTATATATTAGTAGCATTACATGTATCTGGGCATCAACTTAAGCTGTTCAGTCAGACAATCAGAGAAAAATCCAGGTCTTATTGCAGAAATTTTATATGCTTAAACATCCCTGGCTTTTCCTGCACTGTGAGGATGGACTTCGAGATTTATCGTAACATGTTAGCACTGATGCAGTGTTAGATTTTACACATCAAAACTGATTTAGACCAGACAGAACCTGCTGCTATCAATTTTATCCACCCTAAAATTCAATCAGGGTTTTTTTTCTTATTTGCTTTAAAAACTGATGAATAGCTCTATAGGTTTGTTATAATCAGATTTCTTCACATTGATAACTACATTTTTTGCATAAAAACTTACACATTTAACTTGATATTTACTATTTAAATAAAAAAAGATTAAAAGATAACTTTTAAGAAACTTTTCAAAAAAAGTTAAAAACAATCCTCATTAACAAGCAAAAAGCAGAATAGGCTGATTATTGGACACCAGAAGACAATTTTTTAGGCAAGTAAAGCCCTGAGACCTAATGCATCTGTGCAATGCAGCTAGTAATTTACAATGAAATAGAAAACAGTAATAACAATAAATAATATAGTTAAACAACATTACAGATTTCATAAACCTACTTTTAACTTGTTTTCTTTTCTGTTCACAATAACAGTGGTTATTTCTTGATCCATAAAAACATTCACTGTCAAAAATATTGCTGGAAGTGCTGAAATTATTGGTATATACCATGGATTTGTCCCAAACAAGGGTATCAACCAACCTCTTTCTGATGATGGCTAGAAAAGAAAAAGGTCTAAGTTACTAACATATACACCTGATCATGCGGTAAATAAAACCATAAATAGTTAAATCCTCAAGTTAGTAATTAGAGTGTTTAGAAATGAGACAGGTAGCTACTGTCTGGTTTCCTGATGAACTGGTCATTCTGTATGCTTTGAAAACTATGATTAGTCACAGGAAAAGACTCTTAGCCCTGTATTTGTTTACATTCTGTACACAAACAATTTTTGTTGTTTATGTTGAGGCTTTAAGAGGGAAAAAAAAAAAATCAAGATTTATTTAAAAAATTCTGTAAAGATGCAGAATTTCAGATAAAATTAACAAGCAACTTTAATTATTTTTATATGCTATTTTCATTCATGTTAACATATTTCAGTTTATTTATTTTATTATTTTATTCATCCAATGCCCATGCTTGGTTTCTTTACCATTTGATGCTGCACCTCCTAGTACCGACTGACAATGTCATCAGACGTGTACATCTAATCTAGTGCAATTAAGCAGGTGGCCACCATTCATCCTGGCATGGCCGCAGAGCGGGCAGGTCTCATCAGCAGACAGGCCAAGAGACAGTGGAGGTAAACTTCAACCAGGTCTAGTTGTTAGGCGAAAGAGGGCAACCGCCTCGGCTCTCTACAGATGCCTCAGGATAGGGCCCACTGTGGCCAGGGTTGCACATGGCTTTCCAAGGCTTTTGGTTTTTTGGGTGGTAGCAGTACATCTGTCAATGTGCATGCCTATCATGTTCTTTGCTCTTCCGAGGATCAGGGAGACTTCCAGCTGAGACGACAGCTCTCTGCTTAGCTTTTGGTCAGCTCTCTTATTACCACAGATCCCAACATGACTTGGGACCCACCGTAAAGCCACAGTCCAGCTGTGTGAGATGAGCTCTGAAATTTTAATATGTCACTAAATTGTTTGTAGGCAGTCAGTTGGTGTGTTACTTGCTTATGGCTAAAATTACAGCTTGGGAATCGATGAGGGAAAACAAGTTATTGGAGCAAAACCAGCAGCGAGGATATGTGTTGTAGCTTCATAGACAGTTGAAACCTTCCTATCATAGCTTGTGAACTGATATGTAGACAACTTGTAAATGAAAAATAGTAATGTGGTAGCACATGAGCCACTAGTAAAACCAAAATAATCAAGCCATTTTGGCAGTTTTCTTGATTGTAGCAAAAGAGATAATTAGGCTGAAACTGAAAAATATTTAACATAATTACTCCTCCATTAATATAAATAATTAGTCTTTTTGAATGCTACAGTTATAATCAGTTTGTTTCTGAAAATGCCCACAGACACTGTATTTTTTCATGATATGTATACATTAGGGTGCTTCAGAAATGTATGGAAAAAAATAAACTTTCTATTTTTCTTGATCTTACCCTCTTATTTCGTGCCACTATATACAATGATAATTTGTGTAAAATTTTAGTAAAATATATTTATATTTAGAGGTCACACAGCCGTATTAAAATTTCATAATATTTACAAAAATGCTCAAGGATGCAGAGTTAGTAAATTTACTTTGTATCTTGTTTTATATCTATAAAAAGAGAAAAATGCAATAATAAAAAATTATGAAAAGTATAAATAAAGAAAAACATGAAAAGCAAATCTTATTCATTAAAACAAGAAAACAAACCAAACGCAGAGAAAATAAGAAAAACAGATAATGTGACATACCACCATTTTGTTGCTTTTGAAATATAAGTAATTTTAGTCATATTATAATTATATATATAGATAGATAGATAATTATAATATTAATTACTCTTAATAGCCACATTTAATTAATTAAATGGTCAAAAGTAAATGAAATATCACTATCCTAATCAGCAAGAAAAAATATCATGGGAGTGAGATTGCAAGACAGTTTTTTTAACTTCCCTACACCCTACAACTGGAGACTGAGTTGTATGGGGAATCGTGACATCGTACCAAAATTGGGGACATTTTCATGACATTCATGACTAGTAGACACCCTGTCTTAGCAAACACTTTGATATGGGCCATGCCACACTCTGCATTTTCATTCACAACTCTTAGTTTCTTTGATATTTCGAAGTCTCGCTGGAAGCTACCTTGAAGTTCTCAATGCTCAACATCATTTTATATTAAGTCCTCAATGCATGAAAATATAAATATATATATATGAGTGGTTTTTGTGACAAAACTGGACATTGTCTTAGTCATCAATTCATCAATGTCCTGCTTTTGCAGTGTTGCGCACTTCAGCGGTTCATCCTCAGCATCTCGTTCATGAATGGCTTTTACCATCTTTCTCTTTTCCTCCACTGAAACACCAGAATCAAAGAAAGCTAGTGGTACAAGATGCTTGCTCAGATACCAAAGATGTTGTGACATTTTGTCAGCAGCTGCAGCTGATATTGCAGGATTTTCCTCTTTGTATGCTAAAAGATGCTGAAAAAGCTTCATCTCATCATCAAGCTGAAAAATCATTTCTCTGTGAATTCACAGGATGGAATGCTGTAAACCAAGGTCTCAGATATTCTTTTACAGTAAAGATACAGGTCAAGAATACCTTTCCCTTCTTTTTCTGCAAGTTTGAACTGATTACATAACATCCACAACTTGAAGCTATAAAGAATTTTCGACCTCCACCAAGCAAATTGGATAGATCCTGGAGCACGAAGGTGTACACCACGAAAAGGTGTTCCTCCCATAAAAATTATAATAAGCTCCAGTATCTAACTGCAATTTTATCTTGCATGGGACATCAGCAGTTCACTTTGCATAAATTCCATTACTGATTGCATATTACTCTGAATGGTTGCCAACAAAACAGCGTTTTTCACCCCAGTTTCAAATCTGTCATTTAAAAAGCAGTACAGTCTACTCGACATGTGGATGGTTCCATGCTTAATGTGAATATGACAGAAAACACAGTTTCTAAAATGTGATGGCCAGAAGCAAAATGCAAAAGTATTCCTAGCTTTTGTTCCAATGTCAAACATGCTCCAATTTTTAATACCAGTATAACTGGAAGTCATATCGAATCGCATACCCCGTATGAGCTCAGTAAGTGCCCATTTATCGAACAGTTCTGCAATGGCATTTGCCATAGTAATTCCTGTCCTTGACTGTAATTTTGGAACAGCAATGGATTAGTGCAAATTTTGTGTGTGTGTGTGTGTATGGGTGGGGGGTGGTTAGTTGGGAGATTCACATACACATCCATTTTTTTTGGAAGTAACATAGGATCTTTTACATTGATTTCTTTTTTTTTTTTCGGGAGAGACGATCATCCCCTCTGCCCTCCCCTTTAATTCATCATTCTTTCGGAACACTCAACAGTTGATTATCAACGCTGTTCCTGATGCTATTACCAGTGTTGGGAGAGAAAAAAAAAAGTTTATTTGAAAAAAAAAAAGGTGGGTTTTTTTTTCGTTTAATCCGGGTATTTTGGATTTTTTAAAAAATCCTTTTATAATTACCAGTTACATACTTATAAATAAAATTATTTGTAAAATGTTCAAATAACAATTAATATTCCTTCTGAAAGTAATTAAAACAAAGAAAATAAATAATTGTTGCTATCTTTATGTGAACATTGAAATCATTCACATTTAATATTTTATTTAGGGATACTATTTTTTATATTTAGTATATAATGCAATACGATATTAATTGTTTACTACATTTTACATGGAATCTTGCACTTAGCTTCACAAGCAATAATGGTGATAAATTGTTCAAAATGATATTTTTAAGGTTTAAAAATAAGTATTTAAAACACAAAACCTCTATTTTAGAAACAAATTAAAAATGCAGCCTATAATTTAAGTTTAATTAATAATTTTTAATAATGATAAAACAATAAAGTATCTACTAGATTGATGTAAAAACTTATTGTTGATACTTATAAGGATAAATTTTAAAGATATCAGAATGTATTCTATCTGTAGTATTCGGAATTTTAAATTATTCTTTTAAAAAAGCCATTTGGGTTAAACCAGTCGGTTTTTACCATGCCAACCCTGGCTATTACTGGTAGGTGATCCTCCATAGCTTTTCCAGATTATTTTGAATTCGTTTTCTGCACCAGTGCCTTATCAGCTACAGTCATAAGATTGAAGATTTTTCATACATAAATAGCTAGTTCGAAGCAGGTAGTTTGCGTCTGCCATCTTATGGACAAGTCGCTAGCTAAATGTAAGGGAGGAGAAGACAGGTGCCACCAAGATGCGAGTAAGATTGCACTTGCGATGCTCGAATGCAAAGAAAGCCGGGACAAGCGGGAAAATCATTTCTTTAACTGATAGGACATTATTTACCTTGTAAAGTGTTAAACATTTGATAATATACCCTTTTGAATGTAGTATTATTTCGGGTATTGGTATTATACTCTATTCTTCATCTGTCCATTTTTCCAATTTTCAACAGAATTCGATTGTGATGCACAGCTTCTAAATATTCGATTGAACTGAAATTTTGCATACATCATACTTATGAATAGTGTAAAAATATTGCAGGATGAGAAAAAAGAAATTAAAAAGAAAAAAAAAATTGAAGCACCCTAGTATACATGCATAAAGCGGTAATTCAAGAGGTTGTTAAAACTACATAGTTCTAAAACAAATTTTGCTTTTGAAAATAAACTTTTTTAAAAAGGTTTTGCTGGCTATACAACAGAATTAATTAGTTTTATCAATTACATCTAAAACTATAAGAAAGAAGGCTAGGATAATTGCTTTAAATCTCTTTTCAAATGAAAAGAATTAAGTGACACTGCATTTTAGTTACTACATATACACATTTATTTACATACATTAAATGTGTGAGGAACTTCAAGCTTGGGTGTTTTTACAGCAACTACAAAATCTACTACTGTCATGGTGATAACTGCCACAAGAACAGAGAAATCAGCTACAGCAATACGAACCTGTTAAAAGAAATAAAATTGTAATAATAGCAATCAAGGTCCAGTGCACTATTATTTTGAAATTGATAAATGTATTTTATAAACATCATTCTAAATTTATTTAAATACACTGGTTTCAACAAACAACTAACATATTTCCCCAAAAATTCAAATTAACATCTTCCTTCTGTTAAAATTTCGACAATACAATTACAATAATCTTATAATTTTGAAATACTTCTAATTTGGACTATTAATCTGTCACTATTCTGAAATTAATTTTCAGCCTAAACATTTTCTTTTTGACAAGTAATGTTAATGAACTAAGCATTAAAATACCAGTAAGAATAAAAATTGTTGCAGTATCAAAATATCAAAAATATTACTAGAAGTATGGAATTTTTGCAAATAAACAGAAATTTCGCAGAAAAAAAAAATGAATAAACTACTTATAATATTGTTTTACATACCTACAATTTATATCTATGTTAATTAAAGCTACATTGTTTTTATTTCATCATTTGACTGTTTTAGAGTCGCTCTTTTGTCTGTAATGATGACATTATAATTACTAAAGAATTTCTGCGTCTACTCTATTAGTTGGGCTCCAAATGTTCTGCAAGCTGCTGTAGCAAAGGTTGGAAAATGGCATTTAGCTCATGATATAGCCTTAACATTGTAATCTTCATTCCTATTTATTGATTTCAACATTATGCAACGAAAGTGTGTCTACCCATCCATGAGCCCCCTTTTTTCAGAAAGTGTTTTGAAGAAAGGAATTTTTTAAAAAAGATTTTGAGTGATATATATAATAAGGTGGCTATACTTGCAGTATCAGATTGGCAAAATAATTGACCAATGTGAAACTCATTTGCTGTACAGTGACCTATCATTTGCTGTACAGTGACCCTATACTGTATGCACCTGTCAGTTAGACGTGTCTTTCTTCCATACGCAAATTTTGGAAAGTCCCGTCACTATGAGTAGGGAAATAATGATACTGGTCTCTCACTTATAAGCGACACTTTTAATTGTCTCTCTCAGTTATACGTGAAAATAAAGAGTGCAATTCACAAATCCTGTCACACTGATGTACTTTCCTCCATTTCTGTCCTTGAAGACACAGAGTTTAAAAAATGTGAATGTTGGAAATGTTGATGAAATACAAAATCAAGTAAATGATCATAATTTTGTGAAGTGGAGGGTTTAATCTATTGTAATTTTGTGAAGGGAACTAACAGTTCATAAAAACTAAATTTTAATCCTTAATGCTTCGACGGGAGTTCAAAGCCCTAACAGTAAAACTACTTAATCAAACATAAATCTGCAACAAATCACCAACCAGGTCTTTAATTTCATGTAGCAGTCTAATACAATAAAACCTTGCTATAACGATGTTCGATACAATGATAATTCCCTCAAAAATGATAGAATTTTGTGGTCCTGCAGAATTTCCATATAGAATAATCTCTCTTCAATATAACAATACATCCCTCCAAAACAAAAATTTTATTTGGTCCCTTAAGTATCATTGTATCAAGGTTTTACTATATTTAATTTATTATGTAATATTTGTAATATATAAAATTTTTACTTAATATGCAATATTTCTGATGCTACATTAAAAAAACTTCAAAACTTATTTTTAAATAATTTGGGACAGAAAGGGTTAAAAAATACAGAATAACAATTTTATTTTGCAAATAGAAGGGGATATAAGTTTCAATAGAAACTTATTTAATGTAATTATTCTGTTACAAAAAGAAAAAGATGATTTTAATCAACTCTTTTTTTTTAAAGGATGTAATTATCCAGTGCCCACATTACTTTAGCAGCAGAAAAATCAATTTTAGCTATTGTTTTTTTAATAATTGCATGCTTGCAGAGATCTGAGAATTTTCTTAACTCTTAACTGTTTTTAAATCTTTTTTAAGTTTCTTTACGAGCTTCAAATTATTTTTTCTTTTTTTGGATGAGGATAGGGGCTCCTTCCCAGCAAGCGCACACACGTATAAATTATGTATTCCCGATGTTGAAACGTCGAAAATAGGTCGAGGAAAAATTACAGCAAAAAATAGCGTTTAAAAGAGATCAAACATACATTGTGTTGTCGACGTTATAAAGAGCCGTTATATACTGGTCAGCGAGGCGGGTGATCTTCGACTGTTATGTTGGTCACCCTCATGAGGTCTATGTTCCGTCAATACATCGATTTTCCGCTCATGGCTGCGGCAGTCTGAGAGACCCCCCCCCCTCTACCAGCCAAGAAGAAACAGATGGAGCATCGAGAAATTTTTTCAGCTTAGTTAATAGTCAGTTGAACGTCAAATAAACAGTGCAGGGGAGACAGAATTACACTGGTCCTTTCGCACGACCTTTCCACCCCAACCGTTTTCTCAGGAACGCTGTCGACACGTCACAGATGCTTTTTTCTTTTCTTTTTTGTGTGTGTATTCGTTCGTGGTTCGCGTGGCTCGTACTTCTCAGTTTTTTTATGCAAGGGCAGATCTAGCTCCATTTTCAGCGCGTCAATGGCTGAGCTCAGCTGCGCTACTCAGAAGAGTAAAATTTGCAGTTTTAACTATAAAAGTGGATATTTTTCAAGAATCTCTTGGAATATTTTTCAAGTTTAAAGCTAACACGATTTATCGTTAGCTTGGCATATTAGTAAGTTTGTCTGGCTCTCTTTAAATTGTGTTGGCGTGTGATGTTATTAAAGTTTATTGGGGTAACTACAAATTTTAATTCCAGCCATCAAAATTTTAGAGGTGAGTTAAATAATTATTTAACTAATACTTACGCTTTGTTTCTTTAAATCACTTTATTTTTAATTGCTAATTATAAGTCTTCTTATTTGTATTATAGAGTGAAATATACAGGTACAATTGGCATAAAATCAACTGTTTACCTTAAGCATATGCAATATTTTTTCTCATTATAAGCACGAATTTACTTAATGTAAACTTACTATAACAAAAGTCAACTTATTATTGCATTATGGCGTAACTTACAATGAAACAGATTAAAGCACTTTATGCAAAGGTAATTTTCTTTTTCTTTTTAATTTGTATACTAATATGTATGCATTCAGTATGTAATTTAAACCTATTTGGAGTAGTAAAATTTAACAAATCAAAGAATTAAAGAGATAAATAAAAAACTTTGTGTAATGAAGTACACAAAATTTTTCTCGTGGGAGGGAGAGAGGGGGTGGGGGGACATAAATTTGTAGATAGAAAACTTGTCATTTTTTATTACAGGAAAACTATAATAAACTATGGAGATAAAAAAAGCAGGCTTAACACTTATTCATCTAACAGAAGGCGTTCCTTGATGATTTCGTCGAATCCTGACAGTTTATAAACATAGTAATTATGCCGGAATTCCAGACATTTAAAGAATATGTCAGTCACCCACCATTTACATACGTCGTGAAAGCATTGAAATTCAAACTTTTTGTCGGGTGCACATGCTGTTTAAAAGGAAACACTTTATATTTCTAAATATAATACATTTTACTACTAGTTGTTAGCTAATGAAAAGCAATTTTGAATTAAATACTCAGAAATAACAAGTTAACTTCTAATCTTTTAGATAAAGTTATAAAATTTATATTCATAAAAGTTTGAACATGTACAAAAATATATTAAAGTTAAAATATAATCTTGATTTTCAATTTAACTGATAAGTAACTCGCATGAACAACTTACGTCACTATTTTACATTTTAAAGGGTTTCCATTTTCCCCCCGGTACATTTTATTAATTGTTTTGACTGTATTGGGTATTTTTAATAAAAGGGTGCAAAAATTATTTAATCTATTATAAACTATCTAAATATTTTCATATATTGGTTAAAAAGTAACCTTTTTTTTATATAAAATAAGTAAATTATATTTACTGTTAGTAAAATTGCATTTTAAACTGTATTCCTTAACTAAATTTACTAATATTTTATTTAATTTTTAAGTTACTTTTTCACCATCTTTCACCAATATATGAAGATATTTAAATTATTTATAACATCTGTTCCCCCCCCCCGTTTTATTGAATCTACCTAATACAGTAAAAATTCATAAAATGTACCGGGGGGGGGGGAGGGGGGGAAGTAAACCCTTTAAAATGTAAAATAGAGACATAAGCTACTTATGCAAGTTACTGATCAATTAAATTTAAAAAATCAAGATTATATTTTTTCTTTAATGTATTTTCTCTGTTCAAATTTTTATGAATCTATATTTTACAACTTCATCTAAATGACCAGAAGTTAATTTAAAACTTGTAATTTCTGCACATTTAATTAAAAATTACTTTTCATTAGCTAACAAACTAATAGTAAAATGTATTTTATAGAAATATAAAGTGTTTCCTTTTAAATGGCAAAAGTGCACAAGGTCAGAACAGTTTGAATTTCCATTCCTTCACGAAGTATGTAAATGGTATGTGCCTATTCTCTAAATGTCTGGAATTGCAGCATAATTACTACGTTTATAAATGGTCAGAATTCGACAAATTCTGCAAAGTCTTTAAAGAACGACTTCTATTAGACGAATATAAGCCGGTTCTCTCTGTCCTGTTGGAGCAACTCGACAACGTAAAATAAACCACTATGAGCTGAATTTTATAAACGGATTCCGAGAATCTGTCTCCCTTTGCTGTTTTAGCGATGAGTATTCGACCAAAATCTGGATTTTCTCTTCCTGGCATTCACCCTTTTTCATTCTTGCACTGTAGTTAAGCGAGATTGTTATCTCTCACGGGTAATACACCATCTAGAAGTTCAGCGCTCGACGGGCAAACAGGTGGACATATTCAAGGATTTTTAACGTCTGTGATTACGTCGAAAACTGTGTTAATTCGATGTACCGTGGCTGACTGGGTTGGTACTTGCTTCTTTAATCGATTTTATCTTTTCTAATCTTTATTTCCCCCCCTGAGAAATAATCATTATAAGACTTGCATGTAACAGTTACAGAAGCAAAGAGTTAATTAGTGATTGGTACTTGTTCAGGCTTGGTTCCAAATTGAATCGAAACAAGATTTTAAAAATCCTTACAGGGAAAAGAGATCAAATTCTCCCAAAGGGGGGGGGGGATATAACTACTGCTTCACATTAAAAGTAAATAAGTAAACCTTGTAAAACAACAATCACAGTACTTGTGAATATCTTACATTAGATAATTTAGAATACCAAACTTACTGACTTATTTTTTAAAAACTGTATTTAAGAAATAATTTACAGCAAAGAGCTTTGCAGACAAATAATTTTTTTAAAATTTCTATTAATGCATCAAGACTTCCAAGTTCTAATGATAAGGTGATTCAAGCAAAAAGCTCACTATAATATGTTTAACAGTTCAAACAATGCAGTATTTCATAATATGAAGGGCAAGAGTATAACATCACATGTAAAGGCATTTCATCATCCAATAGATGAAAAGTTTGTAATAGAGTGACTTCGGAATGGCTAAAATCTATAGCTAGCACTATGAAAAAGGGACCATATGTGAGGCCTGTAATAATAATAACTATTCAAAAGAGAAATTGAGTATCTTCAGGATTAACTTTTCTGAAACATTTTCAACAATCCCCCCCCCCCCCCCCCGCCGCCTTCTTAAAAAAAAGAAAATGTATTATCACAAATTTTTGCTTTTTGAGATATATACCTACTTATAATTATTTAAAACATAATAAAACTTACTTTTGATGAAAAAAATGGAGTGTGTTTCATTTCTCTAAGAAGAAGAATCAAAACAAATGTACCCATAAATAAAATGAGTGACATGAGAAAAACATCAGGCACATAATAGGGTGGTGTATAGCTGCACCCTGAAGGAACAGAAACTCCTTTTAAACTTTGGCACTGAGATTCACTGGTGACTGTGATATTTGTAGACATGGATAAATGGCAAAAGCACAATGGAACTGGAGAAGGTCGGAAGCCTGTATGTATCGGAAAATGCTTTCCAATTTGCATCACCTAAATGAAAATAAATTATTACAATTTTCTAATTACTTAAAACTCTAAAACAATGAATTATTAAAACTTCAACATTCACTCGCAACTGTGCTCAGACACTAACTTTCTTTATTCAGTGAAGTGGACAAGAAAGAAATGTCATTTTAAAAAAAAATATTAAGTCCAGAAAAATAAATGTTAACAAATTTTTAATTCAGTTTCTTAAAACAGGACTAATACGTGCTTCATTAAAATAAATAATTATAGATAATTTTCTTTGGCCAATTTTTTTTTTTTTTTTTTTTTTTTTTTTTTTTTGATAGCTTCTCTTCCCCTTTTCCTAATATCTACCCACCTTGGAAAACAAATTTCGAAATGTCCTGAAATCGATTTTTAGGTGTTTGTGAGTGTTATCTCTTTTTCTTTTCTCTGTGATTATACAGGATATGTGAAAAGATTGTTTTACCTCCTTACCCTCCCTATTGATTATGGTTTTGGAAAATGCTGTCTAATCAAGCACGTATATATTAAAAAAACTCACATAATGCCAAATTTCTATTGGCTTCATTAGTTTTGGCTAAGCGAAATAATGACACATGAAAGTGATATGACTTTCCAGTCCTTCTAGTACATCTTAAGTGCTAAGTTCCGCATGTAAAACAACAAGGATTAAGTGTTTACCACTGACATTAATTAATTTAAAGGCTAAAAATATTTTATAAGCAATTTTTTCATTTATAAAAGTACTGAAAATAACTATGTATTTCAATGCAGAGTTAAATTATACAGAAAACAAATCTAAAAAGATCACTTCACTAATAATACCCCAACATCAAAATTGAGGAGAGATTAAACAACAAAAACAAAATATAGCAAATGAAATACTATTAAAACTTACATTAGTAAAAGCTTTGTACACAAAGAACACAGAAATTATTAGAGCAAAAATCTCTTCTGTGAACCGTGTTATATATTTCACTGTTTGTGCCACATTTAAGGATACAATGATGAACAAATAAAAAGAAGTCCATAAACCAATCCACATTCTCATGCTCATATAATCGTAGGAATGATTCCTAAAGAAAGAATACGAAAAATTACAGTAACACAGTTATAAAAACTCACCAATACTTTAGTTTATAAAACTTATTTTTCTTAACCTAAAAACCCCTCTTTTACAAAAATTTAAAAGGCTCAATTCAAAATGCAAAAATAATTCTGTAAAATTCAACGGTTCTAAGCAAATTACTGATAATTAACCCATAATTCACCCTACCAGTTGACCAAAATTTTATACTCTGGATAATTCAGTCATTTGGGTACACATACACACATGGCTTTGAGGCAAAATAAGCTACATTTTTGCCCCAAAGCTGTGAGTGTATAGGCTGGTATAAGTTGGTGTGATTAACATAGTTTAACATTATACAAAACTGTTAAAAGATTTAAAAATTGAAATAAGTTTGAGTTAACTGAAATAAGATTTAAAATTGGGCTGGAGAGAAATGACAACAAAGGAAAAAGAATATTTTATGATAGTTAAGAGAATTTTTAAATAACTAGAACACTCAATTTGAAGTAAAAAAAAAAAAAAAAAAAAAAGAAAACTATTTCCCAGCTTTTTAACACAAATCAAAATAAACTCTGTCCAGAAATTACAGTAGCATGATTTTGAAAAAAATAAGTGTGAAGTGAAATTGGAGATCTGACAGAAAATCAAATGTTCCATTCAAATGCAAAAAAAGAAAAAATCTTAAAGGATTTCTTCTTTATAAGCATATATTAAGTAGTCTAATTTAATAGCTTTTATAATTGGGGGGGGGTCCCTGATTTCTTTGAGTATTATTGTAAAATCTTCATCAGTAACTATATCTGTGCAATATTCTTCCATGTATGAATCATTCATGTGTAACATGCTTACGCAGCAGATGAAAAGGGAAATATAAATCTCGCAATATTCATAAAATATTGGTTTACAATTTAATAAAATTAAAAACGAAATCGGGAAGTGCTATGTGCATGTTTTTTCTTTCTTTCCCTAAAAGGGTTGCTATTAATGTAACTAGGCAAGATTCTGCTTTCAAGCAAACAATAGCATACACTTCTGGCTACAATTTGTCTGTTTATCAATAAAATGGTCAAGATGTAGTACAGCTAGTAAAAGACATCCTAGAAATGTTCAAGTCTTTGACAGTCAATTTTTATTTTATTTGAAAATCACATGATGATTTTATAAACTACAGTCTTAACAAGAAATAGCACAACATTCAAACAAATTGAGAAAAATAATGAAATAAATTAAATTTTAATAAAAATTAATGAGTTTAAAATGAAATTTTACAATCCTTTTAATCAGCTAAATGAAAAAAAAAAACCACTAGTAACAGATTAAGTTAATAGTTACTAAGTAGTAATATTCTTAAGTTCCTTTTTAGACTTAAGAAAACCGAGCACATAAGATATAGAATTTAATAAAAACAGTACTGCCCTTACCAGAACAGCAAACAGACCAATTAAGATTGATTTTGATAATATAGAAAAGCTGGGTAACATTAAAAATAGACATTATGCCCTGAAAATGGAATTACTCCACATAAAGACAAGATAGCACCATGAACGATGTCACACATTCCCTTATAGACAATGGATGGAGAAGTTTCTGACAATGCTAGAGAGAGATAAAACATACTACCAAAGAAAGGGGGTAACAAAGCATTTGAAAGTACCATAGTTTTAAACAAATTTTGACGGTAATTTTGAATTATATCTACTACGGAATATTTTCATGGTGTTTTTTAATTTAATAGTTACTATTTATAACTCATGTCCAGGCAGTTCATAGTTACAAATATTGACTATTGAAACATATCTGGCATTTAGGAAAACTAGGCTTAATATTAAGCCATTAGTAACAAGTAATATATTAATATTTTTAGTAAAAGCAATACAGACCAATTATCAAATAGTTAAATTCATGAAGTTGTTGAAAACCAACATAACATTTTTAATTAAAATTTTAACAACATTCCTCTTCAATGACTGCAGTGTAGTTTTTACTCACAGCATGTCTTTTTTCAGATACTTTTTTTTTTCCATATTTCCACCATCAACAAACTACACTAGAAAATTTATTAAAAAACTATTCATAGAACCAAAAATGAAATGCATTAACCATTAAAATTAAAATCTCCTCCCTTCAGAAACTTACTTGCATACTGCATAAAGAATGCCTTCATAAAGAAGAATCGGGCCTGTATTTCCCAAAAGCGTTAAAGGCTGGCCGCTGAACAAACTATAGGTTATTCCACATATCAAAGCAGAAAGCAAGCATTCAGATTCAGCCTGAAGAGAAATCAAGGAATTTAAAAGTAGAACTAATTGAATCAATAATTTAGAATGCAGACATAACAAACACATGATTTTAGTGCAACAATAGCAAAGAGACTATATAACAAGTATAAATGCATTATGCTGTTTATAGAAATTAAGCAGTGGCAGAACATTTTTTTATATGCAAAGAACTGAAATTTAAAATGATTAGAACATACTGAAGAAATCATAGCTAGAAATTTCTTAAGATTATGAAATAATATTTTTATTTAAAATTTAACAGATCAAATTGAGATCCAGGCATGTTTTAAATATATTTTGGTCTTCTAATACGTTTGTTAAAAGGATATCAGTCATTTAATTTTTTTTTTGGGGGGGGGGGGGGTGATATATTGTTTAAAATTTTCACTGTTTTTCCAATTGGCAGCATGGGGTCATTTCTGACTATACTTTTTCATTGGATTCAAAAGCGGTATATACTGATGGGTACGGAACCATTTTATTTAAAAGAAAAATAAAAAGAACTAATAAAAGATTTTTTTTTTTAAATTTAAGATATGAATTAAGTTTGAAAGGGGTGGGATGTATCAAGATAGCTCTGTAAAAATTTATTAAAATGGTTATTTTCCTGACTTTTTGTGCAGTTTTGCACTAATGATGGAAATGCAACTTCTATTTCAAAAAATCAAGGTCATCTTTTAACTTTATCTGCTAATTTTGACAAGTCAACATTGATAAAATTTCACTTTTAGTATAATTTGATGTTCCCAATTGGAATCTTTGCCTGAATCCAATGTAAAAAATTAAGGAGGATAGATGATATATATGGATAATTCTACAAAAACAGGATAATTTGAAAATAATTTAAATTAAATTTTAAAAGAAACATCATTGGTTACAAAATTAAAGTAAAATGTCAGCAGAGTTTAACTGTTGATATTTTATTATACAGTGGTCACCGCTTAATTGGATCACGTTCGTGCCATGGATTTTTGATTCAATAAAGCAGCCGATTTGAAAAAGCTGTGGCTTTGATTGAGTCTTCAAAAAGAACAATTCCAATCCGTTTTCTGTGATTTGATTCGATAAAGCAGCTGATCCAATTAAGCGGCTGCCACTGCATTTGCATTTTACAGTCATGTAAATATAGGAAACGGACATTTAAATTACATTAGGAGCAGTCAATAAATAATAGAGTCAGAGACAATTTCACAGTAATTATTTAATAAAACTCATAAGTATTGTCCATAGGTGTTTAGGCATTTATCACATTCTGACACTAATCTATGTACTTCCAATGAAGACTTTGTCTCTTGACTCGTGCTGAAAGTGGTGGCACCAAGTTTCATCACCGGTAACAATTGCTGAAAGAAATTCATCTCCATCATCATTGTAACACTGCAATGCTTGCACAGACAAGGCCAGTGACAGCCTTTTTGTTCCGGTGTCGAATGATGTGGGACCCATTACATGCACACTTTATGGAACTTCAACCAGTTCTAGATGATTCTGTGAACCATATCATGACTAAGCCCCACTGATACAGAAATGTCCTCTACTGATAGACGACAGTCTTTCTTTATGAGCTCATCCACTTTTGTAACATACTGTTCTGTGACACACTTCGGTGCTCCACTACACAGGTCATCCCCAATCAATATGCATCCTTTGCGAAAGCACTTGTTCCACTCCTGAACTCTTGCTCCTGACATACAGTACTCCCCATAGATCCTTTCCATTCGTCTATGAATTTCATGCCCTCTTACACCTTTCGCTGTCAAAAAACGCACAACACCATGCTGCTCAGCTTTGGATGACTCCATTCCGTGTTGCTTTCAAAAATGAAATGACTAGCTGATGCTCAGCTATCGCCTTTTTCTCCCTCCCTGCCAGATAAGTAATAGCATCTGGCGAGAGAATCGCGCAAGAATCATTAAGCCACACCTGACTCTCCATTTCAGACCCATCTCCATTTTCTACATACCATAGTTTTTGTGCAATATTCACTGACTCATATTTATTGACTGCCCCTCATACTAATGAACATACAATTGTAAGGCATAATTTAATTTAGTAATGCAGACACACTAAAATCCCAAATTACACTACACTTAATATAGTTTTCAAATTCATATGGTCTTTCAATCATTCACATCTCAATTAGATTCATGTGGATGACATAAGAAAATGGACAAAACATAATTAACTATTTTCTCAGAAAGTCAAGTCTGAAGATTTTCAGATTTAACTTTTGACAAGAACTTACAACAGCAAGATTTATAATGCCAAACAGCAAAAATTTATTTATGTTCACATTTTACCTGCTGGACATGTTAATGAGGAGGATTAAAAATGCATGCCTCAAAATTAAAGCTTACTTGGTTCAAATCACAAAATATTTAAAGAACAAGAAAATGCAATTTCTGTCAGATAGAACAACTTAAATGCTTCTGTATTTTAAGTGTTGCCATTCTTTTAACTAAAATCTCCTGGAGCAGGGTGTCTACTAAATTTCTTAAAGTCAATTTTCTGACTTTTGGAAGCTTCCAGAAAACATTTCTTGACCATAGAGGTAGTTTGCTTTGGGAAATCCTTCAACAGTTTAACCCCGTTTTTATAGTGTAGTATTTTTCTACAACTTGAAATAAATTTTCAACTTTAGTACAATTATAGATGTACTTAATTTAGACATAAAAAATAAAAAAAATATTGAGTTTCAAGTAAAATACTATAGTTAGTTCAGATTTCACAATTGTGACCAATACTATTTGTGTTACAGGCGGTACTTATGTGATATATCTAGACAATATTAAATGCAGATGCTGAATTTCAAACAAATTCTTTTAGTCTACTACACTTCAAATCTGCACGAATGAAGAGCAATACCAGTGAAAATTTCTATATTTTAACACCGGTCATAAGACAGATAGCTTTTTGGCTCTTCTGTCACAAGAAACACCTCACCACAGATTGTGAAACAGGTGTGAGCATCACACACCCCACAAACATTCTAAATTATTCATTCTATTTAAACATAAATCATCTTTATCAGCAATTTTCACTCTCTGGACTACGAAGTGATTAAAAAAAAAAAAAAGACTGACAAGAAATTTTAAGACGTAGGAAAATTTATAATTTCAGAGAATTTTCCTGACCCATTCTGCATTTTCCAGGCTTTTTCTAGACTTTCCTGACCTATTTCCCATTTTCCATATTCAATGCCAGGGGGAAAAAAAGTAACCGAAAACTGGAGAAAGAAATAAGTATTTTTAATCTAGGCTCTTTAGAATGTGAAAATTACATCTGTGGAACAGGGCCTGTGGATGACATTTCACAACAAAAATTCATTTTTAACCATTTTAATGTTGAAGGTTTTAAAATCAGCAACATTTTTTGAAGTTCCCTTTTTTTTTGTTTTATTACATTTATAAAATCAATTTTGGACTGCAATAATACGAGGAAGTCAAAATGTGTATTAACATGCTCAATAACAAACTCCTACTAAAGTCTTTGTGTAGTAGCACTGAATCAAATTTTTTTAGACAAAACAATCAAATTTTTTTAGACTAAAAACTGCAGTACAAAAAGAAAAAAAAAAGAATTTTAGGCAAGAATTATACTGCTAAAGAAGTGTAAAAATATTCCCCCAAAATTTTTATTCAAGAATTCAAATAAAATTCCAGAAATATAAATTTGCCTATTCTTGTAGAAACACCCATACATGAGACAAATCCCAAAGAAAATTTTTATTTTTAGTTGAAAACCTTCAAAATTTTAAAATTCACTTTGTGAATCAAAATTGTTAGGTTTTATCAGCTAAATAAATATGAATTGCTAAGATTATAAAGTAAAAAAAACAGCGACGATACAGCTACAAAAAGATTGCGTGTTTCTCAGGAGCTTTGGTATACGGTTAAATAATGGTAAGACCATGGACGGGTTAAAGGGGGAGGGGGGTTCCTCTCTTGGGGTAACGATTGCCCTCTCCATGAGAAAAAAAATAAATTACATAAAAATTCAAGAAATCCTATTTTACTTCCATAAAATGGACATAAATTTCAACTAGCCGTCCCTACCTACAAAATTGAATTAATCCGTCTCTGGGACATATCACCGCCTTAAACAAAAGATTATTTTTACTCATCTACAAACCCAGAAAAAAAAAAAAAAAAGTCACTTATGGGTCAAGCCACATAATACTTAATTTTAAACAACATTTACTTGATACTCCCTCTCAGTTACAAGTACAGAAATATAAAATTTAAAAACGCTATCAAAGTTTTTGCGTGCAATAAAAGGCCGAACATGTCAGTTTCTTCCATTTTAGCGTCTCAGCAGAATTTGCTCTCTTGCTCCACAAGCTAGCCTGGCGAATGAGGAAAAAAACAGTAAGCTTCTCTGATGGGGAGGAAACTCCTCTAGCTAACCCGGTGTGGTGCAGTTACGGTCTGCGAGATCTGCATGTGGCGATGGCACCTCAGTCTGTGAAGGTTCGCTTTCTCCCATATTACATCAATTACTTTAAAAAGAATTCAAAATTTGACTCTTCTGTATCAGACTGAAATATTTCCAAATTAGTTTCACGAAGTTTTTACGCATGGATAACTACACTGATGTTTTAATGACATGATGAGGAAAAAAATTCCAATGCTCCCTGCTTGCTATGCATATGTGCATGCCAACTTAACGTCACTTGAAGTGCATTTATATGCTTTATTTTGTACAGAAATAATTTTTTTTAGCATCAACTTCTCTGTAGTATGCACACTAACTATCAGTCACAAAACAAGATCAATTTACTAAATGTTTTATCATCAAAAATTTATTTCTGCCAGATAGTTCGCATCTGGGAAAAAGTACCTATTCGATGCACATAGTCCGAGAACTATACATGGTACATTTCCAGTAATATACAACAAAAAAGAAAGAAAAAGACTTAAGAATTAGTGAAATGCAAGAAAAACAGTGATTTTTACAAAAAAACTAATAAACTTAATTTCAAACTGAAAAATATGTCACGCACAACTCTTGAAGAATTCAAGTGATTTTCTTTAGATTCTATGGTATACCATAAGGTTAGCTACCATATTTCAACCCCCCCCCCACTCTCCACTCACTCATACACACAGAAGGAAGGTATTTCACATATAAATATTTCTTGCAAGCTGTTTTAAATAGGGAAATTAAACTAAACTTTTGAAATGTGACGAATACTCTGTTTAAAATTAACATAACTCAAATACATCAAAAGTTTCATCAAAGTGACTTTGCAGTATAATTTTCACTAACCATACAAAAAATTATTCAGTCAAAATATTTCAAATTATGAGTATTGTAAACTAGAAATCCATATTTCCGTGCTTAAAATCCGATCCCCTTTCCCTTATAAAGCTGCTCTTCCAGTACAGCAGCAAAATTAATTTTATACAAACCACCTAGCATTGCATGAATATGTGCTATTAATAGGTTAAGAGTTATAACTGTTAAATAGGCATCTTGGTAAAAATAATTAAAAAATAAATCAGAGCAAAAGAAACAAGCTTACAATTTTGTTTTCAGTTGCATGAGCAATTAATCCACCAAAAGTGACTATCTGTGCAATACATGCAAAATATAAGAAGACTATGGAAGAGATGCATTGTAGAGCAAATACGTCTTTGAAATCACTAACATACCATTTAGCTTTTCGCCGAATATCATCAATCAATCCAGAAAAAATTCTAAATGAAACAGACAAATTGAAATTTAATATAATATTGCTTCAAGGTCTTTAATATCAATTCTATAAGTCAAAATATATAAAAACACAGGCAAAAATTTCATTTCCGGAGTTTGGCTTTACATATTATCCATAATTTTCCTAATAAATATTTTTTCTTTCTTTTTTATAATTTTTTTAAAATAATAAAAGGTTATAAATTGAATTAAAAGGAATTTATCAACAAGTTAGTTTTGACAATTAAAAATTATCTTACAGGAAAGGTTCAGAAACTGATATAAGGTAAAAATTTAACAAAACAATGCATCATTTAATAAGTAGAAAAGTTAGCATATAAAGTGTCAAGTTTAATATTAAATTTTAACTTGCTTTTTATCAAAATTATCAAATGCTCTTTTATATTTTTATATAGCCCAGCTTTGATTAGAAATTTTAACTTTCCATAAAAACTAGCAACATGAAACTATGTCTTTTGTCTGTAAATAAGACGGTTTTTAATGCATTATAAAATAACTTTTTAGAATATATATTTGACTAAAATATAATAATAATAAACTATTGAAATTTAAACCCTATATTTAAATTTTATTAAAAAGTTAATAGATAAATCAAAATTAATAACAAACCTGGTTTAATGTTTTTAATAGACACACGTTAATTTAATGCTGTGAAAAATAAGCACATTTAAAAATTCAGTACATAAATAAAAACAAACCGCAGCAAAAATGTCACTAATTGAAATAATAAAATACATACTTTTTTTTGCTGTTCATATCATAGCTCTGAATAGTATCTATTTCAGGGCATGGCTCCACATTATCATTCTTCTTTTGATCAGGTTTAATACGTGATCCCTGAAATAAATCGAGCATAAATATAATTCAAGTTATGAAAATCTTATTTGCAATTTAATAAACAGGCTTTAACTTTTATTCAATAAGTAGTTTTAATCAAGTAATAAATTCTGAATAAATTAACATTAGCTCATAAAATTTTCACAAATCTTTATGTACTGAGTATTTCACTATCTTACACAAATAATTGGATGGTGAAACATAGGAATGTTTGTTTTTATCATAGTGACACTGACTCTTTTACTGTGTACCTATATATACAGGATGTTCCCAAAAAACTGACTTTGGCTTTTACTGCTTCACTATTGATCATCAACAAATACAAAGAATTACAATCTTACGTAAAAAGTAGACTTTAATGATGATCTAAAATTTTCAGGATATTAAATCAAAATAAATACAAAATTTTAATTTTTATATGGCCTCATAAAAAAAATTAGTAAGATGTGCCCCATAGATTAATTGGGTGATGTACAAAGTTACAGCCTTTAATCATAGAATAGTTCATAGATATGTTTAAATAAAGTTTGTCAGGAGCTATACAGTATCAATAAGAACAAAAGTATTGTGTGTTTATGCATTGTTTTCTTTTATAATTTGTGTTGGGCCCTGAAATGAGATCATCCATGATTTTTTTCCTATGAGAGCCATTTAAAATTGGCTGTCATAGGAAAATTTAAGTCAGCATATATATGTTACAGTAAAAATCCGAATTAACTAGGGAAAACTCGTTCTAACTGAATGCGTTAGGGAAAACCCGAATTAACTAGGCAAAACGCGTTCTGACTGACAGTGCTAGGCAAAACCCGAATTAACTAGGAAAAATCCGTTTTATGCGAGTAGCGGTAGCACATTTTCAAGGGGCCCCTACAGCGGAGACATATTTTACAGGGGGCCCCCTAAAGCGATGGCCAGACCCACTGATTTTTTTCAGGTCCTACAAAGAGCCAGCATTAGCATATTTTCGAGGGGGCCCCCTGCAATGGTGGCCGGACCTCATGTTTTCACATGTGAATTCCAGAATGTTAATGCTTTATCCACTAAATTTTGGATCTTGCTCCCCTTCGAAAATACGCTATTACTGACCCTTTGCGAAACCCAAAAAAACATCACTGTGTCCGGCCATCAATTCAGGAGGCCCCCTCGAAAGTATGCTAACGCTAGCCCTTTGCGAGACCCAAAAAAACATGTCAGTGGGTCCAGCCATTGCTGTAGGGGGCCCCCTGGAAAATATGCCTCCACTGTAGGGGCCCCTCGAAAACGTGCTACCGCTACTCAAATAAAACAGGTTTTCCCAAGTTAATTCGTGTTTTTCCTAGCGCTGTCAGTCAGAACGGGTTTTGCCTAGTTAATTGGGGTTGTGCCTTATGCTTGCAGTTAGAACGCGTTTTCCCTAGTTAATTCGGGTTTTGACTGATTTCGGGTTTTCACTGTAACATATAAATTTTCTCATCTCTGACACTTCTTTGGATAAAATGCTCAAATTCTGTACATTACCTAATTAACGCATCTTATTCTACTGACACAACAGCCCCTGGTGGGGCAAGGCCTTTTTCATAAGAGCCTTCTTCCACTCCGACCTACCCCTGGCTAATGTTCTCCAGTTAATAACATGTAATATCTTGAGATCTTCCACACAATCAATACATCTTGGCTTGGGCCTACCTCTTCTGGTTTCTACAGATTTATGACTTAAGATCTTTAAAGTCAAGGATGAGGTGTCCATTTGGCAGGTATGCCCTGCAAACCTCAGATGACCTATCTTTATGAATTTAATGATATCTGTCTCCTTGAATAACCCATATAATTCAAAGTTACGTCTTTGTCTCCACAGTTCATTCTCATTCACAGCACCAAATATTTTCCTAAAAACCTTTCGTTCAAAGATGGAGAGCTGTTCTACAGTCTCTGATCCATACTAATTAATGTATGGAGCATATATTTTATTAACAGGGAATTTTTTGTACGAGAAGCAGCATAAAAATTAAATTTTTGCATTTATTTAATCTCCAGAAACTTTTAAATGATGCCATTAAATTCTGTACTTTTTTTACATAACTTTATTTGTACATGTCCATGATCAATATTTAATGAATAAAATCCTAGGTCAGTGTTTTGGGGACATCCTGTATGTTATTAGTTAATTTCAATTTTTAAAACTGGGAGGGGAAAAAATTCTATAGTTTAATATATTTATAAACAATGAACTCTGATAATACTAACACAGCTTTTTAGTGGATAAATTAATGGTTAGGGGGGAAAAATATGTAATTTATTTGAATTCTGAAAAAATTCTTGCAATACACCATGCTTTAAATCACATGTGGACAACCTATGGCCCGCGGGCCGCATATGGCCCGCCTGGGCTTTTGATCCGGCCCACGGAACAAATCAAAACCCCATATGAAGTTCATATAAGCCAGTCAAAATCCCATATAAATCCCGATTATACAGCCCACAACTTCGCTAACATCCTTAAGTTTGGCCCACAACTTTCAAAAGGTTGCCCATACCTGCTTTAAATGAAGCATAAAATCAAGAATGTTGCTTTATGAACTGCTTTACTTTAAGCATATTAATTTCTAAACCTGAGAAGCTGGTTTTTCAGGTGGTTCTATTCTTGTCGCTGGATCCCAAACACCAGGAGGCAGTACTGTTGTGGCATCTAAAAATTCATCAACTCCAGCTAGCAAATCAGAACGAGTTTTAGCTTTATAAGCAACTCCATGGAAAACCTAGAAAGAAGATAAGCATTTAAAATTTTAAAACACAATTTGTAAAGAAAGCTTCGTTATATAAAATTCAAATCATGTATTCAATAGGACAAAATTTTGCAAACAGAAATATGTGTTTAAGACAGAGTAAATGCATCTTAAGAAATAGCAAGTACATAAATGAACTATCCATATAAAATCTTACATCATCAGATAATAAAGTAGCCATAGCTCTTCCAATTTCATGGTATCGCAAACCATGCCCTGTGGGACCAAGAAGTACAAAAATGAAACGTGATGGAACAGGTACTTCAGTAAGATCACCCAGCTTGCAACTTTCATTCAAACGAATAAAACATGATACCACTTTATCCAGGCATTCAACTTCTCCTACTAAAATATTTGATGCCTCTGCTTTAGGTGGGATTTTACGCATAAATGATTGATTGTTCTGAAAAATAAATAAGCAAATAAATAATTTATAATATTCAAGCTAATTCAAGATCCTCATATATGAATCACAATATAAGATATTCTTTCACATTATGAGGATTTCAATGATAGGAATTATTAAAAAGATAACAAGAAATTTAAATTTTGCTAAGCAATATTCTTTAATGTGCATATTTGTTCCAATTTCAAACAGACAGTATTGTAATGACAATTTATCCCTAATCAGGCATTTCAAATACATTCAAGAATTAATATATGCCCTTTTCTCTTCCATTTTAAGATACTCGAGTTTAGATACTTTGAATACTTAAATGACAAATTAATTTTGTGAATACAGGGAGGAAGAAAGAATGAGTGGAAGGGGGAACAATATTTCACTGCTTATGCAGTAGGAAACTTAACATCTTGAACAAATAATATTTAAATAATACAGAAAAAAAAATTAAAATTCCAAAGAAAATATAAGAAGTTGTAAGAATGTGTCTGAAGAAATAAAGAGTAGAAAAATCTCAAATACCTGTCACTATAGCACATACGCATACTGTTTTGCTGAAGATTCCCGATATTCACTAGAGGTTACAAGCTTCTAAATCAGTTTTATCTATGAGCCAATATTTACCACAATCATAAGTACACTGGCTATATATATTCATATAGATGATATTCATTTCAATTGCTAGCACTGAAGCTTGTGGTAATAATAGAAAACATAGGAATAATATAAAATATTTAACTGCCTTAAAAAAGAAATTAGTTTCATGCTTTGTAAAACTGTGCTTTAATCTCTGATTTTTTCACTGTCTCTTCCAATGATTTCTCATCTATAAAGTCACCTCAAGTTAAGTTAGTTTTTTTAGTTGGTAAAAAAATTGAAAAAAGAAATGTCAGAAAACTTAGACTGAAATGCTTGAAATTTTCAAAAAACCATCATCTATGATTATGATGCCATAGTGTGAATGAATTGGTAGCCAAACAAAAGAACTTTGTCACTAGCTGGCAACGGGGGAATCTTCAACTTTAGCATACAGCACACATTAATACAAAAATCACGCTGGCAAACAAACCAACAAAAAAAAAAAAAAAAACATTAAACTAAGTATATTAGCAGACAAAATGAATAATTTTTTAAATGTAATATCAAGTGTATGAATAAGAAGCAAAAAGAAATATTTAATTAAGGCCGATAGTACCGTGTTTTAAGTTCTTAGCCTTTTTTTAACATTATTACAGTATCAACAGGTAAAACAGCACAAAAAGATGTCTGCGTATTGGGAAAGGATTGAATGCTATAAAGTATTTTTAAATTATTTAAAATGCATTTTAAAATTGAACTTTAGAATTTTATTTTTGAGGTTCATCAGAACAAAATTTAGTCAATTTTCAGTATTGCATCAACACTAATTTACCCAACAACAGATACATTACATACATTTTTAAGTTGCTCGGAGGAATAACAAGAATATGATGGCAGACAGTATCATGAACAATGATTGGCAGGGGATACATAGTTATTGCATTACAGGGATTTTTAAATTAAATAAAAAAGCACTGATCACATTAAAGCACACACAAACAAATTATCCAAGCACACACTAAACTAGATTAACAAAAGGAACATAAAATGCATACAAAAGCATTCAAGCACACACAGAGCACAAAAGGCGTTCAAATTTGCAGTAAATCATTCAAGCAAAGAGCATTGATATTTGAAAGATTAGAAATAAAAAGCATTCACACTTGCACAAAAGCATTCTAGCACACACTAAAGCACATACCCTATGGAGGACGATATCAGTAGATGATTCTTCAGGTGAAGAACCACTTCTTCCAGATGAAGTTCCAAGGAAAGATAGAGAACTAAAGTTGTGAATTATATGATCGCTAATAGCTCCTGCACTTGCAGAATTTCCTTTTCATAAAGAAAATACATGAATTAACTGAGTTTTTAGAACAAAGGAATAACTTTCACCTAATCAATCAGTGCCCTATTAAAGTTTTTTCCAGATACAAGACATCAGATTAAAAAAAAAAAAGAAGCAAGAAAAAATTCAATTTTCTCTCCAAAGTAATGCAAAGCAGGCCTTTACACAAAAAAAAAAGTCAGCATTATAATCTAGGGATTATGCTAACTTCTTAAATTTATAAAATCCAAGGACTCGTAAGATTAACTAAGTGTTTTTTTTTTTTTTTTGATAATATTGAAAATGAAAATAACACGTGCTCAAAGTAGTAGATTTTCTAGTATGCATTATACTGTAAAAAAGTTTTTTTTTTTTTTTTTTTTTTTTTTTTTTTTTTTTTAAGGAAAATGAGTCCTTTTTAGAAAATGTGGGTAAAATATGCATCATACAGCATCAGTGCAATCATTGCTAATGAAAGTATATCCTTAAGAATTTTTAACATTTCTAATAAATACTTTTGAAAATAAAGAAGCCTGTACATATTTAAACAGGTAAATATATATATATATATATATATATATATATATATATACATGCGTTAAGGTTTCATTTATTAAATGCAGTCAGGACTTATCATTATTACTAAAGCCATATAAGCAGGGGACTGTATTTATGATTAAGAATCAGTGAGCAAAATGCAGTATAAACAATACAAGTAGAGTAAGTTACAAAATGAGCTTTTTTAAAAAACTTCGTCATACAAAGTAAAAGGATGTGTAGTAATTAAAGAAAATTTCGGTATTCAGATGTTTGAAGGAAAAATTGACTTTGACGATCTTCAAGTGTTTTTTGATGAATTTTTGCATGACATATCAAAGAAGGCTTGCACAATCTCTTTTGAACAACTGTGAGTCCATTTTGACTTGTTATATCTTGATGTCTATACGTACGTACTTATGTAACTTGCATAACTCAAAAACTATTAGGTGTACAATGTTGAAATTTTATATTTAGGACTGCTGTAACATTTAGCTGTGCACCTCTTTTTTTGACTGCAATTGACTGAATAGTTTACAGTGACATTCAAAAGAGTTTCAATAATTGATGTTGATGGCCAGCTTTAATACATTAAAAGCCTGTGAACAATAAAACTTGAAGAGCTTGGGTGAAATATCAGTAAATTGGGCAAAATGAAGTTTCTAAAACTGAACCTAGACTGGCGATATCTCTTTTTTGGAGAGAAATTGCAAAACCATACCTATTATTGAATTATATCTCAATTTCAAATCAAATAAATTTGAAAATAAAGTTCATCAAAAATTTAGGTAATTTAATAAATGTTACATGGAAGTCATGAGGTGTTCCCATCAGACTTTTAAAAAAAGTTATATGTAAAAGGAGCAAGAGGTAATAATGAATGTTGTAGCTTGTTTAATTTTTTAACCATGAATTGACCATCAATAAACAAAATGTAGAACAAGAACACATAAAACAGTATACGAGAAATTAAACAAAATAGAAACTTTATGTCTGTTTTCTAAAAAATAAAGAGGGAGGAACAGGGTCATTTTCATGTTGCAAACAAAACTCTTCTTCAATTCAGTTTAAATCATCAAGCATTCATTATCAACCAAACAATGACTCAAGTACTACCACTCAACATTTCACACCCCTCTGGCACTCTGAGATAATCTAGAAAAAGTTACTATCCATGGGAGGGGGGGGGGGAATAATTTTCTGGTAAGAACAAGAAAAAATAAAACTAAAGTAAAGAAAGTTTAAAACAATAATATTTTGAAATTGAGAGGGAGAAATGGAAATATTTAAGTAGAAAGGAGACAGGAAAAGTATTACTAAGGTACTGTTGAATATACCTGGACATTTTAACAGCATTACTTATGCTATATTTTCACACAGATTATTAAAATCCATTTACAGTCAACCCCGGTTATAGCGAACCTGGATATAGTGAACTTTCGGCTACTGTGAGCACAAATCATTAGTCTCTATTTACTTACATTTGAAATGTGCATAGCATTTTTCGGTTTTAGTGAACATGACTTCGGTTATAGTGAACCTAAAAACTGAACTTCGAAAATTCTGGAAATGGCAGAGATGAAGTTTTCGATGTCTACATTCTCAAAAGTTGTCTATATTGCATTCAATAAATACACAAAGCGATTATCAAGAATCTGTTCTGAAATACAGGAGAATTGTCAGTGGCTAGGCTGAGATCTGTGGTCTAACATGGCGAGGGGGAGAGGGGAACAATAGCGCACTAGAGAAAGGGCTTTTACACTCTTGACTGCTATGAAACCAGGAATTTATTCATTGCAGTGATGTTTAATAATCTTATGATCTCCAATTCCCTTGCAAAATAGCCCAAGTCTTGTGGTGTATTCCTCCCCATACTCTTTTTGTCCGATACCCCCATTGAATAAAGTATAAGTTTATCTTTTCCACCCTGCATGACAGCCTGTGACACCCACACTTCCACAATGAAGAAGGTAGCAATGACAATTTTTAAAAGAAACATCCAACTTTTTTCATTCTCATTCATGACCAGAAAGAAAAGACCACAAGTGCTTCAATCCAATTCATCCAACTGTGCCCCTCCTAATTGTATTCACGCTTGCTATCCGGGGACGTCTGAAAAGGGGATTAAATTCTTATTCGGTTAGAATCAATGGAATTTTTTGGCTACTAAAGCACTTAACAAAAAGTAGGGTACATTTCATGGTGAACAAAAACGGACATATCTCTCGTCCTTGAATGATTGCATTTTCCATTCCCGGTGCATTAGCACAGGTTAAGAATTACCATTGCTCACTATTGCTTGATTGGCTATAGAAATTTCTGGCCAATTGAATGGAATTTCCCAAATTATTGTAGCACTTAGGAGTAATAAGACATAAATATGATTGATTATGTTTGATTTACGCAAATATTCAGTGCAGGTATAAAGCACTATTTTTTACTTATGTACATAATGCATTCCTTGCTCATATGGGGGACACTTCACTTATAGTGAACTTCGGTTATAGTAAACAAAATTTGCCTGTTCCCAGAGGTTCACTATAACCAGAGTCGACTGTATCTGTTTTAACATTAGTGCAATATATGAGTAGCCCTGCTTTCAAACTTAGTTTTAGAAAATTAAATTGAAATTATTATAAAAATCTCATATCATAAATACTCATATAATTTATATGTAATATTTATAACTTATAGTAGAGATTAATATTCTTGATTATCAGGCATAGTAATAATATCAAAAGTAAATTAAGTCTAAATCAAATGAGCTCAGTAGACTACTAAGCTACAACATAATTTCTGATCCTCCTCCCCAATGACAGTCTCAAATTAACTTTCAGGGTCTATCCAGTCTTTTTAGACAGGGTACTGTTTTGGTGAAATTCTGAAAAATTAACTCATAATTTTGTGAATCTGAAATTAGCGTTCAACCAGGTTTTTCTAGCCAGGGTCCTGTGTTTGTGAAAATAGGCTACTGTTTCTGTAAATTTGTGAAAAAGACAGAATTTTACGAATTTAAATTTAGTATTAAATTAAAGTTCGATTTTAAGACATTTTATAGAAGGTCCTTTAAAAAAATTCTATATACGTATAAACAAACACATACAGATTTTTATAAATAAGCACATCAAATTTATTCATGTGTACTTATTTATATAAATACTACATATAGAGTAGAATCGCGATTATCCAACTTAACTGGAGCCAAACCAACAACGAATAACTGAAATTTACAGATAACAGAGATTTTTCAAGAATCATCTAGTTTAATATGAAGGGCGTTTCCATTGTAATATGTGTGACATTTGTACACCATTTTTTTCTTTCTTTTTAAAGTTATTTTTCCTTTCACAGCATTAAAAATTAATAACAGTTAATATTATCTTATTTTACATTTTTTTTTTACAAAACAATTTCATGCACAAAATCATTATTTTAAACATTTTATAATTAATTAAATTATTAATTTTATAAAACTTGTAATGTGTGATAACTTATTGAAATCTGTTACCAAACTGAACAATTAGATTTGTGAAAGGGCCATTTACCAATGGAAGAATTTTGTGAAAGGTCCATTTTAAAAATGAAAAATATTCTGAAGGGTCCATATTTAAGATAAAATATTTTGTGAAGGGTCCATTTTTAAGATAAAATATTTTGTGAAGGTTGTGTTAATGGACCTGAATTTCTCCTAAACAGACCCCACGACTTTTAATGAGTATTTTGAAATATTAAGAAAATTATTTTATGTTTGCAAAATATTTTGTGAAATAAAGCTTAAAATGAAAGAATGAAAGATTGCCATTTTAAATTTCAGAAGTTTTACATCTTTCAATTTCTTTTCAATCTTATTCATTTTACAAGATTTTGTAATTTTCATTGTATTTTCTAATGCACCATCATGAATTATACATACAGCTAAAGAGGTGCTTTACGCTCTTTCGATTCCTATACAAAAATGCTGTGTTACTACCTAATCAAATTTATGCCTCTAGAAATCAATGTTAGAATCCCATTTTCTAAATATCTGTGGCAATGCTACAGTTGTTTGTCTCAAAGACAATTATTAGCACAAACTGGAGAGTGTGATTACAGCGGTGTTATTTTAGTAAAATATCTGAACAATTTCCTTCAGTAAAAATGAATGAAAGAAATTCCTTCAATGGCTGGTGCTGTAAAGGTATCTATTGGGTAAGGTTCCCTTCTGCCCTTAATTTACATGAATTTGAGACCAAATTGAGCTATTTATATAGACAACTAAACCTAGCCATATTTGTCTTAACTGTTTTACAAATTTTACTTCCTTGAACAATCATAGCTTGCATATGAAGTTTAACTATTTCATAAATCTCTGAATATATTGTTCAATTAGCTTAAACTTCCCAGCACACGAAAAGCAAATCATACAGATACCCAGCAAATACTTCAAAGCACAGAAATTACAGGAAAACTAGAGTACTTTTGTTAGTAAAAGTATAGACAGAAGCAAAAGCAAAGGAGTTAGTTACCAACAGAAGAATGAGTTTTTTCCTCCAACACAGAGGGCATGTGCGGAGTAAAAGAACTTCGAAAAGATAAAACATCTAAAATCAAAAAAGCATGTATTATTCGTTCTGTTAAAAAAATAAATAAATAAAAAAATCATAGTAATTGAGTTAAGTGATGAAATTTACTGCACACAAATAGAATAAAATGTGATAAAATTACCCAATCTGATTAATAGTATTGTTTATACTTTTAATGCTAGATGGCATAATTAAACAAAACTGCTCAAATTCTACTTATTCCCATGCACATCAATATAAAAAAATGGGAATATTTCAGATGACTTGCAATTTCTTAGATATTTATCATAATTAAAAATTAACAATTTAATAATCGAAAGACTGAACATGGAAAATTGCATTTAGGATATTTCCATGTAAGAATTATCAAAAACTGATGGATTAAGAAGAATATTTAGTTGTACATACATTTTTTTTTTTTTTTTGGCATTCATTATCACAAAATTAATGCAGAATTTTACAATAATTTAAAAAAATTACAGAGAAAATAATTAGACTACTGGTACACAACTGTACTCATGGAACATTTTATGTGATGTGCAGCACAAAATTTTAAGCTTTTTAAAAAAAAAATATTTCATTTATTTGCTTATTTATTCTGGGGGAAGGGTGACTTTAAATTACATTTTTTTATGTATTTTAAAGATTTATAAGATTCTATTTGGAAGGATTTTTAAAAGTCTCACTTGTAAGCCAATAACCATCCCTTATTTTAATTTTTAAAGTGTTAAAAATAGAAAATATAACAAAAAAGTTAAATTTCTATCTAACATGTGACATGGAATGCCTCTCAATCATTTCTAAAATATCTTAGATCTATTAATTGGCTACTTTGGTTACTACAACCATAGTTGAACATTAAAAAAAAAAATAAAACTAAATTAAGATATTATCACATGACAGGCATCCATATTTCATTGTGCACAATTAATTTTCATATAACTGTTTTAATCAGAATCACCATATGCTTATATTACCACTAGGTGCTTGACTTGTGTCTATTTTTGACATTACAAGATGATAAAACAGCTTGCATAATCTTTTTACATGCCAATGTTCCCAATTGTGAACATTAAATTAAAAATGTATTTAAAAATGAAATTTTATCGATATAGACTTGAAAAAATTAGCAGATAAAGTTAAAGATGACTTGATTTTTTGAAAAAGTTGCATTTCTATCATTAGTGGGAAACTAGATAAAAAATCATGAAATTAGCCATTTTCATGATTTTTTATAGAGTATTTGTATATAATACTTCCCCCCCATACACACATTTAACAGACTAATATTCTTTAACTAATGCATTAGAAGACAAAATATGGAAAAGAAAAAAAAAGAAAAAAACTTACAATATGCCTAGATCTCAATTCAGTCTATAAAAGGTTAATGACAGAGACCAACAAACCCAACAGTGCAAAAGCAAGCTCAATGTGTGTGATACTAGCTTTACAAACTAATTAAAACTATGAGCAGATTATATAAAGAAAAAGTTTGTCAATTAGCAGTTAGCACATTCCTTAAATGAAGTACAAACTTACGATGAGAACTTATTCTTGATGAGTTACGGCCCACTTCAGTGAAAGACCTAATAATAGGAAGTCTAGATCCTCTTTCACTCCATTCATGATGCAATTCATGCTGATGGCGATGGGGCCGCATAAGAATTTGTTTTACTTTTTCTCTTGAATTAAATGGAATTTGATTATGGGATTCCATATCATCCAGTATACAATCTGAAAAATAAAAACTTATTACAATACAGTACAAACCTGAGCTAAACAAGCATCAAATTACTAAGAGCAATTTTTTAGTTATATAGACTTTTGAATTTTCTTTCCACATTCATATAATTTACTGCAAAGATCAATAGCAAAGTCTTTGATCGAAGAAACTGGAGAGATTACTTTTCTCTATATAAAGCCATTGTTTTAAACCCAATAAGTTCATTAATAAAAAATATATAAAGTACAAAAAAATAACCTAAACTGGAAAGAGTTAGACTGACATTTTATACATGTGGTGAAGTGGAGGAGGATATGCTAATATAATAAACACACAAACACTTAAGAATTACTATAAGTGTTGGAGAGGAATATAGTAACAGTAGACAAACAGGGTAATTTCCCCATAATAGAAAGGGAGAAAAGGAAATAATACTTATGAATGTTAAATTTAAATTTTACCTTAGATATAATACACAGTTCACAATCTTTTTAAATTAACAACATTTTCTCATAGAAGCATAGTTTAAAAGGCAAATAGGTATATTTAATAATACTTCACTAATATATTTATGATTTTTTTTTTTTTTTTTTTTTTTTTTTTTTCACTGGGCCTGGTCAAACTGAAAAGAATAGGAACAGATTTAGGTGGGATTGAAGAAGAAAAATTGGAAAGACAATTTTTCTTAATGAACTTTTGAAAAGCCTGAGAAAATGAGAAAAAATGGAGACTTTACATGTCTCCAAGTCAATTAGTCTTCTCCTTTGTTTGGTAGACTTACACTCTTTATTTTTTTGTAATATTAAATAATAAATATTTATTTCAATTTCTTTTTTAAAGCAATTGGCCAAAATTTTTAAACTATATGCAACTTCTCCCTCCCTAAAGACACCAATGAAAAAGTTGTCTTACTTTTTAAAAATTAAACATTTAACAACATTTCATAACCTTACCCATTATTTCTTCAAACGTTTGCACTTCCATATCAAGAATAACAGATCCATTGAGCATACAGCTACGCAGTTCAAATAAAGAATGTAATGATACAGTGGCTACATGAGGCTTTGACCACCGATTACCACCTTCTTCAACATCTTCTTCGAATTTAATCCATCTGCAAGTAATTAAGAGCAAGAAAATTAACAGAAAGTTTTACTAATCACAGGAGTCTGTTTAGGAGAAATTTGGGTCTGCTAATGGACCCTTCATAAAATATTTTACCCTAAAAATGCACCTTTCACAAAATATATATATTTTTTTTTAATACGGACCCTACACAATATTTTTCCTTTTAAAAACAGACCTTTCATAAAATTCTTCTATTGGTAAACAGCCCCTTCACAAATCTGATTGTTGAATTCAGTAACAGACTTTAATTAACGGAAAAAACACTCAAAATACTGGTGTTAAACAATAAAGTAAATAAAAAACTTTGTAAACACACATCTTATGTGTGTTTTTTACGAAGTTTTTTATTTACTTTATAGACTTTAATTAAGTTGTCATACACATTACACGTTTTATAAAATTTATAATTAATTATAAAATGTTTAAAATACTGATGTTGCACCTGTAAATGTTAAAAAAAAAAATGCAAAATAAGATAAAATTAACTGATACTTAATTTTTAATGCTGAGCTAAGGTAAAAAAACTTCAAATAGAAAAAAAAGCGGTGTACTAATGTCACACATGTTATGGTGGAATTGTCCTTCATATTAAACTAGATGATTACTGAAAAAATCTCTATTATCTGATGCAGATTCAGTTCTAATTACGTTGGATAATCGAGGTTCTACACAATATGTATTATTTATATAAATCAGTATATGTGAATAAATTTGATGTGTTTATTTATAAAAATCTAGGCATGTGTTTGTTTATACATATATAGGCCTTTCTATAGAATGTCTTAGAATGAAACTTCTTTCACAAATTCACAAAAACAGGACCCTGTCTGAGAAGTCTGGACAGACCCCTGAAGCATATTCATAAGTAGAATTTAGCTTCAAAGAAAGTTAATTACAGCTAACTTACTATTCATTTTATTTTGTAAGTTTTATAGATTATAACTTAAAATAACAAATGTCCAGCCTTACACAAAGTACTTAATTCTAAATTATTTCATCATGGTATTTCAAACAGAAATATTGCATTATAATAGACAAACAATAGATATTATTCCTTTATTTGAAAAATAATAATAATAGTACTCATTAATATTAAAAATAAGAGCATTAAAAGTGGTTTCTTGAGTAAGTCTTTGGTTTTAAAAAAGCAGGTCTCTGGGATCCAGTGATTTGAAATAATACAAGTCTCTGGAAGAAATTGGTAAAATAGTAGTATATCATATAAGCATAATTGCGGATAATATTTAATTTTTTAAAAATCTGATTCAGAAATACTATCAAAGATCTATTCAAATAATATAATCTATGAAAACTATGAAAAGTTAGTATTATGTTATTAGGCAAGTTGGAGTGTATAGGCTGATTAATTTTATTTTTTACCAACTATGCAAAAAACTCCAAAGCTGAGAATCGAACCCAGGACTGCCGCAGATTCCCAGCTCTGGAATTTTTCGCATAGTTGGTAAAAAATAAAATTAACCAGCCTTTACACTCCAACTTGCCTAATAACTTGAAAGGTTGATGGAATCACTTTCTAAAAAAAAAAAGTTAGTATTATGTTAATTCTCAGATTCAAGCTTGCTATTGCTAAAACAGTAAGGCTTAGAGCTAGGACAAAAATCCTAACATTAAATCTTGAGTTTTTTAACTATTTAAAAAAAATGTTCTATACAAGATGCTGTTGCCATATGAACTTAATTTCTAGAGCATCTCAAGTGAACATCTTTAGAATTGTCGAAACTGAGGAAGTTTACTTGATTAAGTGTAATCATCAGATATTACTTAAGCAGAATTGCACAAAATGAAAATATTCAAAATAGTGTCTCATTATGCAGCAGATAATTGTTACTGGTTTGATAAATACATTTTTTCTAGTAAATCTAGAGTTGAAAATGTATGTAAGGTTCTTAACATATGTCAACTAATAACGCTTCTTTTTTTTATGATTTTGGCTCACCTACCATTTATGCTCTGCTATAAATATACTTGAATTACAGTGAAATTTACACTTATAACTGATATTATTGGTCTACTGAAAATCGGATTTATGGAAATGTTGCCACTAATGTAAAAGAAATAAAATAGCAAGAGTAGCATTAAAAACTTGATTATTTTTAAAGCATCTGTAAATTAATGTTCAATTTGTTTTATATTTCTGTGTCAGAAAGCTTTTGAAATGAGTTTAGTTTTCATAAAATTTTAATAATGTGGCAACAATAGAGTCTTTAACAGCAACTGTAATGCTGAAAACAGAATATGAAATTAGTTGCTCTCTCATCCCAATCACAAGTATGAAGTCACTCTGATACATCTCCGCATCGGACACATGAGACTAACCCATAAACACCTACTGCTAGGTGAACCTGCTCCCGAGTGCCCCATTGTCATCTTTTAATCTCATGCACTGCTTTTAATAGTTTTTACCAAATACTTTTTAACTGTTCTCATCCCAAACTTGACGGTAGTTTGGGCGAAACCCCACATCGGAATCTGTTTGCCTTTATTAGACGTACCAATATTTTTTATTCAGTGTGAAGTATCCAATTTTGTCTGACTAGTATCAGGATGGGAGCCTCCATCCAGATGTCTTTGTTCCACTTTTATCTACTTTTAACACTTATTGAATTTTACTTTTCACCTTTTTAGTCTCTATATTTTAGCTTTTACTAGGTTTTTGTGACACCTTTTAACCTGAATGCATCATTATGGGATTTTAACTCATTGTCTGGCACAGCATGTACTTTTAGGAGTGCCAATAAACACCAACAAACAAACAAAACAACAGATACCTATCTTTGTAGCTTTGTCCAAGCTAATATAAAAAAAGAAGAAAAATAAAATTTAAGAAGACACACCGAGCTGTTTCTCTCCATTCTATTTCATCTCCATTGTAAAATAATTCTTCCATCTCACTAAATAATGGATGAGGTACATGGCTCCCCTCTTCCTCTTCACCCAAAATGAAGTGAACTCTTTCTGATGGAGGAGTGACTGAGAATAAAATGAAAATGTATTAGCTTTAAAATAGAAGTAGGAGAGATTTCATAATAAAAAAGGTTTGATTAGTGATGTAATGAATATTCAGCCACCATTCGGTATTAGGCTGTTTTGCCAAATATTTGGTAAGCCGAATACTGAACAGATATTCATCTGAATAGTTGCGGCCGAATATTGTTACATATTCGTCTGAATAATTTCAGAACAAGAAAAAAAATATTTTTAACATATTTTTAAATGCATTTACAATTGTAATCAAGTGTATTGCTTAGTTATACTTCAATGTGTTAATTTCATACTATAAAATATCCTAAGCCATTGAATGAAACGTACTCTAATTTTTTTAATAATATTACAGAAATGCAGACTTTTCTACTTGGTGACACTACTTGACTTGGTTTTCTACCCTCTTTATGGGGTGGGGATAGAAGGAATCTTTTCAGATCCTCAATTACAAACCTAATTTTGAAAAGCTGCTACATATGTTTGCCCAGAGGCTGTAAAACCTAAAGCACGATGTATAGTTACCAGATTAATCATATTTACCATAGCATATTTATTAAATTATGAATATTGCAAAATATAATTATGCTGCTATTAGTGTTTAACTTTGTAAAAGATTTTTCATGACCAAGATTTTTTAGTTTTACAGATAATATACTGTGGTGTGTTTTTAAGTACCTACAAATAATATAGAATGAATTTTAATTAGTCTTTATTTAGTATTTAATTAAAAATTTGAAAAGCAACATTTTATTTACAATTAAAATGAAATTTTAAAAAATTTAATGTTTGGAGGCCGAATTTTCAGTATTTGGTCTGAGTTATTGACCAAATATTCGGTATTCAGCCAAATCCCTATTCGTTACATCTCTAGTTTTGATTATAAAAAGTAACATATTTGGGGTTGGTGAATATTTCAACCGAACTAAGAATTCTATTGTAAAACCATAAAAGGGACGGTTTGATTTTGTAGTACATAAATTCTCTATCTTTTAAATAAAAAAAAAAAAAAAGAAAAACACAAGAAATCTTGAATTTATTTATTTCTGAAGATAAAAGGAGTTTAATCATTAAAAATGAGATTTTTTTAATTTCTTGTAATGCTTTATAAAATATTATGAATACCTAAAATGATTTATAGTGAACCCAGCATTTAACATCTGGAAAGCATTTCCTATCAAAATGGGGGGGAAACATCATAAGAACATAGCTGTCAACCTATCTTGTCTTAAAACAGGAAGATCAGGGTAAAAAAACAGGAAGATTTTACGAGCCAAGTTTAAACTGCACAAACAAGAAATAATCTGAAATTTGCTGAATTTGTTTATTTTTGTGAATAGCAGGTCACAAGCAGCATTGGCTTGTTTTGGCCCAAGTAAGGATTTGCAGCTTTAATGCCAAATTTTGTGAATCAATTTTATCTTTTCATCCACAATGATTCCAGAAGATTTAATTCTCGCACATTCATATATATATATATATTTTTTTTTCATTATTCTGAATTGGGGAACATCTCAAAATCATGGGCCAGCATGATCGACAGCATTTACAGGAAAATTGTGAGTTATTAAAAATTCTGTAAATAAGCACTCAATATTTAATCAATGTGTCAAAAGCAGTCAAAAAGTAATTTTAAATTTTACTACCAACTTACTTTCTTAGTACCTACTTTTTTGATGCTTAACAAATTAGCAGATGTACATTAGGGCAGCTTGATGCTATCAGCCTCGCATATGCTTATAGGGCACTGCTGGATGAGTTAGTTGGGGGAGTAGAGGAAAAAAATGGAAAGAACAGTTCAGAAAGGATGCGTTCAAAATGCGAAATTTATTGAAATCTGCACACTTCTAACTTTAAAAATATCCTACTAGTTATTTTAGCAGTATGTACCGGAAAATGGCAGGAAAGTAAAAAAGGGAAGATTTAATCTTCCTGAAGGAAGACAGAAGATAAGTTCAAATTCCGGAAGTCTTCCGAGAAAACAGGAAGAGTTGGCAGCTATGTAAGAATGTTAAGTAGTTATTTCAAAAACTTTAGTTAATGACTTACAATTTGGCTGGTTTTACAAATCAACTTTTAATGAAACTTTTTTTTAATATTCTGTGCCAAGGGAAGGATATCAAGATACACCCTCAATGAAAATTTCGGATAGTAAGCATAGGCTTTAAGTCATACAAAAATTTCACTTAATTCATTCTCGATTTATTTCATATACAAGTAAAGCACCAGTTAATTTTCTATTAGTTTCATAATTACATAATTTTCAATTTCTGAATTTAAGAACTCTAGAAATCACTTCAGTTTTCATTTTGATTGTTGAATTTAACAACTTATAGGACAACAATGGATTATGTTACTAAGATACCTTACATTAAAAGTACAATATGTAAGTGGACAAAGATGAAATGGATTGAGTAACCATCATAACATTTCACAAACATAATCAAGAATTATTTTGCAGCCAGAAGACTGCTTTTTACATGCATGAATGTAAAAGCAACTTCTGATCTATGGCACTAGTTTAATTGTGCAAGAAACATAATCTACCTGGTTTGCTGATATCATGTACACCATCAGAACCACCACTAAATGAAGGTCGATGATGATGATGACGATGACTACGATGCCTATGGCTTTTTCGGTGATAGCTTGGAACATAATATCCAATGTAAACTGTGCACCTATGATCTAAGAAATACAGAATATGAATGTAATAAACTTCAAAATTATTCATTTTTAAGAGAATAAGGTGTGAATCAATACAAATTGAAATGTATTTGATAATAACTCTGATGAAATATGATATTCATAATCAAGTGTCTTTGTGAGAAATTTTGCACTTGCTGCCTTTTGAGTTGACTGAGATTTTTTTTTTATTTTTTTTTAATCATCTCTCAGTATTCTGACCTCAAATTATGCTTCTTTGAAATGCTTTTTGATGAATGAAACTATCTCAAACTGGAAAATATACAGTAAAACTTTTCTAAATGAGAGTATTTATCTGCACAAATTGCCCAGAATAAAATACAGAAATTTGCCTAGTTTCAAAATGGAATATGATTCTTGTAAATGTATCTACTTTTATGTAACTGAGTTAAGCTTTTAATTGTTTTTATTACTTTGTAATGTTACTGAAGGATGTGTGTGTGTTTTTATCTTCAAGAATCCAATTCCAAGTTAACACAAACTCTTTATCAACTAAGTAACTAAAACAGGAACTGTTCATAAAATCATTACTGGAAGTATAGCACGATTGACGGCAAGCAGTTTTGCATCCGTACTGGTAAAACTTTTAAAAGAATACAGAAAAATTCCTAAGGGACCTCCAATTACAGTGGAACCCCGATCTATCGTTCCCGCATTCATCGTTTTCCCGTATTGATCGTTTTATTTCTATGGTCCCTGCACAAACTGTATTCAAATAACGTTAACAAAACCCGCATGTATCGTTCGTCAAAAATTTGCTTTCCCGCGTTCATCGTTGTAAAATGTTTCTTCTGACCGAAATGAAATTGAAGATCAAGTGCATCAATATGGCTTACAAATCTAATTATACTTCCTGGTATGATATCTTGGGTTGATGATGGTATAGATGAAGAATTCTTACATCCAACAGGGATGTGTATAGTGTGAATTTTAGTGATTACATTTCCATTGATTTAGATGTAACAACATGCAATATCCTAAGAATGGAAGAAATGTGATGCAAAAAATGAAAATAATGGCGAAGAAGCTGAGAATAATATTCATGCCGATGAGACTGAGCCAACTACTTTATCCTACGCAATAACGGTATTTGAAATTGTAGGACTTTTATATACAAACATGAATACAGATAAAAAGACAAAAGAAGTATTGCAAATCTTGAAAATTTTGTTTAATTAAAAGATTAATGAAAAACCTAGTGTAAAATTACTGTTTTTTAAATATAAGTATCACTTAATTTCTGCACAATTTCAATTTGTTTCTTTTACAGTTTGGTAACAAATTTAGTATTTTTGGTATACTGTATAAATTGTGTGTATTCATACATACTGTTTTCTTCGTATTTTGAATTTAACCCGCATTCTTCGTTTTCCCGCATGCATCGTTTTTTACTACACACCCCTTGAAAAACGATAGATCGGGGTTCTACTGTAATTAATCTTGTGAGTCCCAAGACAAAATTTAAAAAGCCAACTCCTGCTATCTAATTAAGATAAAAATTCTTTTACACACAGAAAGGTCTGTAAGAAAAGTAACTTTTTCCACTTAATCAGAGGACTTTATGTTTCAAACGAAAATGGGTTATTTTAAGAAAAAATGGGTAAAATATGCATTATCACATCAGGGCTGCAACTGCTTATCAGTGTTGAAGATAGTTGCTTTAATGGCCTTATGCATAAAAAAAGTATACTTCAACCAAATATAGTAGCCATAATAGTAGTAGTATGCAAATACAGTACTCTTGAATAACGTGAGGGATATATTTCTAAGACCCCTCGCGTAAGTGAAAATTTTGCGTTGTGAGATAGGGTATATATACAACTCTTTGAAACACATACACAATTATTTTAGACACCTATAAACACACCTTAAACAGTTTTAAACCATTCCCAACACAGTAAAAAATTTCAGAACTGTTACATATTTATTGCAGGAAGGTTTTCAATAACATAGCCTAAAATTTTGATGCTCACACACACAATTCGGACTCTTAAATTCAGAAACATAACCCAAAATTCGAAGTAAAATATTCACAGCAGTAAAAAAATCTTTATCTTGGACTTCTGTACATGCGCTTTTAAATCTTTTAATGTTCTAGATTTGTTTTGTTTTTTGTTCAAAGAGGACATCACACATTAGAATTTCAATGAGTCATTTTAGCAATACATCAACATTTCAGTTAAACAAGCATTGTTCAGTATAGTGGTTTAAATATTCATTTTCTAACCAAGGATCTTCCGTAGGAAACTAACTTAGGTTAAATGAGATACCAATTGCCAATGTTAAAATAGTATTACTGTAATATCTACCTAGGTGTCAACAAAAAAATTACTTTTAAAATAGTTAGAAATAAGCGAAATCAAATGGCAGTAATTTTTACTGTAACATTTTATACAAAGCAGGAAGGTTTCTGTACATCTTTACAAAATATACAGAAACATTTGTGAATACTTTACCACCAGATGCAAAAACGTTTGTTAATATTTTTCTGCCAGATGCAGAAATTGTTGTGAATATTTTTCTGTAGTATGCAGAAACTTTTCTGCAATTTTAAATTACAACTGCGGTCCATATTTTGGGGTAATGTTTCAGAATTTTTTTTTTACAGTGTAACCATATACTACCATTTCTTACATTAAGTAATGAACAAATGAATTTTGGCGCTTCTTACTGTTGGCAAAAGATCTGGTGTTGCGGGCCAGGAGTTCGTTTTAGCTTTAAAATACAGGAATTGGATTTTTCACAAGTATGTAAGTGAAGTTACATTGTAGTGCGAGTCCACTGTACCGCTAGTTCACAAGCACATAGGATAACAATGTTTTAATGACAGAAGACCATTAGAAGTGCAGATACAGGAGACTTTCTAGTATTATCCAACCATTTTAGCTCTGTGGTTGGTAGTCTTTTCAAAAAACACAGAAGGAAAATCTATTCTTATTAGCTGCATCTGCAAAGGCTAGAAGATAATGTGACAAAAACACATCGATATACGTAAGGCACATATCGATAACTGAACTAATTGATACGCTTAATTATATTTTCCGTAATGGCTGTTTGCAACTGTTTTTTAACCTTGCGATCTGAAACTGTGTAATAAAATTGGTCTTTGATTAAAAAAAAAAGTTGCATTTTTTCCACAAGTTTTTTTCAGAAATAGTCTCCTTTAGGCCTTTTTAAAAATAGTTGCCATAATCACCTTTTGCTGAAAATAGTAGCAAATAGTCTCTAGTGGCATCCCTGCACAATTATTCATCATCAAAAGCCTTCATTCCTAGATCCACAGTCCTCTCCTACACACCACACAGTGCGAGTCCACTGTGTGGTATCTAGGTAGAGAAAATATAGCCTCATAAATTTAGTATGCATGCTGATCTTAGAACAGTTTGGATTTCACCCCAGTTGCTTTAACCATTTGTATGGGTGGTAGTTTAATATGAATCCCCAAATTCTAGAAACTTCATTATTGGTAGCAAAAGCATACAATTCAGGGGCCAATGCGGGAATTTTTCATAGGATCCCATTTTTGTGAGTTTCAACATTTCTTTTTGTGAATTTTCATACTAATCTATTATATAAATGTTAAAGTTTGCTTATTTGTCTGGGAACTCCTTCCAAACCATTCGAGCGATCGACTTACAATTTTACACATACACATAAAACGACATAGAATAGTCCATAATCAACTTTAAAATTCTGCAAACTCAATCACTCCACAATTTTTTGATGATTTTCACCTCCAGAAAGCTCTTCCAATTTCTGATTGTCTAAAACTGTGATCATGTGATATACTATCTATATGCTGGCGATAGACATAACTGTAAACAAAATGGTAAATCATAAATGAAATGACGCAAGTTTGATGTAATGAGTTTGCATTTTTAATGCATTAGAAATCTTAATTAGGTTACTGAGCTTTGACAAAATATTACACCACTTGCGAAATAATAAACTCTTAGATAATCATATGATGTAGAAAAGTAAAATAACGTGAGTTTTCTTTCACTAATTCATGTTAGATATCGCAGGTGAGAATTATGCTATTTTGACATCATGAGTTTAAAAAGAGTTAGAAATCTCAGGTAAAAGGCTTTGACATAAAAATTTGCTATTATAAAAATTCAAAAGTATTTTGTTTAATGCATGAGCTACCCTTGGCGATTTTTTGATACTATGATTTTTCAGCAACCACAATAACGAAAGGAAATTTGCATTCTTTAAAATTGTGGGAATTTCAAAAGTCATCACATGGTGGAAAATATTTATTAACATATTATCGTCGACAAGTTTTGATGACTTTGGGCAGGATATATAAAATAGCTAAACTTATGTAATATGGAATCCCAAGAATAGTTTTCTATTTTTATACTGTTCTATGCATAAATACTAAAAATATTTGGTAATATTTCCTATATAAATATATAAATTTTTTTAGATAAAACTGTTGCAAGAGAGTTTTTCAATATCGTAAGTTTGAATATCACTTCGTTTGAAAACTACTGTACAAAATAACCAAGCTCAACTACCTGGGTCAGAATGTGATATAAATTAAAAATTCAGTGAAATTATTATATCTCTGCAGCACAGTTTAACCCACCCTATTCAGAATTTGAGCGATTCTAAATAGCTCCTTGAGATTACAGTTTGATTTTTTTCACGAGTCTGAACCATGGAGGATTTAAATATTTAGATTGGAAACAGCTTGGATATTTTCCACCATGGTGAGATGAAATATTTTGCAGTGCTATGCTAAATCTGACTAAGAATTATGCTTAAAAATATATGGAGAGATGTTTTTATGGCAAACATTATAAAAAATGTTTATTGCTCATGCTAATGCATAAATTGCAAAGAATTACCAAAGAGTAGAAAAGCAACCATTGGTTTCAAATATCTAAGCTGTTTCTTTAAATTGAGCATTAAAGAGAGAGAGAAACAAAGATAGATACTATTAATATAAGTAATAGATGGTATAAGTAGTAGGTAGTATTAGAAGATTTATTAGGTTAATACAGATTAAAGCACAGTATACCATGTTAATAAATATTTAGCGAAATTAAAAGTCTTCTATTCACCATTTTTCAATGCTCATCTTACAACTAACTAAACTATAATCCTAAGTTGCATTAACATATCCCGCAATAGTTTCAACAGAATGGACTACCTGGACTTTTCTTTTTAGATTTTGTTACAAACATATTTTAGGAAAATATCCCTTTCCTACCATGCAAAGAATGGGCACGCAGCTAGTTTTTATTAAAATTAACTTTTTTTGTTAAAATAATTGATAAAACAGATTAAAATATAGGGTAAATGCCAATACAGAGTTGTTTTATTTGATTGTAATTTGTGAAGGGGTGGTAAAACAGACCCAATTTTTGTCGGCATCAACCCCTGCAATTATTAGTCAAATTTCCTATTTCTGTTTCATAGATAACAGATAATGTTTCTACAAAATGCTTATAAATGACAAAAAGGAAATGTGATCTTTCAGTTTTTTTAGAGGTATATTTAGTAAAAGTTTGATTATAAAGTTTATACTGGAAATTTATTAAACATGACCGACATGTGTGAAATCTAGATAAAGAATTGTATGAAAATGGTTGACCTTTCAAAGGGTTAATCAAACTAGACTTTCTGCCAACTAAGCTACAGCAACCCTTGGAAATTAACTAACAAACTTGCAGTTCAGATACAATACAGTAGTTTCTTATTATAATACCTTCAAGATCATACTGAGATAATGCTGGTCGAGTTGTTACAGCTTTAGGATCCAGGGGAGGAGGTTCTGCTTCATCATCCATATTGATAACCTAGATAGAAAATTTGAATTCAAAACATTACCCTTCAAATATGTTTTAATATAAAAATTGTTTAAAAAGTTTATTGATGGTCTTGAAAAACAATGAAATACAAAATACTCCAGATAGACTAGGGACCATCCATAAATCATGCCACACTTCCCCCCCCCCCTTAATATTTTTATCCTCCCTGCATCTGTCATGCTATAATATTACACAAACATATAATTGCAATTTAGAAACAAAGCACTAAACTAAAGACCCAAAGATGGATTTAGGGAAGGGAAACGAAAGCTGTATCCCTGGGGCTTCAAAAGAGAGGAGACCCACACAATGGACAAAATTTCCTACCAAATAATAAAAAAATAAATTATGACCTTTATTGCCAAAGGAGTCAGATGCAATGCAACTGCTTCGTTGCAAATATTTTACATACTATTGGCACTCAACAGGATCAACTGTGAGGCACATTGACTTTACTTTTAAGAGTATAACACCAGACAAAAGGTAGACATTTCTTGTGCAAGTAAAATCTACCTACATCCAGAATTGAGGCCAGAACTTCTACTCAGTGAGTTAATGCTGAATTCACTTCTCCACATAAGTTGTTGAAAAAATTGTTACGAGTGTTTGGAAAATAATTAAGGGGCCTCCATTCTTTTGCTGTTCCAAGGCCTTCAAACCTCTAAATCTGCCAGTGTATAGATCATATTGCACATTTTATTTTTAAACTTTTAACAGTGTGTTTTAATTACAATAGTGAGCATAAATTTTTTTTAAGAATTTCTGCTGCAACTGCATTCTGAGAGCCAACCCTGAATGCCTTTTTGAAATGAAAGGCATTCAGGATAAGAAAAAACAAAATAAAATAAAGAATCACAGGAAATTTACTTCAATCTCATTAAAAAAAAAAAATTCAAATTCTGGTAAATCCAAATAAACTCAAAGTTTAATTTACAATTTTTAACTTTTTATTACAGTTTTAGGATCCAGGGGAGGAGGTTCTGTTTCATCATTCATTTTGATAACCTAGATAGAAAATTTGAATTAAAAGCATTAAAATGTTTTAATATAAAAAAATATACTGTTAAAATATGTTTTAATATAAAAATTGTTTAAAAAGAAATCTTGAAAAAGAAGAAAGAATACAAAATCATACCTGCCAACATCTAGTGAAGAAAATCGAGTAGATTTATGAGGTATCAGAATTTTAAGTTATAATTACTTATATGTGCCACAAAACACACTTTGAAATTTTATTCTGTGTATCATTTTTTAAATATATGTTGACATGACTTACAGTTATGGTTTTTAAAATTAATAGTGTACTTTGAAATTTCAAACATAGATTGTAATTAAATTTCACATAAGGTTATGATGTTAAAAATAGAATTTATAAAAGAGCTCAGAAATAAAAGAATTCTTTTAACAAGAAATAAATGAAATTTCAATATTTCTTTCGGTCCAAAAAAGTTTTTTCTTAAATGTTTCAAAATTTACAGTATCTCCTTTTCAGACAAAAACAAAAAAGAAAAGAAAAAAAAAGTAGTAACATTTTGGGGCTTTGAACTCACAAATGTTACAGTTGAAGGATCTGCCATCCAATTTTGAAATTTCAAAAGTCCTTCATTAGTGAGTAACCAACGTAGGCACAAATCTCCATTTTATTGGACCAAAATAATATGGTATATTGAATGAATATACCCTGGCAGCGATAATCTTTCAGAACTGGTGAGGAAATAAACATGTTCTTTATTAACCCATTAGCACCTGACTTTTTTCAGCACATTCTCCAATTTATGTTGATGCCAGATGTGATAAATAAATTTCCGGCACTTGTCAGGTATAAAGAATGCATTTATTTTTCTATATATGAAACATTAACATCTTATTCTGTTATTGCTGAGAATTTTGTGGAAATCAGATTTTTATTTAAGAAATGAAAATGGGAGGAAAAAATGAATACTTAAATATTCTTGTGACCATCTAAAAATAGATCGTTGGCCATTAATGGGTTAAAAGCTTCAAGATGTCAGAAAACCAGATTTTAAGATAAATCAGGAGACCAGGAGAAATCATCAAAATACAGAGTTGACAGGTATGCAAAATGCTCCAATTAACTAAAATGTGATACACCCCACTTCTTGTTACCCCCTTCCCTCCCCAAGTCACAAACTGTCTCAATTTCATGACCTCCCCCCCCCCCCCCAAGTGTGACATCGTTTGTAGAAGGCCCCTTACACTGATGATTTTTATGAGTAGTGCAAAAGCACGGTAAGAAATTAACCCTCTGGTGGTCAAGCCTGATTAAATGGCACTGCATAAAAACACCCAGCCAAGATAAAGTAACACTTCTTTCCCCTGTCTTTTTACGATTTCTGGATAATAGTTATATTACGGGAGGTGTTAACATCTCCCACGATCCCCAGATGCCTCTTCTCTTTTTTCATACACGAAAATTTCCCTAGTTGATCTTCAGTGCAGTCATCATGAATGCTAGCTCTCAAGGAAGTGTCAATTTTCAGTACCACCAGCAGTGAATTCTCATCAGATAGTTTCTGAAGGGGGGGGGGGGGGGAAGGAAGCATTCTTAGAATTTTGGCTGAGTCTGGACTTCTGGATGTTCTAGGTGAAATCTCGGCTGAACATCAGAGGGTTAAAAAGATGACTATGCACAAAAATAGTAGTGGAATATTACAATAGCAGACAAATGATTATTTGAATCTGTGCCGTTTTTTCTAACGTACATATAGCCCCAAGCTAGTGTTTTGTTTATGTTCGTATTGTTTTTTATTACATTTGAAATATGTGTAAAAATGTTTTAATAAGGTGTTTGGATAAGTGTATTTTAGTTTTGTTCTTTTTTCCTATATATGTTTGTTATGTTTGGCGAGAAAAAAAATTTCGCCAAGGTCAGATGTTGGCGACAAAATAAAAGTCGCCAAAACAGGCGGCACCCGCTTACGGTATTACTCTCAATTCTTTGTTGAGCATTGGAACTTGCACAGACTTCCTGTTTCTTGAGACCTTTGCTTACGAAGATATTATTGTACAGAACCTGAACAACACAATATTACATCTGATATGATACTGATGGTAAAAATAATGTTCATTGAAAAAAAAAAAAAATGTAGCCTGAATTGAAGATCAAAGTTTGATGGAAAAAGACTAACTGACTGGATATGCTGAGCTGCAAGAAAGAAACTAACCCTGACAGTACAAGCAAAACGCATAATACAGGGACCTCTCACTTATATGCTGAATTCACTTAGTCCTGTTCATGACATATGGGAAATAATATTAAACTTCTCTCACTTATACAACATTTTAAACGGTTCAAACATTACATTTCTCACCTGATAATTCATTTAAAATCTTTCAAGTACAAATCATACACATTTTATCACCTTACATTATTGGAACTGTAAAAGTGCATAATCAATAATGAATAACATTTCTCATCAAAATTTCATTGTAATTAATGATGAAATCTATGGCATGCACGGGATTGTACATCTAATTCAAATGATTATTCCCAAAATAGCTTAAACACTTTAAAAGGCAGAAAAACAGACATTTTCTCTTATCACCGACTAGAGACAAACTTATAGCACTTAATTTTTTGAGAAAATCTCATCTATAAATCTTTGAAACATAGTGATAAGTGAACTACGACTTAGTATACTGTGAACTTTTTTAATACTTTATGTTTCATTTTTTAATGTATTTTGCAAATTTTTGTTAAAAGATGCTTTTAGTATTCAAAATTTATTTTTAAATATAGGTAAAAAAATTAATGCATAAACAATTTTAAATTTGTATAATATGACGGCCTCTCACTTTGTCAGATATAAAACTTTTTTCTATTGTCCTTTGAAAGTGATAAGTGGGAGGTCACTGCATTACAGCTAAGAGATGGTTATTACTTCATAAACAAGAAACTTTGTCTTCTTCAAATGTAAAATTTAATTTCCCATTTTTAAATAACCACTGGAAGTGTACATTATGACTAAGTGGCACTATAAAAATTAATAAACAGCATATTACACTTATATTTCATTTATTTAACAAGCAACTGTTCTTTAATAGCTTTTTCTTGATTAGTAACTTTATGCAAATCTTACTAATCCATGGTCAGCTTGATCTACGCAAGTTCACATAATCAGGACTCTACTATAGATACAATTACTTCATTCATGCAGTGTTACCGCAAATCAATGTGTTAAGAATTGAGCAATGCTTTATTTAAACAGCTAATACACAAAAACTAAAATATGTGTTTGTAGTACTTACTACTTGATACACTGAATTTGGTAACAGTTAATATATGTCTGAACAAGAAACACTTAGTTATTTATTAAATGCACACATTTTATTGAACTTTAATGTAATCAACACACAAGGCTAAGAAAATACGAGAGCTTAAGGAGTTAGTGAAATTGTACGATTTTTAATACAGTATTTATAAAACTTGAAGCAGAAAAATACCTTCAAATACTATGTTTAGTACAAAAGAAGAAAAAAAAATAAGGGTTCTTAGGAGACAGGTATTTGTCACCGAACTACAATAAAATAAAAATTTGTGAATTAATACATACCGCTGTTTAAAATGAAAAGCGTATAGAGAGAATAATGTTTTTACAATAAACGCAAAGCCAGCACTCTATAGGCTACAACAAATGAGTTGTTAATATGAAACAAAGAAGATACACTTGATAAAAGTAATACACGCTGGGTGGTACTAACGCTCATAAAAAAAGGGGTCAGCAACTTCTATATTTCCTCAATCGTAAAAACTGGTTATTGTGCAACATTAAAATAAAAAATAAAGAAGCAATTTTACTTTATAGTTTTTTTTTTAATCAACTACTATTTATAAAGAGATTCCCATAGGAAATGCAAAATTTTTATTTAAAAACAATGTATGATATTGCTCATGTACTTTGCAACACCATGCAAATTTAATGTAAACAAAGAGAATTTAAATATACCAATGGATCAAAATATCTTGATTAATACATTAATATTTATTTTTATTCGGTAGCGTACAAAATTATACTTAAAACAAACAGAAACTTCAAAAATTATGAAATACTAACATTTACATTCACACCACGCTGTCTGCTTCATGAATAATATAATGTATCATTTTAAAATAGGCATCAAACACCAGAGCGACAGCCAATCGAAAGATGGGATTGCACTGAAATAATGACGTCAGAAGAGTGAAGGGCAGAGCTGAGTTTGAAAGGATGGAACGGGCATTAAGTGACAACCGAATGCGCAATCCTTGAGTGCTGTCAAAATTGGCACGGCTATCAAAAAATCTATTAAATAATTAATTTAAAACTCAACGTCCTCTGTTTAAGATTAGCTGCATCTTATCATGTTACTACAGATGTTTTAACGTGATGCCCGCCCTGAAGGGAGAGCGTGTGGTGAGAGCTGGGTTTGAACCCAGGGACTTATGGGTGGTAGAAAGAGACGCAATCCGGCTCGGCCAAATGGTACCCCGGTACCCGTTCGACCGGCCTTCAATTGCCGGGTGTTGTGTGCGCGGAGGTGATCGTTCCGCCACACTACCCCCCCCCCCCCTAGAGAGTCAGTCGGAGGCTGACGAACGATGTTCCAAGCGTTATGGAACGCTGCCACTCGTTGTGGACTTTTGTGAGGTCGCTGCTACTCGTTGTGGACTTTTGTGAGGTCGCTGCCGCTCGTTGCGGACTTTGATGAGGTCGCTGCCGCTCGTTGCGGACTTTGAAAGAGCCGAGCGAGAGATGGAAGAGGGCGGTGCTGGCGCCATCTGTCGCTATAGGCGAGAAGGAGAATGCGTGTTCGTTGTCCGGGTCACCAATGAAGGGAGAGCGTGTGGTGAGAGCTGGGTTTGAACCCAGGGACTTATGGGTGGTAGAAAGAGGCGCAATCCGGCTCGGCCAAAAAGTACCCGTTCTCGTTCGACCGGCCTTCAATTGCCGGGTGTTGTGTGCGCGGAGGTGATCGTGCCGCAGCAGCCCCAACAGAGAGGTCCCGAGGGGCGTGCGGGGCCTCAGGCGAAGCGCAAGAGCGGAGCCTCTTCATCATGTCTTATGAGATAGCAATAAAATGGCTCAGAAGCGGGGCCTCTATAAGGGCGGGGCCTCAGGCGATCGCTTACATTCGTACCCCCCCTTGGGCCGGCCCTGGCCCCAACGAAAATGAGCACAATGTTCGAAAACCAAATAAATAAATAAATCAACGCCTACTTATGTTCATTAATCACTTATCATAACAAAAAGCACTCAAAATAGCTGATGTATAAAAGATAAAATAATAAAAAACTTTGTAAAATAACTCTATTGTGAACATTGGGAGATTGCTGCCACGCGTTATGGACTTTTGTGTGTGCCACCTGATGTGGGCATTGCTGGGCTGCCACACGTCGCGGAGTTTTAATGAGCGAGAGTTGGTGCTGGCTCCATCTGTCGCTGAAGGCGTGAAGATGCTCGTTTCGATTCCGCGAAATCCTCGTGGTAGATTACGGCGTAATCCAGCCAAGCAAAAGGTACACCCGGCCTTCAACTGCCGAGGTGTAGCGTGCGCGGAGGTGATCCTGTGCCTCTGCAAATGGATCGCTACTGAAGAAGATCGAAAATTTTCTATTCAAAACAGCTGTATAGCCTGAAAAGTAACTTTTATGGAGCTGTTTTAGAAGTTTTTAATAATAATATAATCAATCATTCTACAAAATCCATTATATTCAGTTGAACAGAGGCATAACAAGGGAGAGGACCTAACATATTAGGCATTATCCAACAAGGCATTATCCAACCTAAAAGCATAAATAGGAGGTAGCAAATTCACGCCAAAACTTAGGGGGGCCAAACTGAAGGACCAAAATGAGGGAGGAAGGAAGCAGAGAAGCAAAACCAAGAAAGAAGGGGGCGATAAACTGCAGGACTGGCTTTAACTACGCATGTCATTTTAGTAACAACTGATTGAGCAACTTTCAACTCAAATTCTGCCTTTGCATTTCTACTGGATTTCACCATCAAACCAAACTTAGAAAACGGGTATTCTCACATCAAGTTATCTTTTAATCACTTCAAAACATGGTAATGCCACAAGAACATAAATTTAATACCGTTTTTGATGCTCAAAATCGACTTTCTCCCAGTGAAAGACTGAAGCAAATGTGGGGTGAGAGCTGGTTTCGAACCGAGGAGCCTGAGCTTGGTAGTTACAGGCAAGGCATTATCCAACCGCACGCACGAAAGGTATATACTCTCTCGGTCTTTAATTCTCGAGGTGTAGCTTCTCGTGGCGGCAATCGTTCCGCCGCACTCCCTCCTCCAGAGAACGGGAGATTAATGAGAGATTAACCGCTCGTTACGAAATTTCTTGCCATGCGTTGTTGGCTTTGCTGCCTGGTAGTACGGACATTGAGTCAAAAGTCACCAAGCGTGGCCTGGCCTTTACTGATGGAGCATGAATATTAGCCAAGTAAAAAACTTCAAGAGACGATAACCCCAGAAATTCGCAACAATTTGTTTTCCTGGAAGGTTTGAATACTTCCATTTCAAGTAAATTCAAAATGTGTCTCGTAATTCAGTTACAGTTCCTTTCCGAATTAAGTGAATAACACAGTGAAAATACTTTACTAATTGCAAAGAAGCTAGAAAACCCAACCACGAGTACTGTGGTGACATGTCCCGCAGTGGACTAGTCACTAAACTCACGTAAGAACACGGAGAGTGTAGTAGCACCAGCTTGTCCAGTGCTTGGGAGGGTGGACTCCTCTCTTGGTTGGACAACTGTGGGACCGTGTACGCTAATGGGAGTTGGTGCACGTAAAATCTGTTCGTGGCTCCAATGCCCTCTATGTCCAAACGATACTTTTGGAAGTGCCGATTTCAGGTGATAGATTTCTCCTCTGGAATTAGTTCAAAATTAGTAGACTTTTGACCTAAGTCAGTCTTCCTCCCCCTGGGGCTCATTAAATAGAAGCCGCTCCCCTTCGCCCATCGCTGTCCTACTGTATATGGAGAATTCGGCATCGTTCCGCGTTTGCCAGGCACTTGAAAAAACAACGATGTAGAATACTATTAGCGAACAGGTGTAGCGAACATGAAGCAGCACAAGTCTTACACCCTACTAATATTATAAATGTGAATGTTTGTATGTCTGTGACTCAATCACACAAAAACGGCTGAATGAATTTGGCTAAAATTTGAAATGAAGGTAGCATATCACCTGGATTAACATATAGTTTGCCTTTCATGCAAATATCATAAATAGTTCTCTTGCGGGGACACTCAAACTAATAGATTACGCTCTATGGGCATGTCTGTAACTACTAAACAGATTCTAAAATTTTTTCACTGATAGATCGCCACACTATTCCTAAGTATTTTAGGCTACCTCTTATGGATATAGCATAAATAGTTCTTTTACAGGGACACTCAAAAGAGTTCTAATATATTACACTATATGGGCGGGTATATGTTAAAGATGCAATATATGCTCTGGAATGAATAGATTAATTCTCGTTCGATTGAGAATTGAACAGCAACTCTCCATGCTGTATCGATTAACTTTTTCTTCTTTTATACATTTCAGACAGCTTAAAAGCTTGTACAAATTTGCTTATTCTAGAAAGATATCCAGATTTCTTATATTTCGATTAGATAACGCCAATGCTTTGCTGGAAAGCTAATCATACAGGGGCTATTCCCAAAGTTCATGGCCAGCTGCCATTGTTTTTCGGCAAATTATGCCCTAACACTTAATGCACCTGGGCAACGTCAGGTACAAATGCTATTTTGGTAAGTATTTTGGGAGGTTATTATCAGACAAAATCGCAATGTCACCATCATCGTTAAAAAAATGAGCTTGAAATTTTAAACATTTATATTTTTTAATATTTGTACTGGACCCCTTGCTAACCGATAACATGACATACGGATTCTGTTCCCAAGGATATGTTTACATTATTCAGCACTTACAGAGGTATTGCAAAAGTCTCTAAAATGTAAATGAGATTTAAGTCTCTAAAATCTGCTTAGGTGGTCTGAAAAGTGTTTATTGGTTGCCTTTCTTACGTAGAATTACGAATTGAAAATTTTAATATATTAAAAAACTTTGAGTGTTCTTCTTCAAAATAAGAAGTGGGGGATGCATAAACTCAAATAAAAATGCAGGAGGACGCCGTCCCCCTGCAACTACACCACTGCAGTAACTAATGAAACACGCACAAACAAAATTGTCTTATTTGCCCCAAATAAGACAGTTTTGTAGGCTATGTATCGGTATGTGGCAAAATATTGTCGTCAAATTTAGTGAAATTCCGGTCATAAAGCCCCCCAAAAAACCTGTATCACTTTTTATGTAATTTTACTAGACCCTGCTAAGCTTTATTAAAATGTTATTTACATCCTTTAATAGAGGAGTAAACTGGCTTAACGTTTGTATACCTAAGTTAATTGTACTGTGCTTGAATAGGACGAATGTCTCTAACCTCTTCACACCTGACAAAAATCTTTCATCTTAAATTAAAGAGCAATTTCATAATATATTAAACAAGAAAGATAAATCAGGCCAAACGTATCGATTATAAAACACTTTCCAACACAACAGTATTTTGTGCCAAATCTGGCGATTTATTGCCCTTAAATCTGCCGAGATTTTGGAGGTACCGTTATAAACAATTTAATACCTATTGTACTTCGCTTGAAATAGATTAATGCCTCTCAACTGCTATAGATCGTAATGTATGGAATTCTTTTGGGTGCCTCTGTAGAAGAACTATTAATTACAACGAAACTATCTTCAATGGATAACATTATTTGATGAGCCTTAATAACATATAAATCAACTTTGCTTTCGTTGAAAAAACCAAATACCTCTAAAATACGCTTTCAAGAAAGGCTGACCATAGAGCATCCATTGGATTTTTTTCTTTTGACTCCTGTAAAAGAACTATAAATACTACATACATCATTTTCAATAGGGTACATGGCCCTGTACGTAAAAAAAAAAAAAAAAAAAAAAAAAAAAAAAACATGTATAATTTTCCCACTAATCACTGTATGTTTAAGGCAGTTAGAGCACGGACCGGTGGACAGAAAAATAGAAATCATAAACACCTCTAAATCTTGTCGGAAATATGAAAATATAAAAATAGGTATTCCTCTAATACAACATAACGGTATCGCACGAAGCAAGAAATGTATTCTTTTAAGGGTTAATAGTCTAAAATTAATGTTCCACTGGCTAAAAAATCAATGTTTGCAATTTTGTTGCATGTACATCGGTTAATGCGTCAGAAACCCTTAAAAATTACTCTGACAAATGCAACCCCTCTCCTGGGCAGAAGCCCTTGTGTAGCTTTGCCTTACCGCAACTCAACACATTAAATCAGTTGATTCGACCTCGAGTAATGAATTTTCAAAATTTCCATTAAAATCGTCATAGCTTAATATTATCACATTAGGCATATTTTTGATTTCCAGCCAAATAATGATAATATCACCAAGCTAGGATTAATTTTTCGGAGAAAAAATTTTCGCACCCTATTTGGCGATTTATCTCAAAAGTCGCTAATATTGGCGACTTTTGGTGCAACTTTTGAGGGAGCACGCAATCGTCGTTAGATCATTAACTAATTCTATATAGTAGGATACTATTGTGCTATAATTAGATGCCTATCTCTAAACTGCCACTGGATGTAATGTATTGGAATTATTTTGAGTGCTCCTGTAGAAGAACTATCAATGTTACAGACATTATTTTCGATGGAGAGCTTTATCTTGTAATCCTTAATAACATGCATATACTTTGTTTTATTTGAAATCCGAACATTTCTAAAATACGCTTTAAAGAAAGACTGCCCATAGAGCATAATGTATTGGAAATCTTTTGAGGTGTCGTGTAGAACTTTAACTCTTTAGGGACCGTATCGGCCGTGTCAGCTCGCCTATATGTGTCCCCGAAACGGCCCAGCCGTATTGGAACCAGTGCTTTCCCTCCCGACTCCGGAGTTATTGATTAGGTTACACCCCTTGAGGTTTGGGAACTTAAGGAAGAGGAGAAACGGGTAATCCGCGTATCCGACCTCTAATCAATCATCATGGCGGTAGCAAGCACACTGAAAGTAACTATTCAGTGTGCAAATACCTTGTCGAAAGCACTTACAATAGATCACTACGGATTAGCACAATAGGAGGTCTTTCGCCCTTCACTGGTCAAGAAAGGGAGGTTCTGAACTGTCAAAACCAGGGGCGTAGCCATGGGGGGGGGGTTATGGGGGTCATAACCCCCCATGAGGAATTTTTTGCCATGCAAAATGTATATTTTTCACTACATTATCACACACATGTATACATATATATGAGTAGTAATAGTCGTAACCCCCCCATGAAAAATTTCTAGCTACGCCCCTGGTCAAATCTCAGTGATAAAGGAACCGCTTTCCTCCGATGGGGGAAGACATTTTTGGGCCGTTTCCTTGGAAAAGAAAGGCTAAGAGATTTTCACGGCGCTGGGATCTAAAGAGATAAATGCTGCATGTACCATTTTCAATAGGGTACATGGTACAGTACCTAGGAACAACATATATCAATTTCGTAGAAATCGATGCATATTTACGAGAGTTAGAGCACGGACGGACAGACAGACAAACCGAAGAAAAGCCTAATTCCCATCTCTGTTTCAGTAGTCAAGTGTTGTTTCCATAAAAGAAGACTGTTAAGACACATTTAAAGGCAAATGATGTCCTACAAGTTATTTTCAGTATAGGAATTTCGGGAAAAAAAATATTAACAAATTCAATTTCAGAAATTTTTAATAACATTCAAATATCATTTTGTTTAATGGCAAACAAAAATAAAATCTGAGCGCCTGTGTGTAAGATGTACACATTCACATGCATTTAAATCATATATTCAAAATTAAAGCATCAACGCATATTTACGTCATTTCAGAACTACAGAAAATATTGAAGAATCGTTTTAACGGTTGAAAGAAAGAAAAAGGTCCATACAGTGGCGGCTCCTGCATTTGAGCACATGATCACGTGAACCCCCCAAAGGAAAAACTAAAGAATAAACACATTAGCAAATTAAATTTAAAACAAATATTAAGCACACTTCTAGATTTATGTGAATTTAAAACGTGAGTTTTACTCTCTCCCCCTCCCCCCACTATTATTAAACAGGCTCATTATAGCTAACGCACTGTAGTGTAGGTTACTACAGCACAGCCTTTAATCAATCGCACGTGCGAACGGAAAATTTTCCCTCTGAACCGCTCTCTGAGATCAGAAGCCGAGACAGCTGCGAAGAAATACGGCACTGATGAAATCATTCCGTTCACACATTTTCATTGTGCACACAGTGCCAATTTTGCGGTATCGCTTCCGGATTTTCCCTTGGTTTGTTACCTTCGGTTAGTTAATTAATTTTTATTTCATTTTCTTAATACTTTCTTTATTTCTATCATTTTTCACTACATTATTTTTTTACAAAATAGTGTAAATAATTAAGATGAGAGTAAAAGACGCGTTTCGGAGCTGAAGCAGTGGCATTTTTCAATAGTATCCTTTGAAAAAAAAAATGAAAATAAAATGAATCAAGACAGCAGCCTAGCTGAAACTTATCTTGGTGACGAAATGTAAGACCAAAGATAACTTGTTTTCTTCCAGTTACGTGCATTGTTTTCCTTTAACTGTTAGAAACGCAAATCTATTTTAATTTGTAAGGTGCGTCGTATCTGCATGTTAAATTTTCGAAATTTGTTTTGTGAACCTCCTTTTAAATAACCCACAAGCCGCTAGTGCGTCCATATATGAGGAGCTCTGGAACGAAGAAGCTAAACTGCCATTGACCATATTGCATTTAATGCGCATTGTATTTCTTTTGAGTGTTCCTGTAAAAGAACTAAAGATTCTACATATGGGCAATCAGACAAACCGAAATTGAAAGTACCTTTCGACTTTGTGGGGTATGTGTACTTAAAATAAATGTACTTAAATTCAAACAAGACACAAAAAATTATGCCAAACGTAGTGACTGTAAAACACTTTCCAACGCAATCTGATTGATACTGACCAAGATACAACTGTCGCATTAAGAAGGCAAACTAGTCGAAGCAAAAAAAAAAGACTAAGGATTTTTTTTTTTTTTTTTTAATAGATTCACCCAACACAGTGACGGAAGGTGGTCGCGAAAGAAAAAATTTGCGTAAAGGTACCTCAGGAGCGAATCTGGAGTAGTCTAACATGGAAGACATGCTTAGCTTATACATTTATTATTTTTTGAATGAAATGAAATAAGACAATTTTTTTTCTTTGAATATTAGTCTGTTACACTGGAATTACCTAAAATATGTCGGGAGAAACGTGCAATTATATTAAAAGATTTTACTCATAACAGTTTTAAGAATTTATGAAAAAATCAAATTAGAACACAGACGAATTTTTCATTTCAATTTCGTGTTTTGTTTTATCCAAAATTTATTCTAAGATGTTGCTTAATGTGTCGTAGATTATAGAGATAGACATATGATCAGCACTTTATATCTATGTTATCAACGTCTTGTCTGCGTTACTTCCTTACTAAATTACAAAGAATCATCAGCAGAGAAGATGCCATTCAGCAAATAAAAATATATTGATCACCTATAAGAGAAAAACTTCTCATAAAATGCATTTTAATTTTTTGAAGTTTTTTTAATTTTTAAGATGAGCATTCCGCTATTTAAATATATTAGTATTAAAAATTTTAAACGAGAACTTAATTTTACAATAGGGTTATTTCTAAGAACACAATTTCGAAAAAACAAAAAAACAAAAGATGTTTAAAACTGGTGCTCATTAACATAAAATGAATTTCCCGAACTTTTACGTTTTTTTCAACTGTTTTGTGGTGTTATACCATCTGTAAGAGAAATTTGATATAAATTTATACAGAGGATCTATAGAGAAACATCGATAAACCACCAATATTTTTTCCAGAATAAATATGACCGTGAGTAGCCGTTTATCCAAAGAATTTGTCTATTGAAATTTGGCAACTGGAGAACAACTAGGCTGTAATTCATATTTAAAAAAATCTGGAGTGACTCCACTCGACTTTCCGAACACTTGCGATTAAGATCATTACCAAGCACTTAAATAAATTTTAATCGATGAATAATTCAAGCATATATACCAAACTGAAACTCAATCGAATGCACCGTTTAAACGCTTGCGCACTTTCAAGAATTTCTCCCCATATGCCATTATGCCATAACATTAAAGAAAGTTTTGTCGTAGCCCTGTAGGAGAACTATAAGTCCTATACACACCAAAATCAATACCGGTCTTAGGATGGTGGTTTAAAACATGTATACCGAATTTGAGCTCAATCGAATGTATCCTTTAAACGCTAGCGCACTTTCAAGAAATTCCCCCCATAAGCCATAATGTAAAAGAAATCTTTGTCGTAGCCCTGTAGAAAAACTATAAGTCCTATACACACCAAAATCAATACCGGTCTTGAAACGGTGGTTTATAACATGTATACCCAATTTGAGCTCAGTCGAATCTACCGTTTAAACGCTAGCGCACTTTCAAGAAATTCCCCCCATAAGGCCATAATGTAAAAGAAATCTTTGTCGTAGCCCTGTAGAAAAACTATAAGTCCTATACACACCAAAATCAATACCGGTCTTGCAACGGTGGTTTATAACATATATACTCAATTTGAGCTCAATCGAATCTACGTTTAAACGCTAGCGCACTTTCAAGAAATTCTCCCCATAGGCCATAATGTAAAAGAAATCTTTGTCGTAGCCCTGTAGAAAAACTATAAGTCCTATACACACCAAAATCAATACTGGTCTTGCGACGGTGGTTTATGACATATATATCCAATTTGAGCTCAATCGAATGCTCCGTTCAGGAGCTATCGTGTTCACTCACATGCACACAAACACACATACACACACACACACATACACACACACACACATACACACATACATACATACATCTCGTAAAAATAGCATAAATGGATTCAGAAGCCCTCAAAACGTGTAAAAACACCAAAATCTCGAAGTCGAATTTTTTCATGATTACAATACTTTCCTTACATGGTACATGTTCGGAAAGTAAAAATGAATTACAACCAGTTTCGGGCGTATTTATAGTTTTCTCATGGGAGGGGATTCTTACTATAAAATTTGATTGATAAACTTTTATAGTAGTAAATTTTACTACTATAAATTTTACTATTAATTTCTGGTAAAAATTTTCAATAGCACTAACAATTTTTAAATTATTTGTAGTAAGTTATGTCTGTTGCGCGCTGCATTATAAAATTTACAAAAATGATATAATACTTTTTAAATTTTAATATAAAGATTTCAAAATTTGTACAAAATTTAAATCTTTTTTACCGCATATTATTTTGAGCGAGGATAAAAGGTGAATTTTTGGTTATAATTAGCGTTTGTGCGTAGACTAAGTGGGGTGCCCAGACCCTTCCTTGCCCCCTATATACGTCCGTACAACCAGTGAATTGTTCCTAGTTTAAATCCAGGTCTCATCCGTCGACCTGGCCGTTCGGAGTTTTCCGTGTTTTTTTCCGAAATTTAGCGCAAATACGGGTTAAAATCCTTTAGGAAGACCCCACGGAGGGCACCCACCCTCGGACTAGATCCCATCTGTAGTTAATCGGCCGTATTCCCAAAATCAAATAAAATCAACAGCCAGTGCATTACATAATTGGATTTTGCGACCTCAATTAGACATTTTCTCTCTTAATAAGCAATATAAAAAAATAAATCTTGCGATATCTGAGTTACTAAAACAGATAAAGAAATTACTTATAAAAGCCTATGCATTATTTTTGAAATGAAATTTAACTCAAATGGTTTTAAGATTACCCATCGTGAGATGAAATACAAGCTTTCAGAGATAATCAAGATGACAAACTTGATTAGCTGGCTTTTAATTTTATTTTTCTCCCTATCGCCACTTAAGTCCATCAAGGAGCTTGAGCAGTGACGTGTACTTGGGAAAAAATATCTATCGAAGGTCTTATTTTTAGAAAGTGTTTCGGTTTCAGACAAATTAAGTGTGAACCACAAAGAGAAATTTTCGTTTTCATAAACACTTTCCAACAAATAAAATGATTAAAACTTTGTAAAATAACACACATACAAGGAAATTATCGAACACGCTACTTACCAACAGTTTGATAAGTACCTTTTATGTGTATTATGTTACAAACTTTTGTTATTTTATCTTTGAAACACGAGTTTCTTTTGAATGTTTTCTGTTGCTTTCCAACAAAGTTGAAAGTTGTTCATGATTTCAGTTCTGTCTGTCCGTCTGTGCTCTAAGTGCTGTGAATATTTATCGATTACTACAGAATTCACATTTGTTATTCCTGTAGTATGAACTGCAGCATATACTCTAAAATGATGCATGTACCCTTTATAGTTATTTTACAAGAGTAATCTAAAGAATTCCAATACATAAGGCTAAGTCATTGTTTAAAGCGTATTTTAGAGACATTGGATTTCAAACAAAACAAAACTGATGTATGTTATTAAGAATTAAACTTAATGCTCCCCATCGAAAATAGGGTTTATAGCACTTACAGTTCTTCTACTAAGGCACTCAAAAGAATTCCACTACATTATGGTCTATAGCAGTTTAGGAGACATTCATCCATTTCAAACACAATACAGTAAGTATATAAACATTCAAGGTTGGGCTGACCAGTATGTCTGACTGTCTGTAGACAGACGGGCCCTACCAATAGCAGGGCATCATCTTGACCTGTCTCGCCCAAATGTTTCAGATGTACAAGTGTTCAGAGAAACAGAAAAATTCCAGGTTTTATTTTTGGGCAAGTTCTGATATTGACATCACTTCAAATGTTTCTTCTACTAAAAGCTAAAATTTTTGCAGTTGCAATTGAGCCCCCAGAGGACCTCAAAACGGATAATTGTGATCCAAGTCTTGAAAAATTTTCGGGAAATGGCTCCTGAATCCCCTTTACTCGATAGAATTATTTACTATTAATAATCTTATTAAAATATTCACATTATGCATTAATTAATGTATTAATTTTTATTAGCTAGTACGTTCCACGCTCTAACATCAGCGGATCGTAGCTGAACTATAACTGAATAACCCTCTTACCCTCCCCACCCAATAGATTAAGAATTTCGGAAAGTGCTGTCTAACCTAAAACCTATGTTTTAAAACTTGCTAACACTCCACAATTCATATCAATAGCTTCAGTAGTTTTGGCTAAGCGAATTATCGACCTACGGAAAAACATTACCGGCTTCCCCATTATAAGGATCTGGGTTGAAATATCTCTGTAAAAATGTCAGTACGACATGGAGTTTTTGAATATTTTTCGAAAGCTCCAAGGAAAATTCTAGTGCTTATTGTAAATGATGATGATGATCAGATGAAGGTAGTACTAAATTATATTAAATGACTGTCTTATTGAACAACTTATTGTTCTTGAATTCTACGCCGCAATTAAGCAAAATTGTAAAGTTGTTTATTCTGTATAATGTTTTGATAAATAAGATAAAATTTTCTATTTATTATATTCTATTTAGTACTGAATGCAAATTTCCAAAACTCAAGAACTCTCGTCAGCATTGTAGGAGTACACAGAATGGATGTAGTATCTTGCCAAAGTAAAGAAAGCGAAGTTAAAATTTTTATGTATCTCTCTATTCTAAAAAAAGTAAAGGCCGCTGTCGCTGCTGGCGCTGTCAAAGCTTGTTGGCCTATCTCCTCCTAAACCTTGGGGATTTAAGTTTCGACTAAGGTGCCTACAGATTCGAAAAATTCCGAGGAACCTGCTAAGCTGACTTAAATTTCGAAAATCGAATTATTTTAAAAGATATTAATAAAAAACTGAAAAAATAAACAGAATGGTTGCCAGATTTGGCATAAAATCATTCATTCCTTTGCAACAAAGCATTTCCAAGTATGTAGTATCACGTGAAATTGTCAAGCATGAAGTAGAAATACACCCATTTTACGCCAAAATAAAAACTATATGAAATAAGTAACTCAAAAAGTGTTACACAAAGTTGACAAGTTTCAAATAGTAAGTTCGCTTAGACAACAAGAGTTTAGAATGAGCGATTCTTCGTTTTTCCAAAACAGAATAACTAATATCTTGAAAATGAAAATTAATTAAAATGCAGATTATTTTAAAGCCGGTTCGGTCCATCTGGATTATTTGCTACCAGTAGAAATATTTGGCGACGTTAACTATGCCATTATAGCAGTTATAGTATACTTTGAATATGTGCTAGCTCGACGAGATGGTATTATTCGTGGTGCTAAGTACGCCAATCTGCAAACGATTATGTAAATGAAAATATGGATAACGGTTTTCCGGTAACCTTAAATGAACAATAATTATAGGTTGTGAGCATGTGTAAATCGCCAAATAATGAAAAGTCGCCATGGGTGGCAAGCTATCCTATCTGTTCCGTAGCTTTTGTTAACTTTACATGTACGCAAGTCGCCAAATAATCAAAAATCGCCATGGGTGTCAAATTCGCAAGGTGTCCAATAGGTTTTACATTATTAAAAATACAGCTGAAACAGATGTTCTGATTTTATTGCGCTTTAGCTCCTAATTAATATAACTTTTGAATGGCAACATTAAATATCATTGTGTTTCTGAGGAGTGCAAATAATTTTTCCAGCGATTATAAACGGAGTCTGCACTCCAGGTGGAGTATAGCTCAGGACCCGTACAACACAGATTCCCATAACAAAATATCTTCCGTGTTATGAGGGGGAGGGGGTCTACTGTAGTGTGAAGTTTAAATTTTTATGCACCAATGAACATGCAAGAACCAAGCAATGTGTAGCTCAGTAACTTTCTATCTGATCCAATCTTCGGGTTTTGTCTGTTGAAATTATGTCTTTTTTACGAATAAGCCTTATTAGGGGCCGAATGCCTCATACGAAAAGCGAGCGTAGCGAGTCTGGAGGACTTGGCCCCTAGTTGTTAAAATATTACAGGTTAGAGAGTAACTAAGTAATATCCTTTCATCCGCTTTAGTCGTAATTATGTGATATTTACGCATATTGAAATAATTTTCGCAAAATCTCAAAATGTTTTGAAAAATTGGAAGCCTAGAATTTAAGTTGAGTGACAACCTATCATGTCACCAAATTTCGTTTCATTCCCTGCAGTCTTTATTTCGTGATGCTGGAACAAAATTTCAGCATTTTAAAAAGATTTTCACGAAATCTCAGAATGTAATCAAAATATTTTTAAAATTCAATGCCTATAAATTAAGATTAGCAACTACCTATCATATCACCACATTTCGTATATCATTCGTATTAGTCGTTATTACGTGATGCTTGAAGAAATACAAACGTATTTGGAGAGAATTTCCACAAAATCTCAAAATCTAATAAAAAGGTTTAAAAAATTGGACACCTATAGTTTATGTTGAGCAACCATCTATCATGTGACCAAATTTCATATCAATCGCTTTAGTCGTTATTACGTAATGCGTGAACAAAGATTCACTCAGTTTTAAACGATTTTCGCAAAATCTGGAAATCTGATCGATTTTTTAAAAATTAGATGCTTATAGTTTAAGGTGAGTGACCACCTATCATTTCACCAAATATCATTTTTTCACCTTTACAGTTATTACATGATGTGCAAATACAAATTTACGCAGTTTGAAACGATTTTCGCAAAATCTCAAAATCTAATAAAGATTTTTTTAAAATTCGACTCTTATGTTTTAAGTTGAATGACCACCCTATCATGATACCAACTTTCGTTTCATTCGCTTCAGTCGTTTTTGCGTAACGTGCGAACAGAAATTTACGCAGTTTGAAACGATTTTCGCAAAATCTTAAAATCTAATCAAGATTTTTTAAAAATTCGACGCCAATGTTTCAAATTGAATTACCTCCTATCATGATACCAAATTTCATTTCAATCGCTTCCGTCGTTTTTACTTGATGCTTGAACAAAAAAGCGTCACGGACAGAATGACAGAACGACAGACAGACAAACTTTTTTTGAGGGGCGCACCGGATTCCCAGGTGCTTGAAACGGATAGAAATCGCAAAATTTTTGAATTCCAAGAAATGTACAGACAAAAGTCTAATTTTATTTATATAGATTTCAAGATACTTAATTTAATTATTATTGTTAGGAATTTTCGGTTTGTTCTGCCTTCCAGAGTCACTGATATATTTAATTTATGCTGTTATCTTCTCTACTTATTATAAAAGAAAGAGTCTGTGTGTGTGTGTGTGTCTGTCTGTCGGCGGCGCTACGAACAAACGGCGACCTAGAGACAACAAATTTGGTACTCGCGAAGATCTAAACATGTAGTTGTGCACCTTGAAGCGATTTTTTCAAAATTCGACCTAGATTTTTAAAATTATTTTATGTTTTATGCGATTTTTGGCATTTTTTCTCACCTAATTCGTAATAATGGCGGAAATTACGCTCGCAGCAAAACGGCATTTGTATCATCGGATAGAGGAGAAAATTTTCTTTTAAAAACAGTTTGTTCTGAATACGTAACATGATTTGCCGATTTTTAGGAATTTTTTTCGCAAAATAATTAAACTGTCGCATCTTGAATTCTATCCGTCATAACTTTTTGATATTTTGATAGATCATGGAATATTCCTTTCTCCCTCTTTTAAAATAAAAACGAAAACATTATGTAAATTAGGTGATTTTTTACGAATTTTAATGTAACTTAATATTTAGAATTTAATAGCATCAACGCGGAGAGCTTACGGGATTACATTAATTGATCATGCACGTGATAATTTTGTTGCGTAGCCACGCAAAGGATTAGAAAAAAGGTTTATTTCAACCAATCGAGTTTTTAAATGGGATATCGGAATTTCAATTCGTAAGTGAGGATCTATGAGGTTAAATGCTTTAAAATACGTAAAAGTTACGCCACAATTTTAGCGCATTTATCCCTGCTCTTTTTTTTAACACAAGGAGGCGATATTTTGATTAAAACTTACTTTAGAAATAAACTAAGAAATTCATGATTATTATTATTATAAGTGGATGATTATTATTATTATAAGTGGTATTTTATTCCGTTGCTTATTTAAAAATTGAAATATTTTAACGCGACTGAAAACATTCTTCATTTTAAAAGCTACAAAATTCATTTTAAAGCGGGATATATTACAAATTTTCTATTTACTTTTTTATTTTTCGCATTTAATTATGTCGCAGGCATATATGTTTCCTAACGTATGCATGTTGCGAGTATAGTTTTATTTTAACGTTGGATTACGTTCCTCCATAGTGTCCTATTCTAATTTTCAACGTCGTTATAAATTTTAATATGATACAGTTTGAAAGCTATTGAGCAAAATATCCAAATTAACTCCCTCAACCAACTGGGTATCTTTTACGGTAGTTAAACAGTGACGTCATAAATTTTAAAAAATGCGTGAAATTTGTAATCTCTGCAACTCTAACGTCCTGTCATAGTTATAGCGATTCTAAATAGCTCCTCGAGATTACAAAGTTTGATGTTTTCAGTAGACAGAATTATGGAAGATTTGTAAGATATCTTTATATTGGATACATGGATATTTAAGTTGGCACCGCTTGAATATTTTTCACCACGATGAGATTAAATGTTTTGCGGTGCTAAATACGCCAATCTTAGAAAACTATTCATAAGTTAAATATATATGGAGAGCTTCCTTAATAGCAACTATTATGTGAAATGAATAATGTTTATGGCAATGCGTAAATTGCAAAGAATCGCCATAGAATAAAAAGATCCTATTTGTGCGAAATAATGTAAGCTGTTTTGTTAAATTGAGCATTAAAGAGGGAGAAGCGAAGATAGATAGTATTAATATGCGTAATAGGTAGTATTGGTAGATTTGCAAGGATAATATGAATAAATCACAATGTACCTTGTAAATAAATATTTCATGAAATTAAAAGTGTTCTGTTTATCCTTTTTCAAGGGTTGTTTTACAACCAACTGAACGATAAGTAATTCTAATTTGCGTTTATATATCCCGCAGTAATTTCAACAGAGGAGATTACTTGAACTTTTTTAAAAATGAAATTCTGTTTTGTCACATGCAGATATGATTTTAGTAGAATATTCGCTTCTTACCGTTTGAAGAGCGGGTGGGCAGCTATTTTAAAATAAGCGGTTGTCCATTTCATGTACTGTCTGAGGTATTTCATGCTAAAATTTGAAGCTAAAAAACAGTATGATGTAGAAATAACACATTTTGAAAGTCAGGAGTTATCTGCAAAGCGCTAAGCTTTTTACTTTTCTGATCGCGAATGACACTGGCGTAGTTTTTTGAGTCATTATACTGCAATGATGCCAGGTTAGTACTCATGATGCAAACTTTGCATCATAAATCAAATAATTTTGCTTTTATTATAGATTTCTCATAACTGGAATTAATTGGAATTACACATGTATTTATAATTTTCGTTTCCTACAGTGCGAAGAACGGGCACGCAGCTAGTAGCTTCTAAAATAATTCTCTCTCTCTCTCTCTTTTTTTTAAGATAACAATAATTTACTTTTTTCGGTTACAAAATTTTTCGTATTAAATAGGAATTAACTGAATTCAATTTTAAAAATCATTTCAATCAAGGAAAATAATGGAAATTTATTCTTGTTAGAATCAAAACCGTTCATATATGTATTTTTTTAAAGTTTTGGTTTTATTATCAGGAGTTTTGAAAATATCAGTTCAGATTTTTAAATTCGAACTTTGCATAAGTGATCCTATTCAAAGTTCTACGACTCTTCATACTATCGACTTCGCTTTCTCATACTGCAAATGAACGATGATACATTCCTCAGTTACTCAACTCTCGCCGAACTTTAACCATAGAAATAGTTCAAGGAGAAATCTTAATGTGTGGAATGAGACTGAAGAAATTGAGAGCATAAAAAACGATGATGCTTTGTATTGGGAATTTCAAAGTTAAGCAAACATGTAATAATAATTAAAATAATAATAATAATAATAATAACAAACTTTAAGAAATAAAATCACTATAAAAGGGAATGATTTTACCAGGAATCCGTGAAAAGTATGCACATCAATAGCAATCTTGTTTTATCATGAATAAACATGTTTATTTTTTTATTTATTTTTGACTGTATGTATTACGTTATACAAAAATATATGGGACTATCTTGGAACAAATTTTAATAGAATATAGTTTAAATTATCCAAATGGCTTAAGCTGTTTCCAAAAATCGGTTAACATGAATTAATAAGAAAAGAAAAAGAAAGCCGTATTGAATATAGAACCTCTTTCTTTCCTGCAGTTGATTAAAATTAATTGATTGATCACTTCAAAAATCTCATGATTGATTATTATTATTATTATTTTATTTATTATAATAAGGCAAAAGTACTGCGTTACACTCTTAATTTCTAACAACTGCGATAAACACAAACAACTCCTTGAAGTCCTTGTATTTATTTGCGCCTCGAAAAGTTTATATTGATTTCGAAATATCAACTTAAGAGGTTTTGGAATGACGGATTTAAATTCATAGACGTCCTCCCACAAACAGCAATAATAATAATAATAATAATAATAATAATAATAATAATAATAATAATAATAATAATAATAACAATAATAACAATAACAATAACAATAATAATAATAATAATAAATAAAATAATGTAAAAAGACAAAAAAAAAAAAAAAACATTGAACTATAAACAGGGTTGATAAAGGGTTTACTCTGAAACAGTAATAACATAACTAAAAGCAGGGGCTAATTAGTTTAATATCTTTTCTCTCTATATGCGTACAACACATTCGTAGTCTCTTTTCTTCCTTAGAAAAATATTCTTCCTCTTTAAGCTCGATCTAAAGTTCTGGAGTTTTGGGCGGTTTTCTCCAGATGCAACGTGAATGCGCGTTAGAACCCCTTAAAAAGTACTTCGCCCAAGACACCTCTTTATAGGCCGATAGCTCTCCAGTAGCTTTGCCTTAATTCACAATACAATCTGTCTCCTTTAAGCTATAAGGTTCAGTCAAATGAAATTGAGACGGACTTTTTTTTTTAAGTAAATAAACTAATAATTATTTTAAAAGTATTCACTGTAACTCTTAATAAATCTATCCCACTGTGAGACAAAACGGTCAATCTCTTAATGGAAAAAATATTTGAGGAAGCCTATGGAACCACAATTGTATCCATGCGTGCACCTCTTCGTCCGAAGCAAATAGACGCCATCATATTCAAACGGCCAGGAATGCTGATGGTCGGCCATCATTCTGTTTCGACAGAAAACCTTGTTGGTCCTATCCTGCCCCAAATTCGCTGGGAGGTCCTTATACAGTCAAAAGTTTTCCCCGATTTGCTTATTTTTAAAGCCCCCAAGAAAGACATTCATCTATTTGCTTTGGATAAAGAGGTGCATGCTTGCGTACAATTAGGGCTTCAAAGGCAACAGCAAACATTTTGCCATGAAGACAATGACTGTTTAGTCTCACAGTGGGATAAATATAGTAACAGTTGCAGTGATTATTTTTGAAATAATTAATAGTTTTTATACTCCCCCCCCCCCTCTCCCCAATCTCTCTCTCTCTCTCTCTCTCTTTTTTTTTTTCTTTTTTTTTTGACTGACACTTATAGAATTGGAAATAAAAATTTTCTTGTCACTTTTTTCTAATGACTGCGTATTATTGATATCAGTTTTGACTTAATAACTGAACTTATTGATTTTTGAAATAACTATAATATTTTGAGCGAAAATTTCTGGAGCAATTTTCCGATGTAGGTGATGAAGAAGATAATCACATTTCTTCTACTACATAGTGATTATCTCTTGAGGTTGATAACTGTATTAAAAAATATATAAATAGTAAATCACTTGTGCGAAATAATTTCAAAAGTACTGATTCTTTTTTTAAAACACTTTAAAAACGATGGGCAAGGCTCAGATTCTGTTTTTATAGATCATCTTTAACCTAAAGTCCAGTGTTAACAGCGATAATCTTACAGTCTCTAGCAAAAATTCAAAATTCTGTAGATTCATGTTTGTTTACACAGTTTGTAATTGTAGAGTCCTTTTTTCCAAGAATTCCAAAATACGACGTACTTAAACATTGCGTCACCTGAATTTGTTTCATAAAATAATGCTGAGAGAAATTTCCATACTTTTTTTTCATTAAATACAAATCCTTGGTAGAATGCATTCTCCTTTTTCCCGCCCCGATTATCAGGGGTTTGATCGGGTTTAACGAAAGAATTGACTGACCGTTTGGCACTGAAGTGGCTAAAATTTTGCTGAGCTCTGTATGTAAATTGAGAACACATAAACATGATAAGATCCAAGTCTGAATTCTGCCAGTAACTTACATTACATTGGTAATTCTGTTAGTTTCCCCGACAGTCCACTGCTTGAGTTATGCTACATCGTCTACACATATCGGCAGAATGTCTCCTGTCGATGTAAAACCGAGTGGATTTTCAACGTAGTATTTGCTCGGCCATCATAATGCGATTTTCAATGGATTTTAAAGTTTTGATTCTGTGGGTAGGCTTTTGTAGCCTACTGTGTTCAGCATCAGAGTGAGTTTATTACTTATGAATGTTTTTGTTACCTAAATATATTTTATTTATTGGTATGCTATAAGAAAGAGATTTTGTAAAAAAATGTCCCATCATAAATACATTTTGGTACCAAAATAAGGATTTCGCTCGTTGTAAATTTGAAATAAGGCTTGGAATTGTTTGGATTTTAACACACTGTAAGCGGGTGAATTTCAGCAAAAAGTAACCATTATTGAAGCTGCGTCTCCACTTAACCTTGTATGTAGTTTCGTCTCCGCAATAAAACATATGTTTAAATAGTATTGGAATATATTGTTTGAATTCCCATTTTCTACAATTTGTTGTTGTTGTTATTGTTCTGTATTTGGAACATGTTTTTTTCCCCCTAATGGCAGTGTCAGCGGCCTACAGTAGGCTTGACCGGTACGAGGGAAGGCCACAGCTGTTGGTCATTTCACTATGGGAGTTCTTACTAGGCAGACCAACGTTGCTCCCTATGAGTGGTCTCCAAATTTCGAAAGAATTCCAGATGCAAAATCTAGCACCTGCATTGGCATTCCCCAGAGGTTTACATTTGAAAATGGAGGACACTGGAGACTAGACATATTTTACGTGCATCAGTTCCCTTCCCTTTAGCTTACATGGTTCCACAGCAGTCCACCAGAGAGTGGCTATTACCCCCTCAAGCACTGGTCAAGCAGGATCTACTTCATTTTCCGTGTTCTTATGGGAACGGAGCTTACCACTAGGCCACTGCAGACTGTATTTGGAATATTTATTTTCGGATTCGTTTGCTTGGTTTCAAGAATTCGCTTATAAATCCTCGTCGAATAAAATGGGCACCACATTCAGTTTTTACTAGAGAAAGGAAATTTAAAAAAGCAGGAGATTGAGTGGAAATCGAACCGCTCGTGCCTGTACACTCAAGCGTTTCGCGTAGAAAATACAGGCCCTTAATTTCTAAGCCACCGGATCACCTCCTACATTTCTTATGTAGTAAACTGTTTTCCTTTTATTTATTTTAGAATGTTTATAACTGATATCGAGGAACAAATAATTTCACTGTGGGCGTTCCTTTTCATCACAAGGGCGGAACTGATTCCTTCCAGCTCTCTAGTATTAATTCCCGTGTCTCTAGTAAAGCAGTGTGTTGAAACCCTCTAATGTCCATGGTAGCTAGAAAATGTAGTATGGTAGCATACATGATACCATAGTTTAAATGCTTTTTTTTTAAGGGAAAAAAGTTTCAAAATGCAATTTTGAAGTCATAAAACCATTAATTGTACCTTTAATTAATAATAGCAGTAGTTTGGGCCCATAGATGAAAGCATTAATGAATGAAAAATATTTTAGAAGCAACTAGGCTTAAGTCAATAGAGAAAACATGTTTCCAATGATAAGATAGAAACTTTTCTTTCACTATTTTAATAATTTAATCTGAAGAAAAAATTAAAAATCACCATTTACATGTAAGAAAATATATACCTTTTCATTAGATACAAAACAATTTTTTAAAAGTTTAAATTTTAATGCTTAGAAGAGTTTAAAATGATGGTGCATCCATCGAAAAAACACGTAAAAATAACTTTTTATAAAAATTTTTAATATTTATACGTTATTTGACTTAAAAGAATACCATTTCAAAGAAAAAATATTTTTTGTATGGGAATTTCTTATAATGGGCATTAGAGGGTTAAACAGACTAAAAATGTAAACAAAAGAATGTTGCATCCTATTAACGCTGTTAAATATTTACATGTGCATCAGGTTGCAATGCCAAATTCTCGGAATAAATTTTGACAATTTAAATGCTAATAATTTTAGCAGAAGTATATCAGTCTTATAATCGGAAAATGCCTTATAATTGATGCGGATATTGACTATAAACATTCTTCGCCGATATTAAACATTGTTTAAAGGATCTTTTTTTCGAAGATGAGCAGATGAATTTTATATAATGTAGTGTACCTTGAATGACGTACAATACAGAAATGGAAAAGAATTTTCATTATTTTATTTTGTTCTCTGGATATAACTTTTTAAAAAGGTGTTTCAACATCCTTGTGTAAGTATAAATGGAATTTCTTACGTTAGTTAGTCTCTCTGATAAAATCCGGAATGTTCGGGAAAGAGCTAATTTTGAATTTTCTGATTTTTTGGCTTGTCGTTACAAGTACATTATTAATAAAGTACTCTAAAAAATTGGGTAAAAATCAAAGATTTTTTATCTTGTGTCAGAAATAACTGAAATTTCACACTTTTCATTTTTCTGGATATTTGGCTCCCGGAAATTTGGTGTTGTCTTAATAATCAAATTGATAAATATCTAATTATCAATTAATATACTGATAATTACACTCTATTAATAATAAATAGTTAAAAAATAACAAGAAATGTCTTAATAATATAAAAAAAGAACGCCACTAAAAACAAATTATAATTTCTCAAACTTATTTGAAATTCTGAACTGTCATTTTTCTTGAAAAGACAATTTCATAATATGTAAAATCAAACTTTGAAATACTGGAATTTAAATTTGGCCCCTACCACCTTTTTCCTTAACTTTCTTTCTTTTTCTTTCTTCCTTCTTCTTCTTTCTTTCCCTGAATGTGTGTTCACCAATAGAATTCTAATTCATTTTAATAAAAGTTCGGAATTTTCCTGACATTGTTATGCTATAATGGTGAATTAAATAAGTGTTTAAAACAGATATTTCATACACAAAATTTATCATTTGTAACACATTGCTCTTTACGATTACTGATAGGCACTTAAAATACAGGGAAAACTTTAAAAAAAAAAAAAAAACAGTAAGAAGGAAAGACTTTAAAAATGAAAAAATATAAGGGAAAAAATTGCAGTTATCATTTTCAAGTTAAATAATAACTTTGTGGGTATTCGACATTTTTTTAGAAATGTAACTACTCTCTGAACAGTTGATACGAAGAATTCTGTAATTTTTTTTCTGTCGCAGTTATGGCAACTGGATTCACAAGTGTATTTTATATTTCTTTTTATTTAAAGCATATTTGTAATTGTATTTTTATGTAATTCAGCCATTTTAATTATACAGGATGTCCCAAAAGGTGGTAACAACGCTTTAATTCTTTTCTTATTAGAGATAAGTGAGCAACGTAAATTGACAAAATGTCAAAATACGGTAGGGGAAAAAAAAAAAAAAAAAAGATTATGTTAAGGAAAAATTTCTTTCGTAAATTTTCGAAAAGTTAAACTTTTTAAATTTGTGTATGATCCCCATACAAAAAAAATCCCTTGTTAGTAAAATGCGCCTCATACACAAATGTGGTAATGGACAAAATTTCAGACTTTCATCATAAAATGCCTCAGGAATCTTTAAACAAAGATGATCAGGGGTTATACAAGAATATGAATGTGGGCGTTTAATGTGAGAGTGTAAAAAAAAAATTTTTTTTCGTAATTTCTGCACGACCCCTGAAACATGATCATCCGACGTGATTTTTTTCCCCTTCGAGAGGTGTTGAAAAGTTATTTGTCAGCATATATTTATCTTCATATCTATGACACTTTTAAGGATATATTTATCAAATTTTGAAAATGACCTCATTAGCATACAGAGCACATTTACGAACTGGAAATTTCTTTGTACGGTGGTCGTTTACAAAAGTAAAAAGTGTCACGTTTTGAAAATTTACGAGAGGAATTATTTCTTACCGCAGTTTTTTCTACATTTTTTGAACATTTTTTCAATTTTCATTGCTCACTTTTCTCAAATAGATAAAAATTTAAAGCGTTTCCTTGTACAGGATATCCTTTTTGGGACATCCTGTACAAGGAAAATACAATTAAAAATATATTTCGTGGAAAAGAAATCTGAAAAATACCTTAGATATCGATTCCAATTGAGAATCAAAGGGTTAATATTTTTCACTGCAATACACACTCATATTAACAAAAAACACTCAAAAAGAAACTAGTATTAAAAGATGAGATAAATAAAACTTTGTATAATAACACGCATAAAACGATGCTTATCGCACTGGACGATCGTTTCGGGCGAAAAAAATATTCAGCCTTCTTCAGCAGTCAACACACCGTGTGTCAAAGTAGTGGGGACTGAAAGGTAAACAAAAAACGAAAGCGAACAACAAGTTGCCAATTGGAAAAAACAAAAAGCAAGAAACCAGGAGAGGGTGATAGGGGGAGGGAAGAAAAAGGGGGAATAAATAAAAATAAAATAAAGATGCAAATAAAATAAAATATAGAAAAATAAATTAATGAAATTAAAAAAAATATGCATAGAAAATAAGAATACTCAGCCATTGTTACATTTAGTTTTGTATTCGAGAAATTAAGTATTAATTAGTGCAATCCCCATTTGCTAACTCACTCAGTTTTCACAATAATGCATTAAAATTTCATTCTTGGGATAACTGAGAATTAAATAAATGATTGAGCTAATAAAATAAAAATAATGGTTTGTACTGGAGATTTCAAAGTTAAATGAGACATAAATATGTAGACGGCACCTTTGAAATTAAATTTATTAGGATAGAAAATACTAAAAATGAAATGCATGTCTAAAAAGCTTATGTATGTTTTTATGACAGCTGAAAGTTTTTTTTTTCTTTTTCTTTAACCGTACTGCTCATGACCATGTATTTTGAATTTTTTTTTTTTTAGCATAGGGTGCTTGTCCAACGATGACCAGTTTAAATATGTTGACCATTATTTAACTGCTTTAGGCTGCTAGTTACCTATATAGTCTTGGTCAATTTATGTTTTAGTTCAGTTGTTTGATTAGCCTACTTACAATTCCCGATATTTAGTTCTAGGTCTAGAAAAATTATAAGAGGCTTCATTTTATACTTTTTTCACGTAAATATAAGCTTAAATTAATACGTGTTAATTTTTTATGGCCAAATATTTTATGACATCAAATGAAACAAAACTGTGATGTAAATGTGCTAAAAAAATAAATAAACAGTGTTTAAACATATTTTTTTATATCGGATTAGCGTTACAAAAAAAACTAGCAACTGTAGAAAACCGTTTGAAATAAACCAATGCTTTTCCCCCTAGAATTAAAAAAGTGGGACATCTTGACCGAATTTCTTTATTATTTTTTATCCTGCAATCTAAAACTAATGATTGTTGGTAAATGTCTCCATGTTCAGAAAAGCAACTGTTGTGACTGTATGAAAAATAAATAAATCAATTAATTAAATTAAATTAAATAAATAATTTAAAAAACGCCCTTATATATGTCGCTCTATTATAGCAGTTATGTCTTTACTACGTTAAAGTCAAATTATGCTATAAAGCTATAACACTTACCCTAACTTACCCTATCCATGGACGTATATAAGGGGAGGGTAGGAAGTCTGGACACCCCCCTTAGTCTATGCATCAACGCTAATTATATCCAAATATTTACCTTTTTAATACATCGCTCAAAATAGCATACGGTACAAAAAGATTTAAATTTTATTAAAAAATTAAACTTTATATTAAAAATTAGGTAAAAAGAATTTAAATTTTATACAAATTTTGAAAACTTTATATTAAAAATTCAAAAATTTAAATCAATTTTGTAAATTTTATAATTCAGTGCGTAACACACACACAATTTGCTATAAAGAATTAAAAAACTTTTAGTACTATTAAAAATTTTTACCACATATTTGTAGTAAAATTTACTGTCAATTAAATTTTATATTAAAAATGGCCTGCCGACACTCTTAACTGAACCCATTCCATGAGAAAGCCATAGCTACGCCCGTATTCTATAAAATATAAGTATGGAAAGTATTAGCTAACTTTCTGAAATAAATAGCAGTAAATGTTTTAAAATCCTGGGTATCCTTACGAGACTTTTAACTGTAAGACAGTTTAATTAGCCAGAATAAATACACTGTTAATATAATTAGTTCAACATTTCATTATAAAAAGGGAACTAAATTAGCAGAAACTAAGGAGAAACGTTTGTGAAATCTTTCTCTCCATAGAAAGTTGCAATTTTATTTTATGGTGAAATGTTGAAGTACTTCTATTAACAGTATGTAAAAAGACTGCTGTATGACAGATGAAATTAACCAAGCTATGCACTTTTTTTCGAGGGGTTATTTTAAAGTTGTTGTTTAGTTATTAACTTATAAAGTTAATTTTAATTTATTTTCCTGGAGTAAGTTAGAAACTTTGGCTATAGTTACCTGGCTGATTTTGTAGTATGACAAGCCTGCACAAGCAGCATTTGCCTAGGGCAGTGGATTTTTAAAGGGTTCTAGAGCGTATTCACGTTACATCTGGAGAAAACCGCCCAAAACTCCAGACCATTAGATCGACAGCTGCACGACAGGCCCGAACCCGGGACCTTCACATCTCAACTATCTACCATGTTCAGTGTCTTACCACTCGGCCATGGTGGCAGTTATAGTTATTATAGTGTTATATGCTATAGCATTATGAATTGTTAGAAATATTTTATGGCGTCAGTTTTCATGAATTAAAACTTGTACTCTTCTACAAAAATAATTCTTTTTATGATTTTAAACTGTATTTCTTATTTTATTTATTTATTTTTTAACTACGAAACCAAATCAAATGATGTTCTTTAAACTCTGCAAAATAACTTGTTTTGTACTCCCGTATTAAAACTTAAATTTTATTGGTTCAAATATCTCCTCTGTTCATCCATTTTACAATTTTTCTTTCTTGAAATATTTTAATATTTCTTTTTCTCAAGTTGCTCTTATGGCAAACAGAACATTCGAAATAAATTATTATTATTATTATTATTATTATTATTATTATTATTATTATTTTCATTTGCATACCTTAAAAAATAGCAAATGAATTATTACATCTTAAAAAAATTCCAAATATCTTCATAACAGAAACTATCTTTCTCATTTTTGATTCAAGTTAACTAACAAGTTTGATTTATTGAGCAGAATAACATAAACATCTTTCTTTCTTTTAACTCTTATTTTTTTAACCTTAAAGTTTGATTTTGGAGATTTTAAAAATTTACACTTTTACTTTTCACAACTTATAAATTATTGGAAGTAAAGAAGCGAGTCGATTTTCTTTCATAAAATATGCGTAAGTATTTTTGAAAAAATAATGGATTATGTACATGGAAAATCTATTTCTTATGAACTACGTACAGTACTTATTCCTCAAAACTTACAATATGGATTTTTTGAAGGAAAAATATGTTTGTAGAAGAAATTTAAATTATGAAATTTAATAATATTATTTCTTTTTTAGATTATTTAGTATTTGAGAAATATTATTGCTAAGAAAAAAAAAGATTTTTTAAATATTTCTTACCAATTTTCTTGTCTAAAATTATAGCCAACACATAAGACAAATAAAAAAAAAATGTATACACCCATTTCAAAGTTTATCTATGCTATTTTATGCATGAGTGTTTTTTGATATGTACTGGAGATTTAATATCAAACAATTATTTTGAAGAAATTGCCAGCGCTAATCTCCCATGAAATTCTAAAATAACATACCTCTGGTAATCACAAAATTAAACACAAAACAGATCTAATAAAAAACATTTCTCTTTGACGTTTTAAGATAATAGAACTCCGGATACTCCAAATTTACAATAACTATAACTGATTCACATATTCTTTACATTCAATCATCAATCAGAATATGTATCTAGCTAGTAGCTCTACGCCAGGCAGATGAATCATCGTCATAAAGTACTCGAAAACAGATAATAATTGAGCTAATTAGTTAGTGAAGGAATACACAATTTTTAAGATTTCTTATTGCTTTTAAATTAGTGCTCATTTATACGTATGTCTGAAAGGAAAAAAAAAATGCCATGTCTAGGCAATTTATGTATAGTTTACCGAAAAATGAAAAAATTAGCTTCTTTGCTCGTAACTAAATTTTAGTAGCGATCAAGTAATCGTTTCTTTAAAAACATAAACCGATTTCTTCTACTTTTTATATGATTATTTTGTCTATCTGTTAGTAGAACTGTCTAGACGTGACGATTATTAGCAAAATGATTATCACTAAAAACCCTTCGATTAAAGCAAAATCTTTTACAATGCCATGCCGTATTATGCAATATCGCGTCTACGATCTGCCACAGTTATAAACAAGTACCGATTTATTATTTTCCTTTCAAATTTAAATCGGTTTATCTTCGAAATTCTAGACGTGTTGAATTGTGAAATTTGTGGTGCAAGATTTAAAAAAAAAAAAATCACTCATACACGGCCATATCGGCAACCTTCAAAGAGGATATTAAAATAAGTTTCGGTTTGGAATACAAGTAAATCGTCTGCTATCAAAAAAGGAGGTTAGTTCAAGATTTTTAAAAGTTCTCATTACCTTTATAGACTCGTTTAGGAACACAAAAGAATGTTTTTGTTATGGCAAGCCCATATTAAGGGCATCTGCCTACGACTGGGGTACCTTGTGGGGAGAACATTTTAAGGGATTCTAACACGTATTTACTTTACATCTGGAGAAAACCGACCAAAACTCCAGACCGTTAGATCGACGTCTGTGCGACAGACACGAACCTCCACACTTCAACCGTCTACCATGTTCAGTGTCTTATCCACTCGGCCGTGGTGGACCCAGAAACATGAAACAAAAACAGTGTTGAATGCATCGGTGGTGACTGGGTTATATTTTCCAAAGCTGTCTTGCACACACACTGCAACACAAAGAAGAGATAACACGCTCGCTTATTCCATTGCTTGAGAAAATGCAATTCCAAAGCGGGTCATTCAAAGACACATGCCTGGAAGCAAAGACCGGTACAGGCAACAATGCCTGGTCTAAGGGGGGGAGGCGACACACATTAAACATGTTCGCTCTCATCATTTACTTTGACGCAACGGAGAAGACTCTCCTTCTTTGACAAATGCACTTGCGCAATAGCTGCTCTCCAGAGCGTTCAAAGACTCATTCTTAGAAGCAAGATTGGTCAAAGAAGGAGAGCCTCCTCCGTTGCGTCTTTTTAAGTGATGAGAGTAAAAAGGTTAAAACATCGGTCCAATATTAAAAATGAAAAGGTTAAAAAAAGAGGAGTAACTCATCTCTGATAATATGCTTTGTTATACTTATCGCCCTTTCCTTGGAATTTTTATGGATACGCCCCTGAATGACAGAAAATCCCTGGCGTTCGGCCTTTGTAATGAAGGGAGCGTGTAGGTTGAAGCAAATAAAACATAAGTATTTTTTTTCAGACTTTTGGTGTTTTAAACGCGGTCACTTAATGAATGAGATTATACATTATTAAGTCAAAGCTACTGAAGGGCTATCTGACTAAAAGAGTTACCTTGGGCAGAGGTCTTTTTAAGGGGCTCTAACACGTATTCACGTTACATCTGGACAAAGTCCTCCAAAACTTCAGACCGTTAGATCGGTGGTTCCGTAACGGTCCCGAACCCGGGACCCTCACACTTCAGACATCAATCATGGTCAGTAAAGAGATTCTTTTTGTTTTGACTAATAAAAGTGCTAGGTAAGGCATTTTCAAAGTTCAATAACATGTATTTCAAGTTATTTTGTTTGGGGTAAATGAGCGTTTTTCAACAGTACATGCTAAATAATGGCTATCATGCATTAGAATTCTTATATGTGCTCTTGTACAAAAAAAAAAAAGAAAAAAAAAGTGAGAAAGGAAGAAAAAGAAAACTATTTAAATTACGTAACGCCATTTTAATGGGGTATATTGTACAATGTTAAACAATAAGAATATGTTAATTTCGTCGCAAACGGTACATATGTAGAAAAAATAGAAGCAGGCAGAAAGCGGACACACAGACAAACTGATGATATAAAGACGTTCGACTTTTTAAAAGTCATAAAATGCTTTAAATTTGCTGGAAAACGTCGAAAGTCCATATGAAAGATTATTAGCCTATCATAGGGCAAACTCAGATGCAGGAAAATTTTAAATTAACTAAATTAATTTTTTGTATGTTTCTTCTGATATTTTAGTTTAACGATATTCGTCTTTAAAACCCCGCCCCGGCCTCACCATGGCACAGTGGTTATGCCACTGAAAATGGTAGACGGCCGAGGTGTGAAGGTCCCGGGTTGGGGTCCCATCGCGCTGCTGTCGATCTAACGGTCTGGAGTTTTGGTAGGTTTTCTCCAGATGTAACGTGAATACGCGTTAGAACCCTTTAGAAAGTCCTCCTACCAAGGCACCCCTCATCCTAGGCAGATACCTCGCGTGCAGGTTTGCCTTAAAACACAACACACAAAACCCCGCCCCGAGTTTTTTTTATGATGAAATAATTTGGAGCTTCTTTTTTTTTAAATCCTTTATCGCATTTCGTGCATATTGTAGAATATTTCTTATTGAAATCGAATTCGTTTCATATTTTATCAAAATTGGGAATCCTTCCTACAATCATCTGCCCAATTCGCATTTTAAAATCAGATATCTTCAAAAGCGTTTTAATCTGAATACTTATTCCCAATGTTAAAGGGATGTTTGGGAGATAGTCTGGTGTTTTTACAGGTCTTTCCTTTATCTTCCTGTTTTTTAATTTCCTTGATTTATTTTGTTTGTACTCCTTTATATGTTTTTAGCATTGTGATAGTTGTAGCATTGTAATTATGTATATCTATGTACTATTTTGCCAGTTAGCAGCTATTCTCAGCTGATTTTTATAATTTTCAGACCACACTATGGATTTTCAAATGAAATCACCAGCAATCATACCTCACATTTCACCAAAGATGAAAATTTCAATAAAACAGGTAAGGAATGCATTAAGATAGTTGGAAATGATTATGAGAAACTGCAATTGTTTTTATTATTCGTATAAAAGTGCAATTTTATCTAAATATTTTTTTTTCATGATATAACTAGAGAAATTAATATTCTGTGGTTATTCCTATTTCTAATATGTATGTGCCAATTCTATATTTAATATAAAAACGCTAATCTTAGTAGCCTAATGATTATCATGTCTAAATTTATTGCTGCCATTTCAAATAATGGTTTCAGCAATTTCATTTATTGCAGCTTTAAACAGTTGTCCCCAATTTTTTTAGAGAAAGACGTTGTATGACTTTGTTTATTAATTACTGCAGTAAAACCTCTTAAACCGTTATCTACTCATATTAGAGTTACGAGGGAAAACCCTACCTTCTTACCACCCCTCCCTTTTTTATTTACGGATAAAATCTGTACAAAGAGCCTTCTTCATATTTAATTATACATCAATTTCGTTTTCTTAAATGACTGCAGTGATGAATTAAACTCTAAAATTAACTAAAGATGGAATAAGAATGGGCTTGGCAACATATTTGTAACTTTTGCGTCGAAGTGATTAACAACATAAAGAAATCTGCTGCGATAGCTGCTTCGTTATGATCCTAACCTTAAGTCTTGATCGAATCAGTCATTTTGAAATGACACAAAGGGAGGAATTTAATAAACTTAATTGTATCATCAGTTGTGCTCGACAGTTATAAGTTAGACATCATATCATCACATCCTTCGGCATGGCGAAAATTGACTGGAACCAAATTTTCAGGTATAAAAACACACTCTCAAAATTAACTCGTCTTTATTCACTAATTTACCCCTCATTTTTCAACGAATAATTTCAATGGAAAAGTAATATTTCCGTGAATTCTTTCTTCCCAGAATCTGAAATAGAGGAAAAAAATTCGTTGAATCTGAAGAAATATCTTCAACTTGCAGGAAAAAAAAAGAAACGGATATTCGTCAAATAACGGAGATCCGGTAGCACTGCTGCCAGAAAAATTTCCGTGAATTGAAGAAACAGTTTTTGAGAGTGCGCATTTATTCACTAATTTACACCTCACTTTTCAACAAATAATTCTCGTTCTCCTTAGAAACGTTATTTTTCCGTGAATTCTTCCCGAAAATCTGAAGAACAGGAAAAAATTCTTCAGTTGACAGGGGAAAAAAGAAACAAATGTTCGTCAAATAACGGAGATATTCCGGCAACACTGTTGACAGTAAAATTTTCGTGTATTGAAGAAATAATTTTTGAGAGTGCTTTCCATCCCCTGTGGATTTATAGTGTTATGAGTAATTATACTGCACTGAATAAAATTCGTCAGTCGACAAGTCATTTCATGAACAATGTAACATTTCCTGAAAGCAATTGCAAATGAATGAATATTTCAAAACCATTTACTTGGAAACATTCGGCAAACAGCGCTAATGGTCGCACGAGTAAGTTTTTAGAATTTTAGCTAATATACACTCTCAAAAATTATTTCTTCAATTCACGGAAATTTTTCAGGCGGATGGTAGCAGTGTTGCCGGCATATCTCCGTTTTTTGACGAATACCTGTTTCTTTTCCTTTCCTTTTCTTTTTTTTCCCCTCCTGTCAATTGAGGAGTCTCCAAACGTCTTCAGATTCAAGGAATAATTTTCCACATCTTCAGATTTCGGGGAGAAGACTTCGCAGAAATATTAAGTTTTATAAAGAGCGAAAATTATTCGTTGAAAATTGAGGAATAAATTAGTGTGTAGTTTTCGGAGAGTAATTAGCCGTAGTTAAAATTGGCCTTTAAAGAAAGATTTGACAAAATCCACTTCTCTATACTGCCCCTTTCAGCTCTCTAAGAGTGTCTAAATACTGTTACAAACTAACTCACTTAATTTTCAACCTCGGGTGATGGAATTTTGATATTTGGGGTAAACGAAGGTCAAGAAATCGAAGACATTGGTTTGAATTGAAAGTTTCCGAATCAGACCAATCAATTACGCCGCTGTTAATTTGTAAAGCACACTAGGGCTATTGGCCAAAGGAAAGAATGCCATGGGTGGAAAACACATCAAATATGCAAATGCTTCTTCAAGAAAGAAAAAAAAAAAGAAAAGAAATATTTTTCTAAAAATAGACTAGAAATAATCCAATTTGTGCAAAAGATAACAGCTGAAATTTCATAGCAAAAAGTGAGTTTTTCTTAAAAAATCTTCAGGAAACGATATGGTCTGGCCGTGGTTCTTTTATGACTTTAAAATATCATCACAACAACGCGATAGAAGAACCGAGATGAAAATAAATTTTCCTCCGTGGTTCTTTTGGAAGCTATATGACCACGGAGATATACTATAGGAGTGGACACTCTCCATAGATGTAATGTTAATCTTTTGGTACCCCAAATAAGTTTCAATTATGTAAACATTGGAAATCTAGTGACGTGCAACGATCCTAGCGGAAAAGAATAAAGCATTTCCCGTGCTGATTGATAACTAATTTTAGTTGTTTTTAATTTTCCGACCTAGCATGTGAACGAGATTATTAACGCGAGCACTAAATTTAAAATATTTCTTTCGCTTTCGCTTACATGGTTACCTTAGTAACAAATGAATAAAAAAAGATTAAAAAAATGTTCTATCTTAAGATTATTAAAATATTGAGTTTATATTTGTGAAAGAGTGTGTATATCGTGGCTCACAGAAAATAAGTTTTTGTCTGCCGCGGTATATATTTACATTAGAAAATGGTGCGTGTTCTAATATAACATGAATTTAACATTTTAACATGAGTTTTTTAGCGGCAATTTTAAGCTGTGTTAAAATTTGTCACAGCATGAAATAAATGTAAATACTGCTTATTTGAGTGTGATCGTCGTTATAAATAAACACTTTTAAAATATTGCATTCACACATACTACATTCTTCTAAATTTACTACTATTTCTTAAAATACAGCTTCTGAGCAAAATAATAACACGACATTACATACATAATATTACTTCGCTTCAAAATTATTGCCTATATTAATTACGAAATAGTATTCTAAGACAATTATCTAATTAAAACACACCTGAAGCCAGAAATTATTCTATATAACGTTCATAAGTCTATGTATTTAATTTTTTGAAGTTCTGCTAATTCAAAGATCTCCATTTTCTTCGAATCGATGGAAATATAAACAACCTGGATGCGCAGAAGCAGGAGATGCGCAGTTACCCAGTGTGCGTAGCGCCATCTGTTTGCAACAACAGCGTTATCCAACTTTCTGAGAGAAGTGTCCCCTCCTATACATTTACCTTCGTGTATATGACATTCAGGAGAAAAGAAAAACGACCACGAAAAGTGCGTTTTTATTAAAATTTTTCAATGATGATTTTTTAAATGTTATCTTTGTGTGCAGATTACAAACACGCAGGTATTTTGTGTTACAAAGGTTAGTAGACTTTTGTAGAGATTTAGAAATCAAAGCACCATCACTTGTGCTTGTATTTCTTCTTTGATAAAATTGTAGTATACTTTCATCTCAAAATAATTCACTTATTACATCCAACCTTCGTTCTTTCAGAAAATTAACTAAATTAACTTTTAGAAAGGTCTTTTAACAGCTGAGTTAATTGTAATAGTTTAATTTAAAGTAATAAAACTACAGCATTAAATTTGTGGAAAGAACTTACACTTTTCTTATTTCATATTTAAAAAATATGATTATGATGAGTAGTGATAACTCAAAAGGGATTTTTACTTCTTGAATGAATATTACATATTTAATACCAGTAACAATTGCATATATATGTCTTCAGTTAAATTTAAAAAAAATATCTTTTTGAAATAGAAATAGATTTTAAGCTAGATTTTTTTTTTCAGTTTTCTGAAATAAAATTTGGCTTATTACTGTTTAAATCTGGTCTATCAGATTGATCACACAACACGGCAAATAAATATAATGAAAGAAATTATATATATATAATCAACAAATCTACATTTTCTTTCTTTTTTTTCAGAATCAACAGAAACCAACAGAGAAGTTATAAATAATCGAACTGTACTAGAGGAAATCTATACTAATGAAACTGATAGTGAAGACTATGATACTAATGATGTTGAAGCAAGGCAAAAGCGAGGGTATTCTCATCCGGCATATCCTCCTCCTCCACCACCACCACCACCTCCATACGCTCCTCCACCTCCACTGCCACCTCCATTGCCTCCAGCATATGGTCCTCCACCACCGCCACCACCAAAACCTCCAGCATATGGTCCTCCTCCTCCGCCGCCACCACCACCACCTCCACCATATGGTCCTCCTCCACCACCGCCACCGCCTCCAGCATATGGTCCTCCTCCACCACCACCGCCTCCAGCATATGGTCCTCCACCACCACCACCGCCTCCACCGCCTCCTCCACCACCACCGCCTCCAGCATATGGTCCTCCTCCACCACCACCACCACCACCACTTCCACCGCCTCCACCACCACCGCCGAAACCAGCACTTCCATTATATGGTCCTCCTCCACCACCACCGCCGCCTCCTCCAGCATATGGGCCTCCACCTCCTCCAGTATATGGTCCTCCCCCTCCACCTCCACCACCCCCACCGCCGCCACCGCCACCTCCACCGCCTCCAGCATATGGGCCTCCACCTCCTCCAGCATATGGTCCTCCACCACCGCCACCGCCACCACCTCCTGCTGCTCCACTGTACGCACCACCTCCACCACCAAAGAAAGACCTTTGTCCTCCAGCTGCTACTTCTTGTCCATTATGCATAAGTTCCGTTCATCAGTTGCCCAAGGATATATGCAGATATCCAGTTAGTAAGTATTTTCTTTCTCGTGAGTGCTAAAAAATACACAATAGAGTGTATTTATTAGCAATCACTTCCCCTTTAGTATTTGCACATTTCAAGTATGATTATAAACAGAACACAGGTTTAACTTTAAAAATGTAGAGTGAACATAAATTATTACACTAAAACACATAGTTTTTAAGTATGAGAAAATAATTTAGGGCCGGCCGGCGGGGTGATTGTATAAACGAGCTAAATTAGGCATCACAGAAAATCTCGAAGAACAAGCTGTTTCCGAAATGTGAAAAGGTGCAAGTAGTGATTGATGAGAGTCCATGATAATCCTGTAATTTTATATGCCAACGGACTAGAATATGTATATATTTTTCTTTTTCTTTTTTCTTTTTTACAATACAGTGCATAAAAGTCTCCCCCCCCCAGAAGTTTGTAGCCTTTAGCATTTTCGTAAAATCAGTTTAATGGCAAGTCGCAAATTAACTACTTACTATTGTTAAGTATTGAAGTTAAAAAAAATATCATTGGTTTTGTTTGTTTGTTTGTTTGTTTCAGGAAATATTTGCCATCCTTCTGATTAATTTTTACTATAACTCCAGAATTACATTTGTTCGGGGTGATAGTAAACATATGATGTCATGTTGACATGATGACTATTTTATTATTTTATCTACTTTTAACTACATAGGAATATTATATTTTCCATTAGCTGAGTAGCCGTTCTTTGTTCAGGATAAAGTTTCTTTCTAACTTCCATAACTGGAGTCAATCCGATTGGAATGTAGTTTTAAAAAATAAAAATAATTAATTTGTTTCACTCACAATTTTCATAATCATAACCTCGCTAAAGTTTAAGAAAGAGTGAATCTCACTTTGCCTCGTGGAATTATATTCTTAAAGTTTCTATGGTCAATGGTCTTTCCTGAGTCATTTTACACATGTGTAGAAAATTCCGAGCCGATCTGCCGATTGATGTGGCTGTGTACACCGGACAAAGAAAAAATATTCTACTTATTAAATAAACATCTTAACGTACTTAAAACAATAGCATAGAAATGAAAAAAAATTCAAAACTCAATTTCCGAAAAAAAAAAAAAAAATACTTCGAGGTGTGTCGGGACCTCTCCTAGGAAGTCTCGGTTTAGACTAAAGGGAAGACAGTTGGTTTAGGCTAAATTTGTTAGGCCTAAAACCAGTCGTCTTGGCGCAACGCAACGAACAGATTGAAAATTCCGCCATTTCCCGCTTACACGGTTGCAAGTAGCAAATGCAATCCCGCACTGTTTTTCGTCCTGCGGGATTTCGGGATTGAGATTCATTGATTCCGCGGGATCCCGCAATCCCGCAATCCCACAATCCCGCGGGATTGACATTTCATTTAGCTAGGACTTCATTTCAACAGAGAAAAGTAGAAAAAAGTAAGATTTTAAGCACTATGATGTTTAAATTTAATAATAATAATTAATCTTATGAGATAATTAATACAATAACTTACAGAAATATGAAGATATAACCATGATTTTCAGAATAATATACTAAGTTATGTCTTATGTTAGTTGCTAAAAAATTAGGAATTTACAGAAATATACAGTTTATAGATATGTTCACATATTTACGTTATTTTCTTAGTTGATGAAAAAAGAATGGACAAAATCGAACAAATCCAATGAATGATTTCCTAGACTAGATTTAATTTTAGTAAAATAATTAAAAGTGTGGATTTTATAAAAAAAAAATTTAAAAACTAAAATGAAAACATTTTATACGAGTAATTAATTCGTGACTTTTCGCTAAGACATAAAATAGTATGAAATATTTCAGTTCATTTGGAGGATGGGAATTTTGCGAAAAATTTGGATTACAATGCTTATATTTAGATGTTCGATCCAGACTCTCATTAGAAGGTAATTTTAAAAAATAAAACTTTGAATTAAAATTTGTAATTATTGATTCATTTATTGTTAGATAAGAGACATAAATATGTAAAACTTTTCGGTCTATTGATTCGGAAAGCACCGTGAAATTGTAATAAAAATAATTTTTTCTCAGTGTCAATCCCGCGGGATTAGGATCGTAATCCCGCGGGACTAGTCCCGCAAACATTTATGCGGGATCCCGCAGGATCGGGATTGCATACCCTAGTTGCAAGGAAAAAATAAAATTACTGCACTTCGTTTCAGAGTAAATATCAGGCGCGAATGCAGAAAGAACGTTTTAGGTCCAAACCTTCTTTCACTTGGTCAGATTTGGGATTTCAATAGCTTTAAAGCTTCTGCGGACAAGAAGGATCATTTTGCAGAAAACCGCTTTGTAATCTGTCCAGTATATTTTGTTAGTTTAAGGTAGAAATACACTTCAATACTCTGTTATTTATCTCTCTCTCTCTCTCTCTCTCCCTCTCTCTCTCTCTCTCTCTCTATATATATATATATATATATATATATAATACCGTTAACCCTGTTCATGTTACTACATGCCTGCGCTCTTCGTCGGCAGGACTGGAAGAACACGCTTGGCTCGAAAGCGGTAAAGGACGTTTTAGACGCTAACTTTATTTGTATTGGTCAGATTTCAGAAGTCTTAAACCTTCTTCAAAAAAATAATGAAAAATCAACCAATCAATGAATAATTAATTACAATTCCACAGTAGGGGAGACCGGGTCTAGTTGATCCTGGGTCAAGTTGATACAGTACCTTTTTTTTTTTTTTTTTTCTGAGCGCATGTGCACAAAAAGAGGCGGTGAAGAAAACTTTCATTTAGGGCTCATTCGTAGAACATAAGCAGAAGAATCTGTTGTTCGCCTTTTCTGATTTATTCATAAAAATTTCTTTTTTGTGACCATAACTAAATTTTTAGGCTGTTCTTTGGGTTCTCCGACTTGCTATTTAAGTCATTTTGCAGTATAATTCAAGATATCACTGTGTTCTTAAAACGATTAAAGTGGTAAGATTTCTGCTAAATAAAATTTGTCTATGTCCTTGGTTGTTTTGTGGTTAGTGTAGCGACGTCGTTTGGATCAAATTGATGCTTTTTGCTTGGGATCTGTTGATACGATGTATCAACATAACCCACAAGTTTTTATTATGTGATTTCTTTCTTTCTTTGTTTTCAGTGATGCCAAGAAATTACCTGAAAAATAGTGGAAGAGGAAAAATTCCTCTTGAGAGAAGCTTATATCCAAAAAAGTAAACAAAAGTCAGTCAGATTCGGAGACTGACGAAGATGAATTTCGTTTCAGTTGTTTGAAAACTTATTCAACATCTAACCCCGGACAAGACTTGATTTACTGTAGTTCATGTAAATAATAGACTCACATATAGATTGTGGAGAGGATAGCCCTACCTATATGTGTGTCAACTGTAAATCAGATTCATCTTTCGGCTCAAACTGAATCATTAAAAATAAAACCTTTCATGTCACTGACTTTCCTTTATTTAAAGCAACTATTTAAAAAAAGCTTTGAGAGAAGAATTATAACATAAAATTAATTAATTTGTCAATTTTTATACTTATAGTACGCTATTAGTGTACTGGTTATGTTATCTAATAATCATGCAGTGTTTAAATACCTTCTAAATATTATCTAATGTAAACGTGAAAGTTTGTTTGTTTATCCGGAAACTCCTCCCACACCGTTCGACCTATCGGCTTGAAATTTTGTACAGATACGTAAAACGACATAGAATAGTTCGTAATCAACTTTAAAATTCTGATAACTCAATCGTTCCACGTTTCTTTTTTTTTCGATTTTTTGATAATTTTCACCTTCAGAAAGCGTTTCCAGTTTCCGATGGTGTATAAAATAGTGATCATGTGGCACATCATCTACATGCTGGCAATAGACATAACTGTAAACAAAATGGCATATCATAAATGGAATGACGTCATTTTGATGTAACGAGTTTAAAAATGCATTAGAAATCCCAATATTGTATAAAATAGGGATCATCGGACATACCATTCATATGCTGGCGATAGACATACTGTAAATTAGTTGCATATCATAAATGAAATGAAATCATTTTGATTTCAAGAGTTTGAAAATGCATGAGAAATCCTAATTAGGTTAACAACCTTTGACAAAATATTACACCATGAGTGAAATAATAAAGTTCCAGATTATCAGATGCTGTAGAAAAATAAAATAAAGGAAGTTTTTTTTTTTCTTCTTTCACTAATTCATGTTAGATATCGCAGCTGATAATGGGGCAATTTTGACGTCATGAGTTTTAAAATGAGTTAGAAATCGAATCAGGTTAAAAGGCTTTGACGTAAATATTTAGTATTAAGAAAATTCAAAAGTATTTTGTTCAGTGCATGAGCAGGCGATTTTTGAACACTATGATTTTTCAGCAACCATTATAATAAAAGGAAACTTGCATTTTTTTTTTTAATTGTGAGAAATTCAAAAGTCGTCATAAGGGGGGAAATACTAATTAACATAATGCATAGTATTTGTTATCGGTTTGACGACGGCCGTCGTGTGTATTCGGAAAAACTGCGCAAAATGTCGCCAAATTTTGACGACTTTTGGCGGTATATTCATATTAAATATATTTTTTTTACTGAATTCTATCAGCTTAACAAGTTCTTGCACAAAAGTTACGTCATTAGCAAAATAGCTCCGAAAAATGTTTGAAATACTGATTAGCTTGACATAACCCCAACATTTCAAATTAACTTTAATATTCAATTAACTTTAAACAACTCCGTTGTAAGTGAGTTTTTCAACGTCGTAAGTTTCAATATTACTCCGTTTGAAAACTACTGTGCGAAATAACAAGACTCAACTAGCCGTTTCAGAACGTAACGTCATAAATTAAAAATTTGCGCGAAATTCGTAAACTCTGCTACACAATTTAACGCCCTATTCGCAGTTTGAGCGATTCTATAAATAGCTCTCGAGATAACACACTTTGATGTTTTTCAGGAGACTGTACCATGGAGGATTTAAATAGTTAGATAGGTACAGCTTGGATAATTTCCACTACGGCGAGATTAAATATTTTGTTTAGCCAAGTACGCCAGTCTGACAAGAATTATGCTTTAAAATATATTGAGAGGCGTTTTAATGGCAACCGGTATAACAAAAAAATTGTTTATCGTTTATGCTAATGCATAAATTGCAGAGAATCATCAAAGAGTAGAAAAGGCACCATTGGTCTTCAATATCTAATCTATTTCTTTAAATTGAGCATTAAAGAGGGAGAAACGGAGATACAGAATATTAATATAAGTAATAGATAGTATGAGTAATAGGTGACACTAGTAGATTTGTTAGGTTAATATGAGTTAAACCACAGTATATCTCGTTGATAAATATTTCGTGAAATTAAAAGTGGTCTATTCATCATTTTTCAACGGCCGTCTAACAACTAACTAAACTATGATCCTACGTTGCGTTAATATATACAGTTATAGTTTCAACAAAAGTGCTACCTGAATTTTTTATTTTTATTTTATTTATTTATTTATTTATTTGATATTTTGTTTTGTCACAGGAGGTTAGGATCATATTTTAGGAAAGTATTCGTTTCATACCGTGCGAAGAACGGGAACGCAGCTAGTTTCAAATATTTTACATTAATATTACATTTAATGTTATGATTTCTAATTATATTTTTGAACTAATTTTTAATTTATAACTTCATACCGTTGCCTGTTCTTTCACCGTAGCATCGAACTCAAGTGCGTATCAGTTTAACCCATTCATGTATCAACAGTCGGGAAACATTTTTTAAAGAATTTTTCTGAGTTGAAAAATTGACGTTTTTTATGCAGTTAAAGCATCAATTGATTACATAATAAATAGAGTATAGCATATAATTTTCATTTTACCTTTATCACTTAAAGCAAAAATTAGAAAAATCAAAATGTAAAAAATGTATCGGCCAGACCCGGTCCCCTTATATCTTTCAAGGATAATGAATTTCTAAAGAATTAGTTAAACAATTGATTGTTACAACACAAGAGGTAAACGCAGTAAATATGAATTGAATAGGTCAATTCAAAAACTACAAAAGTCGTAACTTTTCCGATCAGTCAAAAGTAGCTTTTAAAAGTAGTTTTAAGTCAATGTTAACAAAATTGAAATCTTGAATACTTTGAAGCCTAATCCTCATAATAAACCCAGACAAGTCCCTGAAAATCCACATATTTGTATGCTGTACAGTTTTCACAGATACTTGAAAAGTTTTCACTTATGTGGTTTGTCATGGCGTGTCCAATTTAACAAATAATTCGTAATTTAATTATATTATTTTATCAAGAGATATTTTTTAATAAAATACTCTTTTTCCTATACAGTTCTCAAAGTATTACTTCTTGGGGCCCCTACAGTTGGTAAGTTCTTTATTTTATCAATTTCTAAATAGTCTTGATTTGTGATCATAATGATTTTGAAGCATAAAATGTTTGTATGCATTAATTTTTGTTAGTTTCCTGGAGAATATTGACGATAACTATATTTGTAATAGCCAAATCATGTCTGACAGAAAATGCAACTTCAGATCAAAGGGCTCGGACTCGAAGTAAGACTAATCAAAGATCACCGAGTATACGATATGAACGCAGATCCTGATTACGACATAGGCCAACTAGGACTGGGACTATCCCCCCCCCCCTCTCCATATTTTCAAGTGTCTCAAATGATCGAACAGAATTTAAAATATAATCTTACAAAGAAATTACTATCAGAATTGTTTGAGTAAACCATTTATTAGTAAAAAAGTTTAAATAAAAAAATGGCAATGTATAAAAAAATATAAATAAATCATGTGGGTCACATCAATCACAAAATACTTTCTAAGATAGTCTCATCGTTTCACCTGAACGAATAATCAAGCATTTCACTCCCGTCATTGCAAAGACGCTACAGCAAGGAAACGATGGGAGATAAAGTGGAACTAAGGCGCTGATAGAAGAAATGAAAGTATTCCTAAAAGAACAGCCTTAAAAGAAATACTTTTCTTATAGGAAATCATACAACTTTTGAACAGCTTTTAAAAGAATTTAATTTCGTCAGAGACTCGCAAAAATTTAGACTATTTCTTTAAAAGTTGTACTGTGAACTATTACAAACAATAAACCTATAGGATTTATGAAACACTCAGGATAAAATGCTAAACATAAGGAATTTTGCAATACTTCTCTAAACATGTAACACTTTGGTCCGTTTTTGGATGCAATTTTTATGAGTTTTTTTTTTTCTGAAAGTTGCATGAGACTACATCTTTACTGTTACTATTAGTCGATAGTGCATTGTGCAAAGAAGCATTATTAATTTTTTCGAGTACTTAACATCATTGGTTTCGTTTTAAAAGTGTACAAAAGTCCTGTGATCGCTTTTCAAAAGGAACATCCTTAACAACTTCTCTTAAAGCCTAACCTCTAGATGAGAGTTAATCCATACACTATTTTAGACTATCATTACCTTGTACTATTATTACCTTAAACGCATATCACACCTTCTAGTTACGCTCAATCTTCAATTCAAACAACACATTCGTTCGACTGTTCCCCACAACAGTTGGGTGAAAAGCTTTGTGCGATATGTATGTTCGACATCGTCACTTTTTCCCAGCCGGTCAGGGAAAAATTGGGCATTTTGTTCGACTTGTTCAACTTTTGCGACAGACCAGTCGTAGGCAAGCAAATGGAGAGCCTGCTGTGACATCACAGACTCACTCATTTCCTTTTCCAGTCGAACCAGTTGAGTGAAATAGTCGAACAAGTTGAACGAAATAGGTGTTTGAATTGAAGACTTAACGTAAAAAGAAGGTGTGACATGCGCTTAGACGGAGATCATTAACTTATAAGACTCAGTCAGTAAACAAAATTCGACTGTATAGAGCCCCCCCACCGTCCGTCAAAATCAGCTCTTGTAGTGCCCTCATCACACCTTCTCTTTACGTTCAATCTTCAATTCAAACGATTCTTTCGTTCCACTTCTTCGGCTATTTCCCTCAACCGTTTTGACTGGAAAATTGGATGTGATTCTTTGATGTTACCGCAGCCTATCCATTTGCTTGTCTGTGATTGTTCTGCCAAAAAAGTTGAACTAGTCGAACGAAATGCCCAATATTTCCCGGACCGGCTGGAAAAAGTTGCGGATGTTGAACGTACTTTCCCCCAACTGTTGTGGAGAACAGTCGAAATAAAGTGTTTGAGTTGAAGATCGATATGTCTTTTTGCTGCTTTCGTCAGCTGATGGTGAGGAAATGTGAATCTAGGATTACCACTATTTCTGTCGACTCATGCTCTAAATTGGCGGGGGAAAAGATGCAAAATTTCGTACATGCTTTCAAAAAATATTCAAGTACAATTAGAAATTGCTATTTTTGTTTATAAATAGAGTGTTGATCGTTATTAAAATGTGGCATAATGTACTTGTATAACAGAGGTCTGTCGTCTACTTCTGTGTGTGCTAAGGCTATAAGTGCCTTAGTCATTCGTCTTAAATAGACCAAATTCAACGCATTGACTAGATAAGCACGAGAGAAAGCTACTGCTAGAAAAAAATATATACTGTTATTACTTTTTTTTAAAGTTGGTTAATGCTTTGTCCCTTTTCCGATTACGTTTCGCTTATTTATGATCTCGATCTATGAAAAAAATATAATTTTCTTTCGACAAATATATTTTTTTTATCAGCGGAAACAAGTGTTCAGAAAAACTTGAAGCAAATTAGGCAAAATTCTGTATTGCTCATCAAACATCCGCACACACAAAAATACTCTGAAATATCACAATATTAACCATTGTTATAAGCAGCAAACAATTGCAAAATACAGCAGTCTCTCTTATCCGACATTACGTATTATCAGATGTCGACCGAAGAGATGGGATGCAGTCTATTTTCAGGCCGTGACTTTAATGGCGAAACATGATTGACAAATTAAAACGAGCCTGAAACCCGAAAAATAGTATGTGAAGGATATTGCTTACTGGATTCCAGGGCCTGGACTGATGTAAGATCTCATAACAATTGCCAAATCATGGAAAAGGCTGCTTCATACTGATGGAACTATGGACTTGGGAAGCACAGATGAAGCCGAAGAAAACATTCTACCTTTATTCCTGGATGTGAGGATGCATGTTTGCATAAATTGAAAATTGGAGGGACTCTAATCATCAGCGTAAAATAACTGATGAAGAAATTTTCGCTGTAGTCAACTGCGATGATAACGAGGATGAAAATGAAGGTGAAACACCGACTAATAAACCTCGCAAAACTTCATATGATAACGACTGAGATGGGACTCGAGAGACTGAAATTCAATACATTGAGTAACAAGAAGATACAGGAATTAACTCGATGATGCTGCAATGATGGCGAGATTTGGCAGCGAAGAAAGGGCACTTACCAGGAGAACAAATTAAAAAATGTATGTAAATTCTCACAGGACTGAACTTTAATTGCAACGTACGGCACTCGTAATTTCTGACAATGCATAATTTTGTAACTGTAAATTCATTTTTTTTTTATTGCGCTTTGTGATACGTGTAGAAAAAGACAATGATGTAGGTGTATTACAACGTAATGTGTATTATATAACATACATATTTATGTACTATGCTCCGAGATTAAATGTAACTTAACGTTTAAGGGACTTTTCCTTGACTTCTAAGCAGGGGTTGCTCTGGCTCTTGCCAATTTATTTCGCCAATTCCTTCACCAAATTGGATTTTTTCGGACATCATTAAGAAAAAAAATTGTCAATATTTTCGCCAAACTAATTTTATTTTCGCAATTTGCGATGTTGGCGATCGACAGCGCGACCCCTGCTTCTAAGTAGTATCCGACATCGAGCCGGCACCTGTATGTCTAACGAGAAAGACTTTAGTAGGCCCAGAGAATGTTGCTTCGATTGACGCTTCCATTATTTTTATACTTTATAAGGATTTTCAAACTTATATGTATTCGATAAATTAAAGCAAAATTCATTTTCTTCAAAATTTTCTTTTTCTTTAAAAAAAAATCGTCCCATTACTTTGAATTAGAAATCTTAGTTGAATTCTTACTCTTCTCATTATAATTTTTAAGTTTTTATTTAAAGTAAATTTAATTTTTTCCTTAAGATTTGTAAATAGCTTTAATTTTGTAAATTAATTGAAATAATAAAAGAATGAAGAAGAAGGAAAGAATTTTTAAGATTCTATAAGCCATATACAATTATATTATTTTTTTCACAAAATGTTAACCGAAGTCCGATTTGTTATCGTATGCTATCGTATGTTCGTAAGAAATTCAATTTGCTAGTAAAGATATGCATATGGTACCGAAAATATAAAAATGGTAAGCAGAATTGCATAAGTTTTGTTTATCTCAGAATATTTTTTAAGTCCTTATATTTTAATTACATTTATTTATTTTAGAGCCTTACGGAAGAATTTGTGGAAAGTTTGGATTGAATGATGCAATAGGACCAGTTAGCGTATCTCTCTTCAGAAGATTGCTAAGATTTTCTATCAATGCTGCATGTGTTAACTGCAAACTGATTCGTAAGTGAAGTTTCACGTTCTAGTTGCTTAAATACGAACTAATGATTAACGAGTTATGTTGACGAGTACTAGAAGGATCTGTTTTATGTAACTTTCAACAGTGACCTTTAAAATGACAGCTAATATTTCAATCTGAACACGTTGCCAAATAAAATTGCCTAATGTGCCTTTGCCTTAGTCAGGCTCTGGACAGTTTAAAACTTGTTGATTGAAAATTTAATATGGGAAAAAAAATCTCCAACTCTAAAAATCTGAAAATCCATTCAAAAGCGGATTTTAAACGATTTTTCATAAGTTTTAGTTTGTAAACTTACTCCGATAGAATATAAAGTGGGAAAAAGGAGGCTTTTATCTTGGAATCAAAATTTTAACGTCCCAGTTTCCCAGTTCAAAATTTTAACGTTCCAATGTTCTAAATAATGTCGCAATTTGAGATTCCAGTTACCCCGGAATAGTTTCTGAGTTAATCCAAAATGAAATGAGGATTATTAGATTTAGAGCATTTCAGTGGTCAAATTCTAAATGAAATCCTTTTAAAATCTTAATTCGTGGCATTTTTATGCCATGTTTTTATTTAAAAAGACATTTGTAATTTGAAGCATTGATTAAGGTTTGAGAGCAGTGTATGAGGATATAACTCTTAATGTGCCACGAATCTGGCCAGTAATACAAAATATTACGGCATCGCCCAGACGGGAAAAACGATGCATGGTAAAATATATAATTCTAAAATTACTTCAATTTTTGTTTGATTGTTGAATGTAACAGTTTTATAGGCAGCAATAAATTTCGTTACCTTGACAACTACTGCGTTATTCTTTTTATTTATGTTCGCCATCCTAACCTTTAATGATATGTCCATCGGAATTTTTTTGCGTGACTTGAATTTCGAGTAGCATGAAAGTGTTAAAAAATGTCGCCAACAATATATTTTGGTACGATCATTGGCTTAGCGTCCAGAAGGAGAGGCACAATGAGGCATGCGCTCTCATCTTTATTTAGAAAACCATTTATTTTAAAACCTTAAAAAAAGAGAACCGAAGAAACTAGTTTGGAATTAGAGACACAGTGGAGAATGCGATCCTTTCTTTATTTAGAAAGCCATTTATTTTAAAATATTTTTTTTTTTTTCGGAATCTCAATAAACTTCGCTCGGCGTGAAATTTAGTAATTAAACAACGTAAAATTTTGTGTGTTTATATTTTATGTATTTATTTATGTTATACTAACTTTCATTATTTTTTTCAGCCAGCCGTCAGTACATAGTGATTACTGATCTGACAGGTTTTATCAAGGAAGGATCTTTATTCAGCCAAATTTCTATATCACATCAAGTAGTAATATTATCATTGGATCGGTATACACTTCAAGAAGTCACACAAGTGCTTCAACGTTGCCTTCCACCAGCTCTTCCTCCACCACCTCCGGCTTATCCACCACCTCCTCCAGCTTATCCTCCGCCGCCACCACCACCACCACCACCTCCTCCTTTACCACTATATAAGCCTCCTCCTCCTCCACCACCGCCACCACCCCCGCCACCTCCAGCTTATCCACCACCCCCTCCAGCTTATCCTCCGCCTCCTCCGGCTTATCCTCCACCACCACCTCCGCCGCCACCACCTCCTCCTCCTCCACCGCCGCCACCACCTCCGGCTTATCCACCACCCCCTCCAGCTTATCCTCCGCCGCCACCACCACCACCACCACCTCCTTTACCACTGTATAAGCCTCCTCCTCCACCCCCACCCCCACCACCTCCAGCTTATCCACCACCTCCTCCAGCTTATCCTCCGCCGCCGCCACCACCACCACCACCACCTCCTCCTTTACCACTGTATAAGCCTCCTCCTCCACCACCACCCCCACCACCTCCAGCTTATCCACCACCTCCTCCAGCTTATCCTCCGCCGCCGCCGCCACCACCACCACCACCACCACCACCTCCTCCTTTACCACTGTATAAGCCTCCTCCTCCACCACCACCCCCACCACCTCCAGCTTATCCACCACCTCCTCCAGCTTATCCTCCGCCTCCTCCGGCTTATCCTCCACCACCACCACCCCCGCCGCCACCACCACCCCCTCCAGCTTACCCTCCGCCTCCTCCGGCTTATCCTCCACCACCGCCGCCTCCACCACCGCCACCCCCTCCAGCTTATCCTCCGCCTCCTCCGGCTTATCCTCCACCACCGCCGCCGCCACCACCCCCACCTCCTCCAGCTTATCCTCCGCCTCCTCCGGCTTATCCTCCACCGCCTCCTCCTCCACCGCCACCACCATTACCTGCAGCTCATAAACAAGTGGGTCCGCTGGTACCCAAACTTCCTGGACCTGCTCTTGCAAGCTGCTTAAATCCTGCATTATCTTGTCCAGTGTGTGCTCCTCTTGCAAAAGTTGAATTGGTTTCAGCATATTGTGCTGCCGACTTTGGTAAGTTATTCTTTCTGCTTAGTATTTTATTTAATTTGTAAATGTAAATTTAACGAATTTCTGAGTTAGCGACACTTCTTGAGCTACGTTTGATTGTGAATCCTGCTACGTTTACGATTTCAAATTATTTTATAATGGAGTAAACTCTTATGGAAAAATGATAAACACGAATCGATATAGCTCCTTTAAATATCCCCCTTGTGGGCGTTTGAGGCTTTCAGGGGGGCGGTAAAAGACCCAGAGAAAATTAGGCGGCGTTGATATGGCACGGAGGGGATTGGGAAGATTAACCAAATATAGTCTAAAAAATTACGCTGATAATATTTTAATAAAAATACTTCTTAATATAATTAAGTATGCGTTTTGATTGTTCTCTGAAACTGTCAATTTATTTATTTAGAAAACAATAGTTTATTATCTATTACTTCGTATCATGAAAACCTCTGCCTGTCCTTATAACAGTTAAGCTAAAACTTACTCCTCTTTTTTAAATGAAGAAAAAAATCAGTAGCGTTTCAATTCCAACAATATTCTACCTATTAGTAATTTTTTTTTAAATTTAATTCTTGTTTTCACCATACATTATGTACGTTTTTGTTTCTCTGGAGTGGGAGGGGGGCGGTATTGAAATATTCACTAGAAAAGGGGGCACTAGTTCAAAAAAGGTTGGGAACCTATGCTCTAGGCAAACCTAACCTGATAGTGGAGGTAAAGCTATGGACCGTGTGATTCCGCCGCTCTCAAATAGTTCTTTCCGTTTGCCAAGCTTATTACAAAACTAAGACATTTTTCATCTATTAAGTGCTAAAATAAAATGTATGTTATAAAATAATTGCATAATTGTGTTACTTGAATGCAATAATTAAAAGGATTAAGAAATTAAGTCCGAAATCAGATGTAACGCCTTCCGAAACGCTTGACCAATGATAGACCTCTTTTGTGCTGGCGGGAATTTAGTACTGCGGATTTGCCTTCTGATTGGGTTGCTTTGTGATATCGACAGCCAAATAATTGGAAGAAGAAACGAGTCTCGGAGCGATACATGCGGAGAGTAGTGAAACGGGCCCTCTAGCCTTCTCCTTCGCTATCAGGTTAGGTTTGCCCCGAGTATAGGTCTGTTTTATATAGTTTCTTCAAAGTAATTACCCTTACACTTCTCTGTACTCTTAAACCAATCCAAGTTTCTTTAAGGAGTCTTCACACTCGTTCTCCCTAGCCTATAGACCTCCATCCCGGAAAAATCGGATGCCTTTCAGTTTCATTTTCACATACGTGATTGGTGCAATATCACAGAGAGAAATGTCTGAATTATACGAAGGTTACTCAAGAAGTTTGATTCTTGTTGTGGTCAAATATGCGGTGCAGACTTAGGTTAGGTGAGCTGAATCATTGCCATAAAATGGAGGAACCAGGTGTTTATTCTTGAAAGCATTTATGAATTTTAACAATTGTTTTATCAATTTGTCTGCATATCTCGTAGTTAAGTACTTTTTTAAAAATATATTTTTATGCTCAAAAATATTTTGTTGAGAGATATTTCATTATAATCTTCATTTTCTATCATTTTTGTTAAGTAGGTCCATTAACAACTTTCAAACAGTTCTGAACATCCACAACAATAAACTATGTAAATAAATCAAGTGAATAAATTTTTTAAAAATATCTTAGCAATTCCAATCAGGAGTAAGGAATAGGACTCCTTAAAACAGTGTCAGCTTACATTTTATAATTACTCTTTTAGGAAATGATGTCACTTTTGAACATATTTTTAAAGAATGAAATGCATCTAGAGAATGTTTTTTACATTCTATCGTAGTAACAGAAGATTTAAATTATATGTAACGCTTTCAGTAGGGGATTTAACATATTTAAATACCGCATATGTATGTTAGTGTACAACTAGCCTTGCAACCATCCTAGATACCTAGTTACATATAATGAAGTGGAAGACATGACAATTACGAACAACAAGAACCAACGTTAAATGAAAGCTCTTGGTTATCTCTGATGGGTTATAAAGAGATATTTTAGTCGAAACTCTAGATCGATTAGGCTCTTTGAAAAGCTGTTCAAAGATGACATCTTAATGCACATTCTGATATTTAATATGTTTCTTAATTTTCGTAATTTTTTCTTCCTGTAGCTTTGTTAGCTGCTATTCCAATACTGGATCCAGCTCTTCTGAAAATACGTAAGTTTAAAATTTATGAGATGTCATTCAGTGACCAATATTTCTGCACCCAGACAAAAAGAGAAGAAGGGTGTACTACATATATAATTAAACGCGAAGTAGCGCAGTTTTTTTTTATAAATGTTTACGTTATATTATTAAACCAATAGGAAGCCCGCATCATTTTAATACCGTAGATCTCAGACACTTTAGTATAAAATCTGTGTTGGAAATCTTGTCGATTGAATTTCCACATTATTTAATTTCTTAGTACATTTTGAATAATTTTTCAACGTTACGTAAATATCTATCCATTTTCATACGTTAATTAATAGTTCAACAATGTAACCGATCTTACATCGTTGAGAAGCACCACATGAGAAGCACCCACATTCTAGTGTCCAAAGCAGGAAGGACATTTTGTCTTATATCGTTGAAGCCTGGCCTCAGATTTCTAATAAATAAAACAGTTTTGGCTTTCATAAATATCGTCCAACTCAACTGCTGGTAATTTGTCTTGTTACCAGCATTATACAATAAGAATTTTGATTTATCAGATTAAGTCGTGCTTGTACGCCATGTAAGATCGGTCCTGATCAGAAATTTATCAGGCTATTTAGAGTTCTGAATTGACTTATTCTGATGTAAAATGAAATACAGCCGAGGAATCTTCCCTTGCGCTGTATTATCTACAAAAAACTAGCACCATTTCATTGCATGTATATTTTTGCCAGTCAACACCATTCAGTGTTTTATATTTTATGTCCACATAAAGTAAGTAAGCCACAGCTTGTCGTCATTCTCTTACTTTCTTTTTGTCGAACTCTTCTTTTTTTTTAAATGTGAATTGCTGTTTTTATTTAATATTAAAACACTGTAACATTCACAAAAATGTTTAGGTAATTTATTACTTGTTTCTAAGTTATTTTTATGGGCTCTTATAATATTTCACTGCCTGACAGCTCTTATATGAATATTTAAATCACCTATTACTCGTTTGCAGTTTCTTAATGACTATGTACCCACCTGTTTCCATAAGGCACTTTGTGCGTCTTCTGTGTTCTGTTAAGAAAGTATCTTAAAACTGCTTTACTGACAATGGCTGATATTAGTATCGGTAGCTCCCGGGACACTTAGCCTTTATTATGCTATAAGTAACTTTCATTTCTGCAGATACTTGTACTTTTTCTTCTGTATTAGGTTCCAAGTTGCCGGATGAACAAAAAAAAAAAAAAAAAAAAAAAAATCGTCTTGCTTAGCTCGTCCATGCCGAGCTGGTATTATCAATCAAGCCAGTTAGGAAGTGACTTGCCGATAAATTATCCAACAGAATTAATCAAAAGAGAGCTGCTGATTCCTATATTGACACTGTTTATTTATTTGAAAGCCGTGTATTCTTGGTAACCGTAACTGCTTTTTAATATGAAACAATCAAAACTTTGCAAAAGAACACACATAACGAACATAAGAAACATAAAGAAGACACTTATTAATCTGAACGTACGTTTCGTCCGAAAAAAGATTTTTTTCGACCTTTTTCAGAAGTCCACACACAGTACTCAACTGTACTGTACGTGGACTTTTGCTGAAGAAAGTAGAAAATTTTTCGGCCAAATCGTACGCCAGACGGATTAGACTTTATGTGTGTTGTTTAGCAAAACTTTTTGTTTCATATTTTAGGCACCAGTTCTTTTTTCTTTTTAATGTGAGCCCTTTAAAACCCAATTGGTGTAATTCCATTGCCTGGTCTTTTTTGTTAGGGTCACAGAAGTGTTCAACAAAGGTCATTTTATTAAAATCACAGATGTCAATCCCTCAGAAACCGTGTAAATAGCAGCACTAGTTGCTGTGCAACATTGAATTTCTTACGATAACCCTAATAAAAACTTGAATATCTCAAAACTAGAAATAATGGAGCCATAACCCTTGGGCTTTAAAAGAAGTCATATATATATATATATATATACGCTCTTTTATGGAACTATGATATAAAAGAATTTGATTTTAAAAGGTGCATACAAAGTCAGATGTAAGAATATTTGCATACATCTCCTGCTTTGAAAAATAAAATTTCGATAATTTTACGAATATTTTAGCTGAATTGTATTCAGTTTATACTTTCTATTTTGAGATTCGATGGCACTGATGAACAACCTAATTTTTGATCATTATTTTTAGCCCCTCCGGCATACGGACCACCACCTTGTTTAAAACTTCCTGCGAAGGTACTTTTTGACGTGTCTAAAGGAGTAGATCCAAAGCCACTGAATCTTAATTTGGCTCTTTTGTTGCCAGCTAAATGCCCGTGTCTTCCACCAATTCCAGGTAATTATCCAATCGAATAACATTTGTTCTCTATGTATTGATCTTTTTAAAATGTATTATTTGACTATTAACTATTGTAGTCATAGATATCTACTCCAACACAAAAATATTTTTTTTAGGTCCTTTCATTGTATTAATTCTTGGATACAAAATACCACCTCCGGCTCCTCCAGCTGCTCAGCTTTCTAAAGAGATCAAAGTTATACTGCTACCAGCACCTAGCACTTTAATTATACCCTCCTGTGTAAAAGCAGAACCAGTATATCAACCACCTCCTCCACCTCCACCACCAGTATTCTTACCTTACTCTACAATTAATTGTCCGCCAGGAGTGGACCTCACTTGCCCCATATGTGTTCCTGCTTTGGACCCCAAATTGATACCATTGTTCTGTGCGGCCAAATTCGGTGAGTAGCTTTTTATAGCGGTTAATCTGCTTGGTGACTTTATGTATATTGAATGTTTATGAATAAATTCTGAAAATTTTATTTATCTAGATGCACAAGATTAAAAAAATGTTTTGTTGGATTCAACAAAACTTTCGAGTATTTAGTAAAAGTATTTCGTAATTTTATACAGGGAGATTAAAATTAAACTGACGGTACTTAGAGGCTCGTGCCTCCAGTTATACTAAACATCTGAATGAAACTTATAGATCATACAGACAAGGTTTAAATCGAAAAAAAAAAGAAGCAGTTTGAAAATTTTTCAATAGATGGCGCTGTACTACCAAAACAATACTCAAATGAAACCGCAAAAGTTCTGTGTTCTGTGCACGCCTTAATTTTTCCATCCTTACAAATCCCTAGTCGTTATTGTCGAGGATGTAAGTGGATGAGTACTAACCATCGCACATCCTACAGACAGACCAGACTCATTTCCGCTCGCTGCGCTGTTAACACAGAAAATTGTATCATATGAATGGGGCTCTACCAATTCTCATATGGTGCAATAACGAACGGTACTTTCGCCATTCGTCTCGGTATGGAGTGGATTCACTGCGAATTTAATTTTGCCCCTTTACTTCTTCGAGTGAATCACACTGAATGGGTTTCTTTTGTGTACAGTCACAAGTGACCAATGCAGAAGGCTCTTGGAGAATTCCAGAGCAACTGCTCATACGGCAAGGCATGCAAAGAATGTAATTTAACTTCGCTGATAAGCGTGTCATCTCGTGCACTTTCTGAGTTGTAGGCCCAGCAAGATCATCAGATCTGAACCAGTGGCGTTTTCTCAGGGTGTGCAAGTCGTGTGTTAACGCCCAATCAAAAACAGAAAAAAAAATCCTGCAATTTACTTGACTTTATTGTGAGAATCCTAATGTTTCCCCTTTTTTCCCTCACACCCCCTCCCCTCCCAGCTCCCAAATGACCAGACTACGAGCCTTCCTGTGTGGCAGTAAAACATGCTTGTCGAGATAAGCAAGGCGTTGGAGACGTCTCAGCTATATTCCCACCACTACTAATTGGAGCATGCGCTTTACGTCTTCTACCTCTTGCTTAAGCTAACCAAGGCGTTGAAACGAAATCCAACGCTTTCAGCTAGATAGCCAGAGGGGGTCACAAACACCCTCACTTCAGTAAAAGTACCCGTCCCCTTTGGGCTTCAGGTTTCACCCCCCCACGCATTTCCTTTCCTTTTCTCAGTTTTCTCCCTGCAAAAAAACATTCTTTTTTGAGAATTCGTACTGACCAGTTCTGTATCTCCTCTCCTGCGTTGATTTTCAGCTTTTTTTAAAATATGGCTTCTAATAGTGTTATCCAAACACTATTAAAAAGTGTTTTTCGTCACTTAGTTATGTTGAGAAAAAGAAAATAATTGAGAATGGTCGACCATGCCCTAATCTCACAATTTCGACGAATGTGAAAGGCAAAAGTGGTGTTGGATTTCAGAGACATTTTCGAATGAATTTATATGAATTATCAGACTAGCTTTGTGGATGCAGTGAAGAAAATAAGTTTTTCTGTTGGACATGCTTACTATTCTCAAACAAGAAAAACGTTTGGAATAATCAAGGCTATGATGATCTAAACCATCTTAATACCGCTGTGAAGAAGCATGGCGAATCTGAAATGCATCTTTCCAGTTTCATGAAATTTAATACTTTTGTATCAACTCCAGCGAGAATAGATGTTCTTTTAGATTCCCAACGAAGAAAGGAAATTGAGTTTCATAATGAGAAAGTAAAAAAAATCGAGAAATATTGAAGAGGCTTATTAATGCCGTCTGCTATTTAGCAAAGCAGGAGCTACCCTTCTGATCACATGATGAGCATGCAGAATCTTTAAATAAGGGAAACTATATGGAATTTTTAATAGCAAGTGCTGAATTTGATTCCACGTTAAAAGAACATTTACAGACTTCCACAGTTTTCGCGGCACTTCAGCAACCATTCAAAACGATTTAATTAATTCAGTTGCCGACGTTCTAAGGGATCAAATTTATGAAGAAATCCAGAACACGGATTTTGTTGCTATTATGTTTGATGAAACATCTGACATAAGCAACAAATCTCAGCTGTCAACTGTTTTGCGGTATTTTTCCAAAAACGAGAAAAAAATTGTTGAAAGGTTTCTTGGATTTCGCGACATGAGCGCTGATAAAGCTGCAACAGCTCTTTCCAACCGTGTCTGTGAAATCATCAATATATATAAGTGTGAAAATAAATTAATTGCACAAACATATGATGGATCTTCGGTGATGAGCGGCCATCTCAATGGACTCCAAACCAAAGTGCTGGAAAAATACCCAAAAGCTTCGTTTACGCACTGCTATGCACATGTAATGAACTTAGTTTTGCAGCAATCATTAGAATGCAATAGAGAACGGAAAACATTTTTTTCCGGATTAAAATCGCTAACCGCATTTTTTTCACACTCTCCAAAGAGGCTACACGAACTTTCCGCTTTCATGTCAAGAAAACTGCCGTCATTAGCCAGTACTAGATGGAATTTTACCTCGAGGCTTGTCCACATGGTATGTGAAAATAGAGAAGCTTTAATTGCGTTTTTTGATCACGTTAGTGAAAGTGGAGATTTTGATAATTTAGCTGCAATGACAGCTAGAGGATTCTGCAGTTTCCTTAAAAATCTACAAAATATATTTTTAATAAAGGTTTTATCTAACCTACTTGCTTTCTCAGATGTCTTATTCGACATATACTGCAGTGCAAAAATGTCGATATTTTGTACTGCAGTAATAAAATTACGGAATTTAAAAATCAACTCCAAAAGGAAAGAGATCATTTTGAAACAGTGTGGTCTTCTGTTAATGAAGACGAAGAGTTAATTCAAATAAAAAAAAGAAGATTAAATAGTGAAACACGAAAGGATTATTGTCGGAGACTTTACTTCGAAATTATCGACAACATTAAAAACCAAATGTTAATTAGATTTGCAAGTTTTGAAAAATTGCAGTATTTTGAACTTCTAAATCCATGGAAACTGGTGTACTTCAGCAAAAGAGAAAATTTCCCTCATGATATATTGAAAAAGCTGCAACAAGTCTATGGGGATATTTTTAATTTTTCTAAACTGCAGAATGAGCTGCACGTTTGGTGCGCTTCCAATGAAGGACGGAATAAAACACCTATTGAAGTGATTAATCATTTGATAGAAATGAATTTAGTGAGTAGATTCACAGAAATCTATAAATTAGCCACATTGATTTCCACAATACTAGCTACAACATCGTCTGTAGAAAGATCATTCTCATCGTTGAAGAGGATCCACACATTCTGCCGCGCTACTCAGACTGAACACCGAATGACTAATCTAAGTCTTATTTCTATTGAAAAAGAACTGCTTTCTCAATTACGACGTGAAAATAAATCCTAATTTTATGAAGCAGTTATTCAGAAGTTTCTCCAGAAAGAAAGGCGGCTTGAACTAGAATTCAAATGAATAGAAGTAAATATGCATTTGATTTATATGTATTGTCTTATAATAATTTTAATGAAATTATCGTTTCTTACATAATAATAACCTCCCTTCTTTCATTTTTATAAATTTATTCTTAAAATGGCAAATGAGAACTTTTTTGCATTTAGATGTGCGAATTAGCCTGCTGAACAGCTGAGACATAAAACTACCCACACCGATCTATAGTTTTCACAACAAAACACGTAGATATATTGATAAATAAATTACATGCATCTTAAATTAACTTTCAACTTTAAAATTTTGAAACAAGCATATCGAACTGATTTTGTTAAATATAGATGAATATTATACAAATTTGTTTTTCTTATTATTAAAATTCTGTAAAGGGAATCTCCGTAGTATGTTCCTAAAAATGGGAATGGGCAGGTTAACCCTGAGTTCCAATTTCCCCGCAGCTGTTTGAGCACATTTCTGCCCTTTTTAAAACCGGTCACAGGGCTAATACAGTTTCCAACGCCCTAAGTTTAAAGTCACGAGACGCCACTGATCTGAACCCCTATGACTTCTGGCTGTGGGGTTTTTTAGATTGCGTTTATCAAGAACGTGTAACTAATAAAGCAGTGTTAAAAGCCAGAATCGTTCGTCAATAGAAGCGGAGCTTTGAAATTTTCAGTACAGTCAGTTAATTTTAACCATCCTGCATTTTTTTTTAAAGTTAATTATGTGAAAATAAAGAAAATAGAATTGAATCAACATAAAATATAAAGGAAAATATTGTTAATCTAACAAGATTATTCAATTGAAAAGAGAACTAATTTTCTTAAAAAGGATAGAAATTTTAAATAGCTCAAAAGCAACTGCACAGTTTTATGTTTTATCATAGTTTTTTAATTCTTTGTCATACCGCAGCCAGCAACACATATTTTGTTGTTGGCTACGATATTATTTAAACTTCCGACATTACTTTTATTTTTGAAGAACTGACAAGTTTTTTGAAAAATATGTATCAGAAATGGCAAAGACTGGCAATGCATTCAGCATTTTTTATATAATGTAAGATGAAATTCGTTATTTGCAAAATGCATTAATTAATTATGCTTATGTATTTCTGCAACTGAATGTAAAATTATTAGTACAAGGATCATATAAGTCCTAGATTTGTTAAAATTCGAAACTTTTGAAAAATTTTCTAAAATGGTCTGATATTAAAAAAGCGGTCCTGCTTTTGATAAAATACGGAAAGAAGTTCTTTCGAGTACCTTAAATAATTGGACATTTTAGGGCAATTATTCAACAGTTCGGAATTTTAGCAAATTCAGGACTCGTACGAACCCTGTAGAATGTGGCTGAAGACAGCTATCGGCGTGCTTTAAACGGTCAAAATACGGTAAGAATAACCATGACGAAGAGATATCTCTATGGACTAAGGTGGCAAAAAGTATTTGCACAATACTTAAGTAACGTCATAACAGACCAGTTTCCTTGATTAGTTTGAACTTGAAGTTGATTTTTGATAGACGAAGCATACATTACGAATTTTTTTCTTCTCAAATTACATTAAAGCAATTTTTTTGTGAATTTTCTACAAACTTAGCGCAGATAATCTATTGCCCAAGAAAATTAACTTTGTGTAATTAGTTATGTGAAAACTAACACACTGGCGGCATTAATTTATTGCTTCAGGGTAGGAATTTCTCCGAAATATATTGATGCTAAATAATAACGAGCAGCATTTCAAGTGGTCTACATAGAGTCCTTTCGCGCCCAACAAGCCACGGATCACAACTCAACATTTTTATTCTTTCCATAGCACAACAATTGATGCAAATTACGCATTAAAATCACTCTGTCATTTTGCTTCAGTTGTTTTTGACATTATTAAACTATGCTTAATACTTAGTACATATTTGGACGCAACTAGAAATGTTCATTGCGTGCCATTAAATAAAGATCAATTGTAAATCGTGATTAATTTGAAGAAGCACCCAGCCATCAATGTAAGCAGAATAGAGAAGGTATACGACTGAAAAACCAGAAGATAAGTTCGTTCTATTACAAGTAAGATATGTTTGTAATCTGTCCGGATAACTATTACAAGTTTATAAACCCGTTATAATGAATTTAATTACTGTAAAACTTAAAACAACGTGTTTATCAATGTAATGAGTTTAAGAGTTACTGTCATGATACTAAACTATGTGTTGTTATGCTTTTTTTTCAGCTGCTATTGCATCGATTGCCAGCAAAGGTAATATTAATATTATAAATAATTGTTTAATGATGCATTTACTTTTATTAGTAGTCATTGTTCTTCATAATTTTACTTTAAAGCATTATACTCACACACAAAAATGAATTGTCCAGGATTATTCTAAAATAATATGGCAAATTTCAGGAGGTGACAGAACAGAATAATTAGAAGAATATGTTACATTCAGGTGCATGTTGGTTTAGAAATAGTTTTTGGTCATTAATTGATGTAAACAAAATAAATATGTTTATTTTTGTTCTAGTCCAGCGTTGACGAAAGACTAAATATTTATTTAACTATTTTGATTTCAAATCGTTTTCTATCGAAGAGAACTAATTTTACTTTCCTCAGATAATTTGTATTTATTTAATGCTGCAGAATAAGGCAACAAGCTTCCAAGTTTGCTTTTGATTATTGTTACTGCGTTTCTGTAGTTCTTTCTGATCGAGTAACGATTTATAGATGAGAATGTTGACTAGTGAGGAATCATCTTCGGTTATTGGCAGAAATTTATAATACTAAACTATATATATTATAATGCTAAAAAAAATTGGAACATCTTTTTTTTTTTTTTTTTACAAATAGCAAATAGCAAATTTTTAGATTATGTTAGAGTAAATAAATCTGATATTTTTTGCAGCTTCTTTTTCTAAAAGAAATTTAGAAATTTCATACGCAGTTTAGAATTAGTATATTCACTTTATAAAATATTTGTTGTTAAAACTTGCAGTATATCTTTAGGTCCTGTGACATATGGCGCAGTAGCCCCAGCTCTTGTACTTCCAGAGGTGACAGTTAAAGGTACGCAAAATTCTTGTTTATACAAACACCATTATAGTAATACAAATATGCATGTTTATTAATACCTCTTTCTTTCTTAATATACAACTTTTCCGTTACTAATTCTGTCAACTTCCTTGTATCTTTTTAGCTGTGAAAGAATATAACGTCAAGAAAGTCACAATCACAATATCAGGTATTTTATTTTAATATATTTCAATATAACAGATCAGTAGGTATCTTGAGCTGGCAGAATTTTGGCATGCTTTTCTTCCAGAAAACCTTTTTTTAATGCTTTTGCCATTTATAGAGAGCAACAGGTTTTACTAGTAAGAAGTGCGTCAATGATTTTTCTTGATCGTTATAGTGTTATGTATAAGGCTGATAAGTTTAAGCGTCATATAAATAGGAATACCTGCTAGATGAGATTTCAGTTGCTATTCCAGATAATACAACCCATATTTTCACTGTACATTATGGAAGACTTGTCAAATCTTTGCAGTTGATTCGTCAGATGAGACAGGTCTTTTTCTTGTTATTACATAGGGATTCTTTTTTTATATGAGTCTGAGATTTTAAGGTGCTATGCAAAAAGCGACAACCATTTCTCTCACAGCTGCATAGAGATTTTTCGAAACGAGCCAAAGTCATGAAGTTGATGCGCGAGGCGATACATCTCTTTTACTCGTAATTACACAGGAACTTTGCGACTCAGTAGCTTTGCAGTTATTGTGAGAGACGAGGAAGCCCTTTCATCTCATTGCTGCATAGAGATTTTACAAGAAAAAAGGCTTTGTGGTTGATGTGCAAGACCAGATAGACAATTTTATCGCTTTAGATCCATAATTAGTATCGAAATAAATATGCCACTCAGTGTTTTGTGCTGATACACTCAAATAAACCATCTAAACTTTTCAAGTTACTTCTTTAAATATTTGATATTTGTTTACCTAGTTGTTGATTGATTTCCAATAGTTTAACAACTATTGAATATACTGCGGCGTCATCAATCAGCCACAGTTTAAAAACTTTTTTTGACCTGATTCGTTTTTGTCATTGCTTCAGTAAGTTTTAGTTGCGAAAATTTTAAAAAAATCAGCACAGACGTTTTTCCGATTAAATATTGAATTGACAAAACTACATTAAAAGATACATACAAGGAAAGCAGCCTTTCTCAGGCGTGCAATACTTAGTTCAGCAGAAGTAAAGTTCGTTCATCGGAGTGCTCCGATAATGGCGAGAGTACAAACTTTTGAGGCCCATTCGTCTTGAGTTCTCTGGGGCATCTCCCGAGATATCTCATTTCTCTCGTCAGCTGCAGTGGCCATTCCTATTTCTCACGTGGTTCCTAGGGTCATAGGTGTACGATCGCAAGTCCTGCTCCGCCATCTGATTCGTAGGATTGCACATTCACACGTCACAAAGTGACGTGTGCCGATAGCAGACTTTTGGAACAACATTCAACCAGAGGGGTTCTGGGATCCTTCAATGTTCAAGCCGTAATGCCACATGTTTGTCACCTTAGAGACATTCGGGCGCCAGGCCACAAATTTGAAAGGTTACCTTAAGTGAAAAGCAAATGTTGAAAACCACCGCTAAGTGTTGGGGGGGCTAGTTTCCTGGTTGAGGCATAGAACGCTACAATGTCCTCTGAGTGTCGGAGCAGATACATCTAATAAAATTCTAGCGTGCTTTGCTGAAATTTATCACGGTAATCATCCTATTCCATTACAGGTCTTCCACCTGCAAAATGCGAGCAAGGGTTGCTAAAACTAGAACAAATCCTCGTCCCGCCATTGCCTCCTTATTTACCATTGCCTCTGCCTCTACCATTCCTCATTTTGTCCATATGCAGCTGCCCGCTACTGTTGGCACGTAAGTACAGAACAAATTGAAATGACTGTTTAAGGTAATTTCAAAAACTATTCAAATTGTAACTTTAACCAATGTAACAATACAACGCATAAACAACGCTAATTCGAAAGATTTTTTTGGGGGGGAGGGTGGTTATTTCGGTATTTCAGCTTATTTGTATGATATTTTTAAATTAATTAATTTTTTTTTATAAGTGGATATTCGGTAGCATTCAGCAAAAACGATGATAAATAATGGAATGTATAAGTGAAACCGTCACATTTTAACTGCCATGCAGATGTCTTCTGACCTTATAAATCCGCATATGTCTTCTGACCTAATAAATCCGCATTAAAGATATGTTGTCAACTTTTATATCTTATTTGCACGTAATGATAAAAAATCATTTTCTTTCTTTCTCAATTCTATTTTTAATTGGAATCATTAAAAAAAATCAATTGTCCTAACCTTATAACCTCTAAATGTACAGAAGATTGCCAAATTATTAGGGGCATTTGCAAAAAATTATGCTTCTGTATTTTGTATATGAAAAATAATTATATAAACGCTATTAGAATAAAATGAATGATTTTATTTTTATTTATTCTACATTTCTTCATTATTTTCAGTAAAAAATAATAAAATACATAAAATAAAAAATACAGGATAAAATAATGGCAGTAATGTCAGTAAGTATTTTTTGTCGCATTTTCTTTGTCTTCTGTACGGCTATGCGTACTTCATAGCTCTATATTTTTGTAAATAGGAAAATAATGTTTAACCGATTATAATTCAAGAAATGTTAGTGTAAAATGTCTTCGTTTATGGTAAATATCTTTTGTCACGTACACCAGGCAACGATACCACAGCGTTTCTATCACTCTGCAGCTCTTTCACGATTGAAGTATTTTAAAACACAAAATTAGCTGTGAAATTTAATCGACAGCTTATTATTTGAGTAGTATACACATGCAGAATATTGTAAATTCATGCAGGGTGTTTCACGAAGGACCCCTAACTTTGAAAATAAATAACTCAAAAACGGTAATTGATAGAAGCATGATACCAGTGATGTGTATATCAAGGAAATTAAGAATTTGATACAGAAACCACAAAATTTTAGTTACAAATTGCGCCGAAAGATGTGGTTGCGATGGATCGAAGAAAATTCCCGTTTCTCGTCACCATGACCGCTCCACTGTCCCAAACTTATCGTTTGGGTTGCAATCTGATGCAAAGGCGTCGTTGCACCTTCTTTCTTTCGATAAACGATGATGATTGAAGGTATATTACGCTTTCGAAACATTTGACGCCACTTAACAATCGTTGGATGATCGACCGTGTATGGCAGGGTTTATGCAAGATGTGGGCTTGCCTACACCATACGCAAGACTTTTTGACTTTCTGGACAAATAAGTCGATGATGAGTTATTGCGTTGAATTATTCGATAGTTATGGGAAAACGCATGAACTAACTTCACCCTGTCTTTCGACCTCACTCCCTTCTCCAACCCCCGAAATTTTTTCCTATGGATACGACCTTGGCGTGTAGTTTGGAATATGCACATATTAAACAGATTTTATGTGATTGTTCTCGGTGTCCGAGCTCTCTTTTAAGCATCCGTATTACCACTTATAGCGCCATCTATCGATGCAATATGAAGCTAAAAATTTGTGCCATCAGTATCAAATTCTTGCGGTTTTTAACACACTGACTACGGTTTTTAACTGATACCACTTGATTCGTGCTTCTATCTATCAACATTTTGAGATATTCATTTGCAAATTTAGGGGTTCTTCGGGAAATACTCCTTACCTGCTACGTTTTATCACTCCAAACTTCCAATCTGCAGTCAAATGCACTCGAACTGATCGCAAAAATATTTCACTGTCCTAATATTTGGCAACCCACTGTATGCGTCTCATTATAAAAATGAAGAGTATGTGGGTTTTGTAATAGTAACCGAAAAAAAAACACCATTTGCATTATCCATATCATGTTCGCATGATTCCATCGTCATATTACCGGGCTATATTTTCCACAAATCATCAAAAGTCACTAGTGGGATGAAGATCACATTTCTAATTTTAATAATCATTTACTTTGTGTTTCTTAAATTTAATCAGTACAAAATCTTGTATTCTAAATCATATTTGTTCTCATTTTTCTGTCACTTCAGCTTTTAATCTGTGTATACGCTTTTTCGTGTATGCATTATTCTTCCAATTTGTGTGACTGAGTTGTTAGTTTGGCTATTTTAGCCTAATTATAACGCGTTGTGACGAATGAATCCAGGTTCGATACACTGAGTTGGAATATAAGAAAAGCGCATTAGAATACTTGAAACAGTTTTATTTAAAAGAAACTATTGAAGCATAAACTTATTACAGTGGCTGGTGGTGGCTCAGCGAAAATAAAAATACGTCCTATAAGGACAGTGAAAATAAGATGGAATGATTTAAAAATTAAGCCAGCGCAGGATTGCCCAATGGCGAGAACGAAAATTTGGCGGAGATAAAAAACGCCAATCTCAAAGCAACCCTAAAACTTAATCCAATAAAATTAAAACGATGGAATCGCGAGCAAATAATTTTAAACATATAGCAGGGCAAAATAATAATAATAATAATAATAATAATAATAATAATAATAACGCCAACACCATACCAAAAAGGGGTGAGCAACAAGCCGTTGCTATTGAAAAAGGACGTAATATAATCTATTTTTAGCCCAGAAAGGCTCCAAAGGTCTGATGAGACAAATAAACAATTAAGCATACGGGAAAAAGCGAATAAACAGATTAAAAGCCGAAGTGACAGAAAAATGAAAACAGAAATAATTTAGAATACATGATTTTGAATAGATTAAATTTCAGTAACACAAAGTAAATGATTATTAAAATAAGATATGTGGTCTTCATCACAATTAGCTCGTTTGGTAGGGTATAATGGAGGACCAGGACGGACTTGACCCAATAAAGGGACATCAAGTTTCTGCTCAAACATATTTGCGAGAGAATATGGAGTTTCACAATTTATCAAGATTCTAATATAGTTCTGTATTAATCAAAGTCTTAACATGATAAATTTTTAAATCAAATCGTTGTTAAAAACCTTCAAACTGTTTCAGCCTTACAAGAGTTTTCTCAAACGTGTTTTAAGATTCCATTGTATTACTGCAAGTTAGGCATAAATGTTTGAATAATGCACTAAAATAAGTAAAAGCTAATTAGAAAATCAAGTGCAAAAAAACCATAGCCTGTTTCAATTTTTTTTCTATGCCAAAAACCAAAGGTACACTTATTTATATACTATACAGACACTTTAAAATTCAGAAATTTTTCGAACTTCACAAAAAAAAGCTGTTGTATTATTGAGTAACACTGGCCAGAAATTTCACAAGTAATGTCTAATATTGATATTCATTTTTGGAGAAATAAAATTATATTTTTAAAAATATAAATTTTTATGAAACACGTCTAAACATTTCAATGTTATATTTTTAATACAATATTTGATTTGTCAAAAGAATTTTGAGACTTCAAAACCAATACTCAAATTTGAAATGAAAATATACTATGCAACAATGTATTCTATGATGAATTATAAGTATTTTAAAAAAATTATTTTTTTCTGCAAACAATGTACATTTCTTTTTTATTCCATTTAAGCAACTGACAATTACAAAGTATTTTATCCTAATATTGTGAAATTTCATTTTTCTACATAAAATCATTGGTAAAGGATTATGAGTTTTTCTCTTTCATTATGAGTTTTTCTCTTTCAGCACCTGGAACTAAAGCTCTAATATTCAGTGCATTACCTCTTCCACTACCACCACCACCAAATAAACCCATTCCGCTATCAAGTGCAATATTCTTAGCACCATTACCTCCGAATGGAATTTTACCAGCTTGTAAACCGCCTCAACCACCATACGCTCCACCATTATTACCACCGTATGGTAAGCCTCCACCTGCTCCTTTACCATTATATGGGCCACCACCTCCAGCACCGCCACCTCCTCCAGCTTATCCTCCACCACCACCGCCGCCACCTCCACCTGTTCCACCATATGTTCCTCCTCCTCCTCCCCCACCACCACCGCCGCCACCACCACCTCCACCACCTCCGGCATATGGTCCTCCTCCACCACCGCCGCCACCACCACCGCCGCCGCCGCCACCACCAAAGCCTCCAGCATATGGGCCTCCACCACCTCCAGCATATGGTCCTCCTCCACCGCCGCCGCCACCACCAAAGCCTCCAGCATATGGGCCTCCACCACCGCCAGCATATGGTCCTCCACCACCGGCGCCACCTCCTCCTCTTCCACCATATAAACCACCACCTCCACCACTGCCACCGAAACCTCTAACCCCTCCAGCTTATCCACCACCTCCACCAGCTTACCCTCCACCTCCAGAACTGCCAGCACAACTTCCGTACAATATGCCGCAATATGATGCCTCTGGTCCACCAACATCTGATGATTGTCCTTTGCTGTATGACACGACATGCCCGATTTGTGAGCAGCCAAAACTTGCAGACTACTTGCATGGAATGTTCTGCAACCATAAGTTTGGTGAGTTTCATTTCTTTTATTTCAGTTATCTGATCAGCTTTATAAATACAACAAAATTTCGCACATACCTTTGAAAAGTAGAAAAGCGATTTTTATGCCAAATGTATCATAGGAAAAAGTATTTCTAGCGAAACAATCTTAAGAGTTTTTTGTGTTAAACAGTTTATCAACTATTGTTAATTATACATCTGTATAAGCCGTCTATTGGATAAAACGATAAAAAAGTGCAGACTATTTCAAAAAGCTTTTTCGTTTTACATGTGGTAGCACATACACACTCTAATCCAATATACATTAATAATAATTTTCTTCCTATTATAATAATGCGTTCAGGGGTGAATTGAAAAAAAAAACTATTTAAATAATTAAAAGTGTATGTTAGAATCATAATTTCGTGTTGATTTTTTTATTTCCGTATTTTATCAAGATCTTCTCTTAATAAAGGTCTTCTCTTAATTTTCCACTTCGTTAGCTACTTAAACGGTTTCTGTCTGTTACTTAATATACAACATGTCGTCGTAAGTAAAGAGGAAGGATAAAGGAGTGCGTAAAAAAATTTCTCCCAATATAATAAACGATTTTTAAATTTTGATGATCTAAACAGGCTTCCTCAACACAACACATTGATATATCAACAGCTCCATTTTATTTTTACACGAATACTTGAAATATTTTGCAGAGGATTTTGTATTTGTGTACTACGTTGTATAAGCATTTGTGCGTATACCGGGTGATTCAAAATAGATGTTAAGGCGATTATTTTTTAAACCGTAAGTGATCGAAAACATACTTTCAATTAGAAAAGTTCGTCAGATTAAGAATAGCTTTCAGATATGGCATTTTTTTTACTGGGGATTGTATACATATTAAAATACGAAATTTAACTTTTAGACAGTCCCTCCTTTCCTACCCTTTATATTTAGAAGAATGTTGCTCTTTGCCTAAGAAAATTGATAAAACAAATCCCGCGTCTCTACGTGGAATAGTTTCAGAGATATATCAAATTGAAAGTTTTGGCATGTGTCGCCAAGCAATAAGGGATGTCTCCAAAGTGAGAAAAATGTAATTACTTTTCAACTGACGTTAATTTATGTTAATAGTCACTCGATAGACACAGAATAGCTGACTTCTCAAGTCCTAATTTAGCTAGAATTTTCTTATAACACATACGTGGCAGCTTCAAGTGAAAGTTGCCACACCATTGTAACCTACACCATTATTTTGTCATTCTATTTTACATTTTAAAATTCCTTCTCTAGAAACGTGACGTAATAAGTGGATTCCCCCCCCCTAAAGACTAAATTATCGCTAATTTCATAAAGCAGTACAAATAATTTTAGGTAAAACTGTACTTGTTAATTTTACACATTTGAACGTGTTTAATTACCTTTCAAAACAATGGGATCATTATTTAATTTTCATCAACTCATAGTTGGTCCCCTGAAATAAAGATTTTTTCACCTGAAAACCGAAGCCAACACAGTAGGTAAAGTGGTGTAAGTCATCAATTTTAACATTAATTTTCTCGCTTACTATTTCACTTAGAGACACGGGATTTGTTTTATTAATTTTCTTTGGCAAAGAGCAACATTCTTCTAAATATAGAGGGTAGGAAAGGAGGGACTGCATAAAAATTAAATTTCGTATTTTAATATGTATACAACCCCCAGTAAAAAAAATACCATATCTGAAAGCTACTCTTAATATAACGAACTTTTCTAATTGTAAGTATGTTTCGATCACTTACAGTTTAAAAAATAATCGCCTTAACATCTATTTTGAATCACCCGGCATATGTATATATATATATATATATATATATATATTGTGAAACCTCCGTAAGTTGGACACCTGCGGTTCCTTGAAAAAGTGTGCAGCTTTCAGAGGTGTCCAAATGGAAGTATATTTCAATGTTATGGACTTGTTCTATTATCCAGAAAAGTGTCCAAGTTATGGGGGGTGTCCAACTTGGGAGGTTCCAATGTATATATATATATATAGGTTTTTTTTTAAAGAAATTCGTACAATTTTAGCTTTTTAATTATCTAATTTTTATTGAACTTGAACACAAAGTGATTCAGACTTTTTTTTTTTTTTTAGGTTTACTTGTAGCTATCGGAATAAACAATAAAATAGAAGTGCAAAGTAAGTAACCATTTTAAGCAATCTTAATTTAAAAAGTTAAACATTATAATCTAAAACGAAAAGAACAGCCACTCTTAAGGAGTGAAATGACTGCCAAAACATTCAACCCCTAAAAGAGAAAGTAATAACATCTTCTATAGCAATAATTATAAAATTTTCTGAAGTAAGGTGGCATTTAAAGTCTTGCTAACAAGTGTAAGCGTTCTGCATACAAATTTCAAAGAAATATCTTATAATTATTACTTTCAGCTCCTTATGTTTGATTATCAATCTACCATCAGCGGATATAGCTGCCAATTCTTCAGTCAGTGTTAAACCATAATCTAAAGTTTCTATGAATTGTTTCCTAATCCAATGTTATCTCCGAGTATTTAGTCATATTAAGCGATCAACTATTATTAAAAATTTTTCATTTATGCAAGCATCATTTATCAGAGGAAACATTTATAAATTATTTTCCATGGCTTTTCTTTTCGGAATCTATAATTTTTTTTATCTAAAACATTCATTTTGTTAGTGAATGTGAGAATGCTTTCCCCCGTTTAATTTGCTAGTTTTTAAAGTATTTAGCTGCTAAAATGTAGTGACCAAATGCTGTAATTATTAGTCCAAAATTTGCACCGAAGGAGGTTAAAAAACTATAATTATTTAATTTTTTCAACAAAGCGAAAGCTGTTCCTTTTGTAGCTCGTGTACATGCGTAACGATATATGTGAAAAAAATATAAAAAATAAAGCAACCAGTAATGTTACTTGATCGTAATAAAAGTTGTCTTTAGGAAAAACTGACTTGAAAAAGAGTGCTTACTTTTATTTTTGCATCTTGGCATACATTTACTGCGATACCACAAGCTGCAACAATAAGTATTCTAAAATAAAATAAATAAAAACTTTGTGAAAAACACACTCATAAAATGTTACTTATAACACGATACGATCATTTCGACCAAAAATTCTTTCCTTCTTCATGAGTCAAAGCCCTTCGTCTCACTAAACAGAGGGAACTGAAAGAGATAAACAAAAAGCATGTTGCCACATGGAAAAAAGAAAAGGCGAACAAAACTACGGAGAAATAGGGGAAGGGATAAAAAGAAAAGAAAAGAAGGACAAACAAAATTACATAAAGAAATAATAATAACAGTAATAATAAAAATCAAAAAGGAACACGCGAACACAAAATTTTTTTTAATAAATGCAACATGCAGGACAGCGTATTATATAAATTTTTTTAATTAATTAATGAAAATAAAATAATAAAAAACATACAGGAAAGACAGAAACACCCACAAAAACCAAAACAAAATAAAAAAGACAAACAAAATAATAGATTAGGAAGAAAAAAAAGAGGTTAGAAAGAAAAGAAAAAAGGTAGGAGAAGAAAAGGGGGCAGTAGAGGAAGGAAGTAGATAGAACCTTACAACAGCAGCTTCCAAGCAGAATGAACGAAAGGCACGAAAGAAACATTGTTCACAAGACGTTCCAAGTGCTGGGTAATGGAAAAACCTTCCAAAAAATCAAGATGGGACAGACTGAAGAGTGCACAATATCTTAGCCTTAGAAAACTGAAAACGATGATTAGAATTCCAACAATGTGAGGCAATAGAATATGTGGAAAGCTCGTTCTTAGAAACATACCTCTCATGCTCTTTGAGCCTAAATTTGAGAGCTCTTCTGGTCTGACCAATATAGCCCAAATCACAGGATCAACAAGGAATGAAAAAAGCACCCCAACGGTTCTCAGTAGGAATAGGGTCTTTAAGGGAAGAAAATTTAAGTTTATTAACAGGTTTAAAAATGACTTTGAAACCGAAATTTTGTAGAATAAAGGTGAAAAGAAAGGTAGTACAATTAATTATGAAAATTAATAGTAGTAGTAGAAGTATTAGTCTTATTAAATTTAGAAAGAGCTTTATCAATATTAGAGGGGCTAAAACCACGAGAGACAAGACAGCTAAGGATTTTAAGTAATTAATCTCATTATTAAGAGATGAAGAGTCAGAGGAAATTTTGATAGCACGAAACACATTGTAAAAAGCAGAAAGTTTTTGCTGGGAGTTCCCTAGAGCACACATTAAGAATCTCTGTTCTATAGGGTAAGCAGCTGAGAATTGACACCTTGATAAAGTGAAAATCGATTGTTTCCGAAATAATTCGGTAAAAAAGAGACACCTGTAACACTTTCGGAGAATTGAATATGTATCAGGATACCGCTAGAGAGATGCCGTAGAACAGTGGTCCCGAACCCCAGGTCCGCTGGATCAAATAGGACCGAGCAGCCCAAGGGAAATATAACATTATTTCCATTTCATTTACTGTGATGTTTTTTTCTCGGGTTTGTGCTTATACCGTTCGTGCTTATATCTTGTAACTATTTAAAATCAGTTTATTGCTTATTAAACATTTCAGGATTATAAATTAAAGTCACAGTCACTTAAATCTTTATTGTCACTTCCGACAACCTATCAGTGTGGAGCGGCATTTTCTGCCGTGACAGCAACAAGGAAAAAAAAAAAAAAAAAAAAAAAAAAACGGAATTAACTGGACATAAGCAACACACTTCGCGTGTCAGTGTCACCTGTTACCGCGAAATGAAACCGACTCGTTGCAAAGAAACAAGCTCAGGATTCTCATTAATAATTCAGAGTTCTAGCTAGTTAAAATGTTAAATCACTTTATATTCATTTTTTGTGCAGCTGTATTTTATTTTGAGAAGGCACGTTTAAATACAAATAAATTAAAATTATTAATCCAAAACAACGTCAAAATCAGAATAATGAATGCCTCCGGTCCCCTCTCAGTGGCAGCGGTAAAATTATCAAGCGCTGACCGGTCCAAGACGATAAAAAGGTTAGGGAACACTGCCGTAGAGCATTTTGATGAATTTACTATCAATAGAAACCACTCTAACTACTGCGTTTACATATTTCAAATAAACCACGCTTATTATATTTTAATGGGAGAAATATGATACAACTGATTTGTTTGCTGATTGAGATGGATTGAATTTACTAAACAAACCTTGAAATTTGATTTCCCAAAGACATATTACCATTTTAAGCATTAAAGATAATTGCAGTTTTTTTTTCTTTTTAACACAGTTTATTGGATTTAAAACAGCAAAAACACAATGGCAAAGTCTAAGGAAGGATAACGCTCGGTTCTCACTCATGTAAGGAATGTGCAACGTCACATTAAGATGCTTACTCTGTTTTACTCCCAAGAGTGATTATTCACTCTTTCTGTTTCAGAGTGTAGATTTATACGCTTAAACCCAAAGAGCGAAAAAAAAAAAAAAAAAAAAAAAAAAAACGATACATTGGGGAGCAATCCGTTGCCATGGAAACCTACAAGTATTTCCGCAAAAGTGCTCCTTAAGTAATCTTTTTTCTGAGAATTCCCGCCTGGCTTCGTCTTTTTTCTTAGAATTCCCCTCTTCGTTTCCTCTTTTTTCGGAGAATTCCCCTACTCGCTTATTGCTATATTTCGCCCAGCTCTTGTGATCGAAAAACGCTCCTAAAGGAGAAGACCACTTTTGAAAACTGGGCCAAAAATTGCTTCGACTGATCGAATTTCGCTCGTTTTTTTTTTAAGCGTGTAAACTTCACATACTTAGTATTGCATAGTAAAAGCTCCCTAATTTTAAAATTGAATAATTCTGAAAAATCGTGATAGATAGCCATGTTAAATTTATAGCATATTTATTAAACAAGGTGAAGAGATTTTTAAGTAATTTAAGCTACTTTCGATAGATGGAAATGTATGCTGTAGTTTCAGTGGCAGGGTTTTTGCTCCAAGATCTATCAGTGATCTGTTGATTTTGTTGCAGAAGTATAACAACGAGTTATTTACACTCACTAAAGTATCACTAAGTTCGATTCGGTCGTGTATTTTAAGGGACAGTATGCATTTTTGGAATATCGAAGATTAAATCACAACTTAAAGATGATTTTTCAAATTAGACGCTGTATGCGCTGCAGTAGTAATGTAAATAGTGTAGTACCTTTATATAGTTTTTCTCTCTTTAGGCGTTACTGCTAAAAAGTACTTTTCCTTGACCCGGGAAAATAATTTAAAGAGGATCTTTCCATCTTTTCCTGTTCAGGGTAATGTCTTTATCCAGATTATAATTTCTGAAAATCCCGTCTACTGAATTCTTCCAATTAATTTTTGAGGCTACTCTTTCATCGTCTCCTTTTCGAGAACCAATCAATGATGATAACTTTTGGCGCGCGTTTATAGCTCATTCTGCAAACATATTCATACCCTTTAAGTTTATTAAGTTCAATCATCTGTGGTACATCCTGTTTAGTTTCCATAATTTCTCGTATTCTAGAATTTGCCCTTTCTTCTGGTTTTTATTTTGTGGCTGATCTTCTCCGTTCATTTCAGTAGAGAGTAACTCCTTTTTAAAATAAAGATTTAAAATCCAAGTATCCCAGCCGTACAATATAATGCTTTGAATGATAGTATTAAAAAATTTGCTGCTCTGCTTTATAAATGGCTCTGTGGGGAAATAATAATTCGAATTAATGATTTGATCAATCTAAATCAGAGTTATGTCGTTTTGGAGTACAAGATAATTCTGATCCACTGAGTACAAGATAACTCTTACTCTTGTAGAAAGTTATCTTGTACTCAGTGGGGCAATCTGCGTTCCCCCCTCCCCCAGAAATGCGGGATAGGCAACAGAAGACATGAATAGTTAAATAATGTTCCGATTCGAAAACAGTTAACTGATTCCTTGCACGTGCATAAGAAGGCAGTCTGTCAACATTTAACAAGTGCCGGAATATTCAAGAGAAACTTAGTAATTTATTCAAGATGTTTGCCCGATTTTGCGTCACCTCCCCCTCCTAAAAAACGGTTTTTTAATGTAGTTATAGCTGTGATTCATCATAAAGTTGTAGAGGCAAGCAGAATTGGTTTTCATACTAGATCTCAATTAATTAATCAGAGCGATTACTTTCGGTGATTAATTTGGAGGACTACTGTCTTCCACAGCAAACATTCAACATTTAATGATAATTGGATGGTTGATTTGATAGGCATGTTCTTCCATTCCCGTTTAACTTGGATATGTCTCCATTACGTTTTTTGAAAAGATAAGTTTAAAATTTTCATTAAGAGGTTATTGTTTTATTTTTATTCATATAATTAATTACGCTTAGCAAAAATATCTTCTTTCTTTTTTCCTCCAGACGGAAGAGTGATTCCATTCAAAAAATCTAAAACTCAACCTGTTGATATAAAGAGTAAGTATTCCTTTGATTTTCTCTTCCCCGCATTTACTTTTATCTGAATACTGTGCAACTAAAAGATCTGATTTTTTTTTTTTTTTTTTTTTTCAAATTTAGCTGCAGAAAATAAAGTTATTATTAAGGGTAAGTTAACATTTTTGAGTAAACGTTTTATAAAAAATTACTTTTCTACAATATGTAAACACGTATACAAGCACACACACACATATATAAATCTATATAGATACTAAATTTGGTACTAAAATCTATTTTGTCATAGTAAAAATTTGAAAGAAAACCTTTAACTTTCAGAGCGTCGTAGAGAAAAGCTAAAAACAGATTTAATAGCATTAAATTCTATGCAGTTTAAGATTGAATAAATGCTCACTGGAATGAAAACTGAATAAATTATGAAACTAATTTTACAACATTCAAAAATAGCTTTTTTCCCTAACAAATTATATGCATTATTCTAGTGTTGTATGTCTGGGGGCAGAGGGGTGGCCTACCCACCTTTTATTAGAAAATCGTGCTTCGTAAAACAAAGTTACCAATCGTTTATGAGTAACAGAAAGGACTAACGAATTTTCTTTATTTGAAATTGCTTTAACTTTCCAAGCATAAAAATTTTCTAATTGAAGACGGAAGGAATTATGCACAGCAAATTAAAATATATGTTGTTCGTAAGCAATTGGTAAATGTTGTTGTACTACGAACTAATAAAAGTATCGGTTGCCCTTCCCTGCTCCGTTGCAATTTTCGAAACATTAGGAAGTAAAAAAAGCAAGAAAAGAAAGTTAAATCCGGATTATTAAATGGTTTTTAAAGGTACACATTAAATTATTATCCCCAATGTGCTGTATTGGCCCGGTTACTCGGGCAAATACGGTATATAAATTTACTAACTAAAATTTATGAATCTTTAAAAATCTAATAAAATATTTATGCTGAAAGCTAAAAAGAAGTTAATGCAAAACTAATGGGACTAACTCCAGATATACTTTTACTATTTTTTTAGAATTCTGTTTATAATATGTCACATGCATGCCACTGCAATATAACCTTTCACTTTTGGTATTTGCAGAGTATTTGAAAAATTGTTCCTTACAACAAAAAACTTTAATTTTTAATTTTGCGTTAAACTATCGGTTGAAATGAAAGTTTTACGCCAAAAGAGTTATTAATAAAGCTAGGTAAAAAAGTGAAAGCAATACTTAAGTACAAGTATTAATAGCCACACAAATCTATGATTTTCTGCCAGCGTTTTAGAAGTTTTTCAAAAACTTCGGCCCAGAAAACTGATGGCTGTGAATCCAAAAATAAACCAACCTCATTTCGGACGTCCTGTACTGAATCGAAGATAGCACCAGCAAAATGTAGCTACAGTTGTGAAAACATGAAGGTGCGTTGTCGGGGCTATATGGTGAATGTGGCAAAAGATCCCATTCGAGGCTGTACAGAGTCCATCCGGTGGATGCAGGTACATGCGATCTTGCCGACTTTGATGGGCAAGGATGACACAGAACACTTGATGAACTTGACGGAACAGGACCTTCTTGCGCCGGAACTCATTCCGATGTTTCGCCTAGATATCATCGCCAAAACGCTCTAGCATCACGCTGTACACCTTACTGTCGATGGTTTTACTTTTTTCCAGATGCTCTTTGTGGATAATACCACGGCCATCCCACCATAATCTTTTTGACAGTCAATTTTCGCTTTACGACGCTACTAACGAGTTCACCGGGTGTTGTCCGACCCCCTTTCTGACTAGCGTTGTTGAAGTAAACCAACTTATCATCACAAGTGACGATACGGTCCAGAATGTTGCTCTTGCTTTGATATTCGAGTAGATTAGTGCAGGCCTGATCACTTTTGTCCTTATCTACTTGAGTCAGTTGATGCAGCATCCAGCGATTGAACTTGAACGTCGAGTTTATGAGATGGACATGGCGTTAACGTCTAACTCCACAAGTTCTTTGAGGTGGACCTCATAATCAACATCAACAAGACCGGACAGAGCGCTCATCTTCTTGAATGTCCCAGTCCTTGTTTTTGAACTTTCTGTACCAAACCTCCACAGTGTCATATGACACAACAGTAGTGTCTAAAACTGTACACATGATTCGGTGACATTCCGTTGATGGCTTTTTGCAACAGAACTGGAAGTAAATAATGTTCTAATCTGACAGCATGATAGCTCCATTTTAGACACCTTTTACTTGATGAAGATATTTTCTAGCGATTTCACAACTCAGTGTTATAAACCAAGTATCTTTCTTTCAAATGCCAAAAATCACTTGATAAAATATGAGCGAACACTACAGCGCGAATTGCTTGAGCAGACGATATTTGCAGTGGCGGGAAACTTTCGCTATCTATATAAATAAAATTAGACTTTTGTCTGTACATTTCTTGGAATTCAAAAATTTTACAATTTCTATCCGTTTCAAGCACCCGGGATTCCGATGCGACCCTCAAAAAAAAGTTTGTCTGTCTGTCATTCTGTCATTCTATCCGTGACGCTTTTTTTGTTTAAGCATCACGTAAAAACGACTGAAGCGAATGATATGAAATTTTGTGTCATGATAGGTGGTCACTCAACTTAAAACATAGGCGTCGAATTTAAAAAAAATCTTGATTAGATTTTCCGATTTTGCGAAAATCGTTTCAAACTGCGTAAATTTGTGTTCAAGCATCACGTAAAAACGACTGTAGCGAATGATATGAAATTGGGTGTCATGATAGGTGGTCACTCAACTTAAAACATAGGCGTCGAATTTTAAAAAATCTTGATTGGATTTTCCGATTTTGCGAAAATCGTTTCAAACTGCGTCAATTTGTGTTCAAGCATCACATAAAAACGACTGAAGCGAATGATACGAAATTGGGTGTCATGATAGGTGGTCACTCAACTTAAAACATAGGCGTGGAATTTTTAAAAAATGTTGATTGGATTTTGAGATTTTGCGAAAATCCTGTCAAACTGCGTAAATTTGTGTTCGAGCATCACGTAAAAACGACTAAAGCGAATGATATGAAATATGGTCACACGATAGATGGTTGCTCAACATAAACTATAGGAGTCCAATTTTTTAAACATTTTTATTAGATTTTGAGATTTTTTGAAAATTCTCTCAAAATGCGTTTATATTTCTTCAAACATCACGTAATAACGACTAATACGAATGATACGAAATTTAGTGATATGATAGGTAGTTGCTAATCTTAATTTATAGGCGTTGAATTTTTAAAATATTTTGATTACATTTTGAGATTTTGCGAAAATCGTTTTAAAATGCTGAAAATTTGTTCCAGCACCACGAAATAAAGATTGCAGGGAATGAAACGAATTTGGTTGACAGGATAGGTTGTCACTCAACTTAAATTCTAGGCTTCCATTTTTTCAAAAATGTTGATTGAATTTTTAGATTTTGCGAAAATTATTTCAATATGCGTCAATATTCGTTCGCGCATCACATAATTACGACTAATGTGAATGAAATGATATTACTTAGTTACTCTCTAACCTGTAATATTTTAACAATAGATAAAAATTATAACTTCGCTTTCTTTACTTTGGCAACATACTACATCCATTCTGTGTACTCATACAATGCTGACGAAAGATCTTGCTTTTTTGGAAATTTGCATTCACTAACCCGTCGAGGACGGGTATTTCAGCTAGTAACCTAATATTATTTAAATATTAGGTTGTAGCGAAAATAAAAAGAAGTAAATGTAAAGCAAATTCCTTAAAATATAAAAAAAATACCTGAAAAAAATGCGTTAAAGAATTTTTATTATTTAAATCTGTTAACATTATTGATTTTATGAATTGTTCACGTTCTGGTAATTTTACAGCTAATAATACTTTGTACTTTTGTGTTTTCAGTTGGTGATGCTGCTTATCCAAGTCCTAAAAGTAAGCTGATATCATTAAAATCAGTTCAAATATTCTAAATTAACCACTTTTAGATTGCTGTTAATTTTTCGATTTTGAAATTTTATAAAAAATGTTTAAAAATTTGCTTTCTGTATGTTTAACATGAATAAAAGACACATGTTTAGCAACCAGACTGCAGAAACATGAGTAATTTAGAAAAATTATAGTTTCATATTAACTGAGCTTTCAGCTATATATTAACAGGCCCGGACTGACCAGGGTGTCCGACTGTCTGCAGACGGGTGGGCCCCCACCCTCGGCGGGCCCTCCCTGCTGAGGGCGGGCCCTCAAACAGAAAAAAGAAAGAAAATAAAATAAGTGTTATACTGATAGCACTTGAATGAAGTTGGACACATACAAAATTTTTTGCAGCTGCAATTGCGCCCCAGAAGGCTTCAAAACACTTCATTTTAAATGTAGTTCTCAAAATTTTTGATTGAGGGTTCCCGAATGAACAAGGGAATATGAATGACACATATTAATTAATAGATCAATATTTTATTAATGCATTAATTATCAATCATAATTAATTAATACTAACACCATAACTCCCCCCATACTCCCAAAGTTAACACATCCTATTATTTATTTGTTACACAATATCCCGGGCTGCCCCATTCTCTTGAGACGGGCGGGCCTTTAGCCTCCCAGTCCGTGCCTGTATATTAACTCAGGTTTTTGTAGCCTTGAGTTTGACAGTGGCTTTTCTATAATAAAATTTAGCAACTAAATCAGCATACAGTAATAAAATTAATTAGCCTGAGACTAGTAATCAGGGTTCAATATATTTTGACTGATAGTCTGAGCCTAAAATAAACTGATAAACAAATTTGAAACTACTCAACTGATATAGTATAAATCAGCTTTGCTGCAATTTATGCTTTAGTTAAATTAATGATCTTTAAAAATGTTTGATAACAAATAGCAAAACAGAGCGATTATTATTATTAACATCATCATCAATATGAGGATTTGTTTAATTGTCGAGTAGGTATATGCATTGTTTAAAATATATGTATAAATAAACGGAGTTTGTCGAATTGCAATATGAATATAGATCCTATGCAAATTAAAATATATGTTATTCGTAAACAAAAGGGCAGGTATCAGAAGATGGCCGTTCTGCTTGTCGTTTTTCCGATTTCGAAGAATCCCTTTTCCAAAAATGGTAATACATTACATATACATACATACATACATATATATATATATATATATATATATATATATATATATATATATATATTGAGAGAGAGAAACGTGTTTTATAAAAAAAGGAAAAAAAAACATGAAATTTACCGTTCTTACATAACTTGAAAGTTAATTTTTTTTTCTTCTTTTAATGAAAAATTACCTACTCACGGAGAAAGCAGACATTTTTCTGAAAATCAAGACTAGAAATATCTTGAAGTTTTGAGGCTGTATTCTTAACTGTGAATAAAAATTCTTCGAAATGCAGTAAAAAATCAAATTTTTCGACTCTTACTTCCTGAAATGGGAATTAATGTGCAGCTAAGGAAATAAATAAATAAATCGCCCACTTGCTCTTTATTTGTCCGTCGTTTATCGTACAGCAAAGTTATATACACCATTCGTTTGCAAATAACTTATACCTTATTCTCCTATTAATTTAATTTGCATAAGGGACCGTCTACATATTTAATTCTGCATCACTTTCGTTTTTTTCAATGGCAACACTCTATTTTGACTTTATTAAAAGAAAGAAAACCTTTAAATTACCCTAAATATAAATTTTCATCAATTTCCTACGACAATTTCCGGAGATATTGCGAATTCTTTTTTTGCACGATTTTAAGGGATTTTCTGCAAATTGAAAAATGCTATATGTAGGTCCCGGACTTTTTGTCTTTCAATTATTTCGCTCGCGATAGTTAAAAGAAATAAGTATTATTTACAGGGAAAATACTGTTTCTGGTCTTAAAGTTTTTTGTACTGAAATTATCAGGAGTAGAAATTAGAACATTTAGTCAGTGGTCCAAATGAGCCGTGACTCCATAACTTCCTTGGTCCGAATTCATGATTCGGAAGAAAAAAAAAAGTGCAAAACGAATGCTTACGATTTTGAAAAACTTTCTAATTTTGGGATTGTTATTGAGTATTTGAAGGTTCTCTTAAACAGGTGAAATGTTGCCAGGACTGAGAGGCTGTTCTCTGCTCTTCTGACTACAACCATGAATGTTACTCATCTACTGTCGAACTTGAAGAATGGAAAATTTATTTGTTTCAATTTAATGTAAAAGACGTAATTACTTTATTGCCGACCCAATCTTATTACCAGTGTTTGTTATTTCACTTTTTTCATTTAATACTATTGTCTGCAGCATGCAATATTTTTATTAAACTTTTGCGGTATATTAATTCATAGTTTGAGGAAAATTTAGAAAAAAAGCGATTTTGAATGTTGGTTGAATATTTGATAAAGTATGAGAATTCCAAAGACCTGATGTTTCAGATCTTAAAAAATGTGAAATTCATGCCTAGAATGTTGAGGATTATATATATATATATATATATATATATATATCTCTTAAACTTTCTTCTTTCCACTTTTACACTTTTATTTAGTGGCAACACCATTTTTCACTTTTTACAATTCTTAGCATTGGCAACACATATCAACTGTTCAAAATAAAATTTCCATGTGCTCAAGGTATGGTATGTAAAATTATCTTTCTAATTTTTGTTATCTTTTTGATTTCTTCTTTCCTTTATATAGTAGGGTAGGGCCCAGATGTGTGGAGTTAATATCTCTTCTGATATGCCACACAACCGAAACCCTACTATTTGGTTTACTGTAAATTATAATCCACTGTTTGTGGCCCCTGAAGATGGTGACAGTGGTTATAATTTCCGTTCCATTATACTATCACAATAATTCTTGCACTTTATTTGGATTCAAAATCTGGTTTCTAATTCTTGATAATAGCTGTTACTTTTATGCGAGATATGTCTTATTTGTAGTATGTTTTGTGTTTTACTTGTTAGTTATATATATATATATATATATATATATATATATATATATATATATATATATATATATATATTATTGGACGTTGTATTGGAAGACACATCTACTGCATCTAATTCTATACATGGAAAATATTTTATTTAGGGGGGAAATAGCAGTGGACTCAACAATAGAAGCTTTAGAGAATCACACCACCAAACTATACAAACCCCCAATTTATTTACTTCAAAATTTGCTATTTTTTAATACAGCTAACTTTGACTATTTTTCTGCAAAAGAAATGTAATTTACGTTTATTTTACGCAATTAAGGGACAATTTAAAATAAAATGTCCCTTAATAAATTTATATAGGGTCCCTTAACTCATGAAAAAAGGACATTGTAACTAATATAAATTGAACTACTGAAAGTAAAAATTTGAAATTTTGAACAGCCACGTAAAATTACTTTCTGCATCTATTTCCATCGGCTAGGTCGCAAACTCACATATTTTTAATATTAATTTAATAATCCATAATTCATATCAATATTTTATTAAAAGTTATAATAATACTAGTAAATTATGTTTGGGTCGTTCAGTTCTGATTGTACGAATAAAAATCAGCTTCTTAATATCAATATGGTATGAGATATGAATTAAAGTTGAAAAAATATTGTAACATAGGTCTAAGGAGATTTTGGAAGCTCATAACTCCCTCATTTTCAGTTCAAATTTATTAAAAATTTATATCCGTGGTTAAAATGAGCTAAATTTTTAAAAGATGAAGTGTAAAGTGAAATGATGAATCTAGGGGTTGTCATAGGAAAAAAGAAAATTGGTGCGGAAATGGCTCCTTATGCAAAATTGATGAATTGCAAATCAAAGCGTACGTTAATCGTAAACGATTTGTATATGTAACTTGGCTGTACGACGAACGGCGGTCACATAATGTGCAAGTGGGCGTTTTTTCCCCTCTTACTCGTTCAACGACAAATCTTTAAATGCCACATGATAAAATAAATACTGCATTATATAAATAAATAAAACAACACTACACTTGTATGCCTAAATAACTACAGACGATATTTTTTATCTGTTTTATTTTCTATCAACTATTCTAAAAATGAATAAAATCAAGCTGTTTATTAGAGCGATGAATAAGTGAAAATTCCAGCGTAAGTCAGGCTGAATGTAAAGTACGCACACGTTCAAAAGCGTGTACGCACCAGTACCATTAAATATTAAACTTGTACATTAAACTATATATAAGCATTATATATATTAAACTTATATAATTGCAGGTGCTGAAGTCAAAGGAAAATGCATCAAAGAGACTGTGAGGTCTTTGTACGATATTTCGACGTTGCATGAAATAGTGCAAGATATTAGCATCTACATTCCTGCTTACTGTAACTGCAGTATATTTGAATCAGGTATGTTTTTAAATTGGAAAAAACACTCAAAATACTGGTGTTAAACAATAAAGTAAATAAAAAACTTTGTAAAAAACACACATAAGATATTATAGGTAAGAAGATACGCACGTTTCGACCAAAAATTGTTTTGGCCTTCATCAGTCCAAGCCCTTCGTTGCAAGCAACACAGGGAACTGAAAAGCGATAAACAAGCAAGATGTTGCCACAAGGGGCAAAGAAAAGTCGCACAAAACCACGGAGATGGGAGAAAAAAAAATATAAATAAAATATGGGATAAAAAGGAAAGGAAAGAAGCACAAAAATACAGAAATAAAAAAGGAAAAAATAAATAAATAAATAAAATAATAATAATAATAATAATAAAGGAACACACGAATACAAACACACACACAAAAAAGAGAAAACAGAACAAACAAAATAACAAAAAACAAATAGAACACTTTTTTTAAATTAAAAACCGCGAACAGGACAGCATAATATATATATATATATATATATATATATACATATATATATATATTTATATATATTTATATATATAATTTTTTTTAATTAAATAAAAACGTAAAGGAAAGACAGTAACACACGTACACACACATAAGGAAAAAAAAAAGAGGGGGAGGGGGCAAACAAAATAAAAGAATAGAGGGGGAAAGGGACTTCTCTTCTACAGTAACCAGAAGAAAGTGCAACAATTCTTTACCATAAAGTAAATAAAAAACTTCACAATAAATCACAAGATCCAAGGCTATATTGGTCTATAAGGGATCCAAGGGTATATTGGATCAAGGGCTATATTGGTCAGACCAGAAGAGCTCTCAAATTTAGGCTCAAAGAGCATGAGAGATATCTTTCTAAGCACGAACTTTCCAAATCTTCTATTGCCTCGCATTGTTGGAATTCCAATCATCGTTTTCAGTTTTCTAAGGCTAAGATTTTGTGCACTCCTCAGTCTTTGTCCCATCTGGATTTTTTGGAAGGTTTTTCCATTACCCAGCACTTAGAACGTCTTGTGAACGATGGTTCTTCCTTTCCTTTCATTCATTCTGCTTGGAAGCTGCTGTTGTAAGTTTCTTTTCACTTTCTTCGTCTACTCCCCCACCTCCCCCTTTTTTCTTTTTCTTTCGTTCCCTTTCCCCTTCTATTCTTTTATTTTGTTTGCCCCCCCCTTTTTTTTTCTAATGTGTGTGTACGTGTGTTACTGTCTTTCCTTTACGTTTTTATTTAATTAAAAATTATATATATATATATATATATATATATATATATATATATATATATATATATATATATATATATTGTGCTGTCCTGTTCGTGGTTTTTAATTTAAAAAAAAAGTGTTCTATTTGTTTTTTGTTTGTTCTGTTTTCTCTTTTTTGTGTGTGTGTTTGTATTCGTGTGTTCCTTTATTATTATTATTATTTTATTTATTTATTTATTTTTTCCTTTTTTATTTCTGTATTTTTGTGCTTCTTTCCTTTCCTTTTTATCCCATATTTTATTAGCACCAGAGTGCTATTAATTTCAACGTTGCTTTTTGTGTAGACACGATTTTGGTACATTTTTCGCGTCGAGTCACTTTTCAAGCGAGTTTGCCAGATAACGTGGAGGGGGGGGGGGCGTTAATAAAATATTGAAAGTCGCACAAGGTTTGCAATTTTTGATAAATGATCGCTAAACTGGGTGCCAAAACGCAACAATTTATTATAAATATATTTTGAGTATAGTTAGATAACGCCTGGCGAATATTGTAAAATAGTTTGAGTAAGCGATTTAAATATAGATTTTAATTCCGAAGCAGTGTTTTATAGAAGAGAGAAGACAAATGCGGTACACATCATGGATTATGATACACTTTCCAAATGGTATTTAAAAAGGTGAAGTATAGTCTGACTATGCCTGGCGAAAATGGTTAAACAGTTTTGGTAAGCGATTTCAATGTAGATTTCTATTCCGAAGAAGTGTTTTATGGAACAGGGAAGGAAAACGCGATACACTCATGGGTTAGGGTACCCATTCCAAACAGCATTTAAAATGTCTACGGGATATAGTTGGAATATACCTGGAGAAGATTGTAATATAGTTTCAGTAGGCGATTTTAAGATAGATTTCGATTCCAAAGATGTGTTTTATGGTACAAGCAAGAGTTGATTCCTATTTTAACGCCCCCGCTCTCGCCAACCTAAAAAATCCCGCACTTAGGCGAGCTTTGCAGTCATGGGTCTCTAGGACATATGCACAAGTTCCAACGCTCCCAAAAGAACTAGATGAAAACTAAAGTGTACTAATTAGCGATCAACGCACCCGTTAAGGAATTTGAAGACACTTCATTATTAAAACTACATACATTGGCAACCCAAAATAAATAAAAATGTAACGGAATGCTTTACTTACAGGTTATTAAAAATCGCCATTTTAATTCTAAATTACGATGGTCACATCGATACAAAAAATCGTCGTGGTAGCTCCATATGCTTAATGATCTCCACCTTGGCTAGAGTCGGGGCGTTCAAGGAGGAAGCAACCCAGAAAGAGAAACACGGCACACTCATGGATTATGATGGACATTCGAAACAATATTTAAAACGGTGAAGTATAGTTGTAATATACTTGGCAACAATTATAAAATAGTTTAAGTAGGCAATTTTAAGATATATTTCGATTCCAAAGATGGCTTTTATGAAACAAGAAAGAAAAATACGTCCCAGTCATGAATAATGATACATTCTCCAACTGAATGGAATAAGGAAGAAAAATAGGGACGACGTATAAACTATGATACGCTTTTAATATAGAGCACTTTGGTGCGTATTTAAAATCTGTAAGTGTTTCAGATTTTCTTCCCTTTTTTTGTGATTTTTATATTTTTTTTCTCCCCTCTCCGTGGTTTTGTTCGACTTTTCTTTGCCCCTTGTGGCAACATCTTGCTTGTTTATCTCTTTTCAGTTCCCTGTGTTGCTTGCGACGAAGGGCTTGGACTGATGAAGGCCAAAACAATTTTTGGTCGAAACGTGCGTATCTTCTTACCTATAACATCTTATGTGTGTTTTTTACAAAGTTTTTTATTTACTTTATGTTTTTAAATTATTATAAAATAAAGCCTTCCTCTCTTTCCAATCCCCCCCCCCCACACACACAACATACTTGTAAAAGAAAATGATTTCATTAATTGATTAAAATTAAAATGGTTAGATTTGCTTTTTGTGTGCGATCTCTTTCTCACTTTATTTTTTTCATCCTGTAATTAAAAATTTAGACTTTTATGCTGCTTTCATTCTCTCTTTTTTTAAAACAATGATTTTTTAAGATAAAAATTTAACGATTTCTTAATAATAAAAAATAAAGGAATAATTAATTAACATTTTTAAAACAGGTAAGAAATTAGAATTATTAGTTTACTTTTCAAACTTTATCGAACATTCTGCTCAAATTATCCTCTGTAACTTAGGTCTATTACTGTCACTGTTAAAAGTAATAAAAACTTTGAAAAATAACGCACATAAAATGGTACTTAATAAACAAGATGATCATTTCGGGTGGTAGAAAAAGTCCACCCTTCTTCAGCTGTAGCAATGTTCAACTGCCCACACTGGTAGAAAAGGCAGAACTGAACGTTCAGATCAGTGGATCAACAGTTCTATAGTTAGATTCCAAAAACTACTGTACATAGATCCAAACGTCTTAGTGTTTGAGCATAAATTTTAAAGATGGACGGCACAACATTGAAACCAGGTAGATCGAATCAGTACAGGTATCAAGAAAATAACATCAGAAATTTTTTTAATCTGATATTTGCATTTTTTTTGAGAGAGACTTCACTTATTTAACCCTTTGAGGCGCAACCCTTTCCCAATGCTGAAAAAAGGGCAGCCGTTGCCATCGCTCGACTTAACTACCAGCAAGATGGCGGACGATCGAAACATTCATCGCGTGCCACAGATCTAGAGACCCTTTTTTGACGACAGCTGGGGCTAGATCTGTGGCACGCGATGAATGTTTCGATCGTCCGCCATCTTGCTGGTAGTTAAGTCGAGCGATGGCAACGGCTGCCCTTTTTTCAGCATTGGGCAATCTATCCAGCTGTTCTAGCATTCTTCGATTTTTCAGCAGATGTCAGTGATGCTAAAAATAATCGTGACAATTTTTTTACGGGAAATGACGTGCTAAAAAATAAAGGATTCTCGTGGAGCTATGTCATCCGCAACTATTTTTATAGAAATCATATATATTCTTCGTGACTGGCAACAGTCAAAACGTCAGAGTTTGGTGTTCCCAGAGCGGGATCACTGCGCGCTAAAGGGTTAAAGCAGAATCTAAACGCAATGAACTGATTTTATCTTCCACTTTAGGTCCTTCTTTCGGCATCCTCTTGTCAGCAAATCCAGTGCACCTAGCGCTACCGAACCCCGTCATCCAACTTGACGACAATTTCGTTTTCCTCACCTCACCTCTCCAAGTTTTGTATCTGCCCGTCTGTCCAGCAGCAGCCACTAAACTGTACTACCTGCCCCGACATCCAAATTTCTTGGCTCAATACAGTCCGCTAGAACCAGAGGGGCTTGATATTTTGGAATGCAAGAATCCTCCGACTTGTGGAATCTGTGAAATTAATATAAAATACCAAGATTTGGCAAGTAAATTCTGTGATTTGAAATTCGGTAAGTACACATACATGAAATTCTTTTTACTAAAGGCGGAATATCTATACACTATAGCATACCTACACTTACTAAAAATCGAATGGTGTTACTCTGTCACGAAAATATTTCTCAATAGGTTTAGCCAGACATTTGTGGGAACACAGTTTGCTTACCTAGATAGACTATACTACCGTCTTTCAAGACGGTAATATTTTGGTCAGCAGTTTCTCTTGCTTGCTGTAATTTCCAGAAATTGTGATAAAATACAGGGTTCCTATAAATACCGCCTAAACTCTGTACAACCTGATTCCTCATTGGAAGTACATAAAAATGCCCAAAGAATTATACCTTTACAAACCATACATTTCGAGAAAAATCGGAGAAAAAAACAGAAACGTCATATCCAGTGTACGAAAACAGCCTTTATAGGAAAGATGAACACAGTTTTTTTTTTTTGCACATGCTTTCATAAAATGGTGTTCAAAATGTCCAACGCGCGTGTCGAGGCTTGTATGCTTGAGCAGTGTTATTGTTAACTGCTCACGTTGCATCAATCTGGTGCCCACATAAATACACAGCATGAAGAGGAGAGACAGAGTCACATTTAGTTGTAGATTTCAATAGATCAATTCTTTAAAACGTTTTCATTTAAGAAATCCAAAGGTGCTAAATCTATCTCATGAGTGAAGCGGCCCTAAAACCAAGTCCCTTCAGATCTAATCCAGTAGCTAGTTTAATTTTCCTGTTTGTTTTTCCCTTGCCCAAGATCTGGCGTCATCACTTTCCTTTTTCATTTTTTTCTCGAAAACTATTGGTCGTACAGGTACAGTTCCCTGGGCATTTTTTATGTATTTCCAACGAGGAATCTGGCTGTCCAGAGTTTGGGCGGTATTTATGGACACCCTGTGTAGTTTATAATACTTATTTATTGAAATTCCATTGTTAGGGATTAGTATGTATTTGACTTGCTAATAAACAAAATGTTTACGGTGGCGTACCTAGGCAAAGTATCGGAAATGGCAGATAACAAAATTGTGCTCTTTCTCTGAGTAAGAACGGCACCAATCACTTCGTCTGCATGGTCATTCTTAAAATTTCTTTAGAATGCCGTTTGTATTGGTTTCTGTTGTGCGAGTTCATTATGCAAATGAAACAACTCTTCTAAATTTAGGTTCTAAGGACAATGACTCAAAATAAATATTTTAATGTCTTATTGACGCTAACCTCTTCGCTCTCGTCTTTACAAAGACGCGACGGCAGCGATTCTGACTTCTATACAAATCGTTACTTCCCGAAATGGGTCTTTGAATGCTCCTGCCGCGGGCCAGACTACAGCAGCCCAGTGCTGCTGCAGGAACTTCTAAAAGATCCATGTCGGTAAGAACGACGGTTACAGACAATATGCAACTGTAATATATATTTTAATAATTTAACACAAATATTTTGATACTAATATATTTTAATTTCAAAAAGGGTAAAGATTATTTGGTATTTATATTTTGTGTAGCACTATGACATAATAAATTGTATCATATATTATTGATATGCTAATTCATTTAGATTATGGTAAAAGTCTTGTTCACTTTCACATAAAAAAAAATTAAAGACGAATGATAATTTATTGCTATTTTCTTATTAAGTGAATGTTAACTAAGCACTTTCGTTATCTTCTTTCGTCATAAACTGTTTTTACTTCCTTGTAAGGAGTATAAGGAAGTAATGTGATCCCGAAAAATTTCGGGGGCCGAATTTCAACGAAAAAACCAATTTTGACTACCTCTAAATTTACTTTTAAGAATTTTAGGGGACGATCTTAAAATAAAAACTGATTTTTTTTCTTCATGAACATCAAACTTAATAAACATCAAACTGAAAATGGACATCAAACTTAAATATCAAAGCCTTCGGCTGTTTGGCACTAATATTATTTCCGTCATTCGCTGTGTCATTTATTAAAAAAATATCTAATAAATTTTCATATTATCCCAACAAATAAAAGTTCATAATAATAATTCAGTCAGTGTTTTGTAAATTTTTCTAATATGCCTGTGAATTTCTCTTTCAGCTGTCCTGGTGGAAGTTTTGAATCCAGCTCGTAAGTATAAAATAAATTATTTTTCCCCCTCACACGGCACTAATTTTTTTAAATATACATGTAATTCGTACTTACATAATACAATTTTCACCATAAGCTTCTTAATTAAAAAATCTGTAGTACTTCTTGAATTTGTACAGTAAATCAATTATTCAATAATCTATTTTAATGTTTTAGGTCTACTTTTATTTCGGAAAAGCATAAATTTGCAAGACCAGTGCTTAATTCAGAAAAATTTTTTAGTAATACTTCTTCAGCTGAAAAGGATAGCCTTTTGACTTTTTACTTTTTCCTTTGTATAAAGAATATATAATTAGTTGTGATTGTGATTTATGAAGTGAATACTAAAAAAAGATACTTTGTTCTATCTTGCAGAAGGTGCTGGACTAGGCCCTAGCTTGGACCTTTCATGTATGTCATGCATTATTATTTTAAGCTATATGTATAATTTATTTTTATAGTTTAATAAGAAGAAATATGGTACTTAATTTTTTTTTCATACACATATTATTAATTTAAAAAATATATTAGAGATTTTTATCCAAATTAAAATAATGTTTCAAAATATGTAATTATATTTCTACTAAATTGTTTAAATTTTGTATAGTATGTCATCTATAAGTTTTAAAATAATTATCATCTCTGATATTGTGTAATAAGTTCAAAATATTTCTAAGCTAATCAAGTACATTTCAGCCAAAAAATATATAATATAATAGTACTTAATGATGTGAGTTATTACGTTACACTGGTACATTTTACGCAACAGTGTAACGCAATACGACTTAGTTATGGTGTATCATATATGTATAGTATGGTATTTATTTAATGTATACCATATTATAACACTTGTTCATGTTCTGTAAATTCATGTGAATTATGAAACTTTTATTTTCTCCAGTAACACTTTTATTAATAGCACTTGTGAATAGAGTGTAAAATTAAGAGGTTAGCTCTTTCTCAATGACTTTTTCTTAATTAAAATGTTTATTGTGTAAAATATTTTATTTTTCGCTTTTAATAATATTTGAAATTTGAAATTTTAGTGTACGGAGATGATTATAGAGCAAGCCTGATTTTGAACAACAAACGTAAGTTTTACAAATTATTCTTAAAATTAGACTTTATTCGTTCATTGAAATCTTTACTCTTTTATCACGTAAATTTAAGTACGAGAAAAAGAAAACCAAAATGAAATATTTTTCAAAGTATTTATATAAAGACGCACTATCTAATCATAATAACCATCAAAAATCGTTCAAAGGGAACTCGTAACTTATTTATCATTTTTGCAGAGATTTAACAAAACATGATTAGTATTAGTGATTTGGCTATATGAATACTCAATGTATTCATAATCCTTTTTCACTAAAATGCAGTTGATAAAATATGAAAATTGTATTTTCCGTACTAGCGTTATAGCAGAAGTATGTATTAGAACTATTTATTACGAACAGTATTTACAATTTTGCCTTTATCGAAATTTAAAAAGTACGTAAATGAATATGTCATGGCTTTTAAAAGCTAAAATAAATTGGTTTATCAACCTCCCCCCCCTCTTCTAAAAAGATCAAATGTACCTTGGTGCATTTTCAAAAAAGCTTAGGTATGAAATCATAAAATTATCATCAGTGTAAATAATTCCAGAATAATTATCGAATATCTATATGCTATAGAAAAATTCCTTACATTTATTTAATAAATTAATAAATCTACTAGGCCATGAGTTACGGTTTCAAATATCTTAATAACAGCACATTTTGAAATATTGAAAATATCATTTAGGTGATGATTAGATACTTCTAATGACTAAGGAAATATTGAAAAATGGTCACGCACATCTGGAATTAAACTAAATTTTGATTTAATGTTTTCTTTCTTTGTATTTTCATTCGAAACTCAACATTAACTTAATAACTTCTGATAAGGCTACTCGATCTTTTCTTCACTGTGATCTAAATAGGGTAAATTTATGAAAGCGTAATTTTTTGAAAACATTTAAAGTAACTAACAAGGGATGCTAAATTTGATTTTTGTCTAAAATTTTCAATTTTTAACACTCTATGTAATGTAAGGATGAATAAAATAAATTTTTAAATGTTTTTATGAAATTCAAATATCAGAAATAATTATTTTTGGACACAAAAGACACTTTTTGAAGAAAACTGAAAAAATAACAAATTTTTAAAATGCTCCAAGTGCATCCCATATCAATTTAAAAAGCCGAGTTTTTCTAAACAAGTTCAAAATCAATGCAAAATTATAACTTCACATTATGTTATTTAACGTTGAATTTTTCTTAATTTCAATTTACGAAATTCATTACCATTTTGAAAATCATACAATCTAAAATACAGAAAAATGTTTGTGTATTTTTTTAACAAATATATTTTCTTTTTCATTACAGTAACTGAGCTGGCGAAGGATCCAAGTTATTATGGTTCGTAACTTTTATTAAAAATAGTTTCTTTGTTGTACTTATCTAAATGTTTTAATTCACATCTATAATATGTACCCAATTTCGATTTTAAAATGACATTACAATTTATTAGACAGTTTGCATGAACGAAAATAGCGAAAATTCAATAAGTTGCAAGGTTCAGAACGTGTGGCAAGCATATATTAACTTAAATCAGTATTTTTTTGAAGAGGATTTATAGAAATAAAAAGCAAGTATTATACGTAACCCATTAGTCATTTCTAATAAATATCAAAATCTAGACTGCATAAAATTTATCTTTCAGTTACTCTGTTGCGTTTGTGCAAATAGTGTTATTTGCACAAACGCAATATCATTTCCTGCATTCAGCAATATCCAAAACAAAAATAAATTATCAAACAACTACTCAACGACATGTAAAAAGGGTCTGATTGTTTTTTTTCTTTTCACTCTATCACAAAGGTCGATAAAAAAGAATACACTGAAAAAAAATATTACGGAAAATAACTGTCAGCCAGGATGCCACTTACATGTTTTACAGAAGTCTTTCGTAAATTTTACAGATTCTCAGTTTATTTTACTGAAATCTTCCGTATACGGAACAAAATTAGAAACTTCTTTAAAACGTACCGAAATAAACTAACGTCCTGGCTAACAGTTTTTTTCTGTCTGTTTGACAGACTTTTTTTCTTTTTTGAGTGTATATATTTATGTGAAAAGTTTAAAATAATTTGCATATTCCTAAGAATAAAAGGAAGGAATCATAGAGCTGTTTAAAATTTCACCCGACAAATGTTGGACTACTTTTTTCATACGATGCAAGGCAATATATTCCTACTGATGTTTTGATAACAAAAAGTAAATAAATAAATAAAATAAAAGGAAAAATAAAATAAAATGAATAAAAACAAATACGATTGGGTTCCCATACAGTTATTGCTAAAGCAAAAATACATAAGGACATATGAACACTAGCCACGACATGCTGCAGAAGTAAATAATAAGTGTCTAATAAATAGTGAGTGTCTAATTTATGTAGTCTAAAAGTCAACAACTAAACATTTTAACTATTTTTTTAATTCAATTATTTCTATAGGAGAAAACAGCTGCAAATATGTACGAGTGAAAGCCATGAAAGACTTAAAAGGCACTTTTGCAGGATCCTTTACAATTTCTGCTAAGTCTTCATGCAATTGTCCTTTCTTCGACAGTGGTAAGTTATTGACAAGATCAACTGACTTTTATACACAAACTAAAAACTTTTTTATTTTTAACAAAATAATTTATTGATGCTTTAGTATGTACAGTTTTATTTACCTTTTCCATAAGATATTGCTCATTCAATGAATGCATTAGTTGAAATTTTATATTTAGGACTGTTTTTGACATCTAATTGTGCACATCCCTTTTTGATTGCATGCAATCGCATGAGTAGTTTTTGACAGGATTACCGAAAAGTCTTTCTATGTATTAAAATCTATGGATAGCTTCAATACATTGTGGTCACACGTTTGCAGACAGTATTATTTAGGTCATGGCCAATACCTCACAAACAGTCGCCAATCTTGGCGAAATGTCGGAAATTTGGCGCAAAATCAGCTTTTAAAACTGAAACCAGCTTTGTGATAGCTCTTGTATTTGACAAAAAATCTCCAAATATTAGTGCTATTGAAGTTCCGTAACTCAGTTCAAAATAAAATAACTTTGAATTAATTGCATCAAAAATCTTTTAAGGGTCACCCAAAACGACTTTCAGTGTATTAAGATCTATGGCCAGCATTAAAAGTCTATAGACAATCATTGTTTGGACTAGGCTCGAAATCTCGTCAACTGTCGCCAAACTTGGAGAGTTTAGGTGAAGTATCGCCACATTTGCCGCCAAAAATAAGTTCTTAACCGATCATAGCTCGGCGATTCCTTTTTTATTTCAAGAGAAATCGTCAAACCTTAATATTATTGAAATATCGTACCTCAATTTGGAATTAAATAAATTGAGTGAAGTGCATAAAAAATTAATAAATTTAATAGGAGTACGAGGAAGTAATGTAGAGTCCACATCAGATTTCTTATTCTTGTAATACGCATCTATACACCCTAACTATTTTACTGTCGTTGTAAAACTATATTTTCTTTTATCGACTTTTACCTTCATTATTTTCTGTTTCAGCTGGAGGTCATGCACTCATCATGTCCTTGAACAGTCCTAAAATGTTGGCGCAAGATGAAATGGAATTTTCACCAGATTTGACAATTATTTCCTTGTCAAACCCAGGAGAGTTGGTTCTTCCAGTTTGCCCCAAAGTACCTCTAGTCATTTCTCCTCCAGTGACGCCTGCTCCAGTACCGGTAACTGCGAAATACGAAGTTCCACCACCTCTACCAATATTGCCAGAACCCGTTCTCCCCCAGACTTGTATAAACCCGGAAAGCCTGTCCTGCCCTATATGCGCCGATGTAAAAGACATGAAAGCTCCAGAATACTGTTCTTCGGTCAAAGGTAAGAACACCAAAACTAAAAAATTTCTGTGAATGGAGTATTTTAATGAAAGATATTTCTCTATTAATAAGTAATCCACTTGCTTCGTTAAAAGCAAATTACAATGGAACCTGCCTAATTTGACCACCTCCTAGAAGAACAAATTGGTCACTTTTCGAAGAGTCCACTTGTCAGGATGGAACATGAACTTTATTGCTTCTAGAACTTCATCGAACAATCAGCTGTACAAAATTCACAAGCACAATCGAACAGTAATGTGCTTATAACAGTTCGCTAAGTACAGAAGCTTTCACAAATGCTGTATTTCTCACATAAAATAAAACACTTCCATAGGCAAAATTTCAGTGAAAATATACAAGGGATATTGTACACAGTCCCTTAAGACAGAGTAATGAAGAATTTACACACAAAGCATCAAAAAGACAAACGAAAATACCACTTCTATCGCACTTTGGGGTTTATAACACACTTCACTTTGGGGTTTATAATAATGGTTTTGTTTGTTTGATATTTGCATGTTGTGTCAAGTCCTGAACCTTCCAATAACATCATATTGTGCTAAGTTCTGGACTTTCTAATGATGACGTCCATATGGGTCGCAAAACTTTTGCCCGCATGCCCGGGCATGTAAAATTTTCAGCCAGGCATGTACATTATTAATTTTTTTTCCTTCACACTGATTCGCTTTGTGATTGAAACATTTACGTTGACATCAGTTCGTTTTAGCAATATCTTAAGCTTTTCAACGGTCCTTAGAGATTTGAGTTCTTTTAGATCTGTAGCAGTCAACTGTCTTGTAAGTCTCTATTTTGTAAGTTTCTCTAATTAAATTTAACTGACGATTTTTTTCGTCTATCTGTTTTTGTTAAACTAAGTTTACAATACATCCTTTATAGATTGTTTTCATATTTAATTACAATTTTCCATGCAGTTTACAGCAGAAAAAAAATCTGGAGTGACTCCACTCGACTTTCCGAACACTAAAGATTAAGATCATTACCAAGCATTTAAATAAATTTTAATCAATGAATAATTCAAACATATATACCAAACTGAAGCTCAATCGAATGCGCCGTTTAAACGCTAGCGCGCTTTCAATAATTTCTCCCCATATGCCATAATGTAAAAGAAATCTTTGTCGTAGCCCTGTAGAAAACTATAAGTCCTATACACATCAAAATCAATACCGGTCTTACGATGGTGGTTTATAACATGTATACCCAATTTGAGCTTAATCGAATGTCCCGCTTAGGAGCTATCGTGTTCACTCACATAAACACAAAAACACATACACACACACACAAACACACACATGCATACATACATCTCGTAAAAATATCATAAATTAATTCAGAAGACCTCAAAACGTGTAAATACACCAATATCTCGAAGTCGAATTTTTTCATGATTACAATACTTTCCTACATGTTCGGAAAGTAAAAATGGCAAATCTAATTATACTCCACCAATATTGAAGGTGTTGATAGCAGTCAGCCACACAACCTGACAAATAATAATTTTGCAGCAGAGACAGCTTTGCAAGTAGGTTTCATTCTGAGTTTTGTGTCATGTCCACCATCGCAGATCTTTACCCCATTAGATAGGGCAAAGTTAAGAAAATACCAAAATCTGTAAAAGTCACACCCGGTTTTTATGTATTCTATTTTAGATGAAAGTGATCATTTAAGATGGCTGGTAAAGTTTTAATAAAAAGTTTAGATTCATAACTTGCTGCACTTTTCAGAAATGAGTTATAATTCAAAATCGCGGATCTTTGCCCTCACCTGCCCTGTATATATCGATATGAATTTCAGAAATAAACACTGTAAAATCTGTAATCAAAAGGGACAGAAACATTTTCCTCTAAAGGAAGGTTTCCGTTAAATAAAGGTGCAGTTGAATTGACTGCGAATTCACGCATTCAGTACATAATTCCATATTCTTCAATTTCCGCTTAAAAAAAGATTCGTTGAACACAGTTTTATCGTACGTTACACATAACTATTATTTATACTACCACTTGTATGCAACCTATTAAATAATTTGAAGGGCTCACTCAGGGCATTAAAAAATCCAGTCTCATTGAATTAATATTTTCATCATAATTCATCTGAGTTTTACAATTATTGAAGCATGTCAGTTTTATACGTCGTTTTTTAATTTCGCAGAATTTCTGTTAATTCTTTTAATAAAATGATTTGCTTATTTAACGAATCTTTATTAGAATGATCAGTGTATAATTGTCGAATATGAAAAAAATTATTAATAAAAATTTGCGTTTTTACTGTTTTATTTATTTTAAAAGATTTATCTATCCATGCATATTTTACATATTTTCTGACATTAGTTTGTATTTTTCAGCTTTCATGGTTAAGTCTTTGGGATCTATAAAAACAGGTAAAACTTTTCAAATATTCTACTGATTTAAAAAACTTCTTCCAAAAAATTTTTTAAATTTTGTTTTATAATTCAGTAGAACAATATTTATTTGTGCGCTTTGCCGCTTGTGTATGTATAACGAGTAACTCAAAAGTAACAAACTTTTTGAAAAATTAAAAACTGGCAGGTTTTTGAATATAAAAAGAATTTTTAAAAGTACTTCAGGTTCAGAAAAAATATTCAATTCTGCTTAGGACAAGATTTTACTAAATCTAACTAGACAGAAATTGATATTCAAATTTGCATAGTACACTTTTACTTACGAATCTCACACATTTTTTTCGTATTTTCGTGCACTGTTAAAAATTTATAACCCAGTTTACACTAGTGCCGTACCCATTCTATAATTCAATGTAAATGAATACTTCTAGCATGACAGGAAAGTTTTGTTTCAACTTTAGCATAAACAAATGTCTTGTACCGCACAATAACACGAAGGCACAAACTTAGGATTTAAGTGTATTATAAAATTTCAAACATGAAACTACACATTAATACTTCCGTAAAGCATTAAAATAATTATGAATGGGCTGTATACGTATCTAAATGCATACAAATGAACTCTGTCATCAAAGCATTGAAGCTGGTTGTAAAGTTTATATCTCAATTTATACTGGATATACCAAGAGAGTGTTACTAAATAGATTTGTGAATTTGCCTTATACTTAAAACTTGAAGAATCTCTATGTGTTTGCCATGAATTTCATTTGCACCACAATTAAACCTTTAATTTAAGAGTAAAAACTGATGAGAAATGGCCGACATTAAATTTTAAAAGGATTATTGTTAGCACCACGATAAAATTTATTATTTTTTTTAATGATAAAAGAAATTTCATGCAATTTTTATTACTTTCCATGAATGAGTTTTAAAATTTTATTTCTGCAGGTCCAGCGTGTTTGACTGGAGCTTTGACAACAATGTTTGAAGTATCAGTGCAGTCTACTGCGAAAAAAGCTATTATTAATGTTATGTTTTCCATGCCGAAACACTGTAACTGCCCACCATTAAAAAGTAAGAAAGCTGTTCTCCACTTCTTACATTTTAATCTGAAAAGTATGAACTATGCACAACAATGAAATGCTGAAATGAAATTGAACATTTTACAGCATGATGCCCTTCACACTTTTCACCATTCTCTTTATTATAAAGCATGAGTGTCTTTTCGGTATTTTTAAAAATACTTTTGAAGAAAAAGATTTCAACTACCATAGAGTATTCAGTGACCCACCGCTTTTTTTTTTCAATTATATATACATGAATATTTGTTTATGTATTCTGGGTCTTTTTCAAAATTCGGTGACATTTATTGTCCGTGCGTTAATTAATTTTTTTTTACAAGTTAAATGATTTAAATAAAAATTTTAATGATTTTTCTTACCATAATTTTTATCAGACCATTTTCGAATAGTAAAACACTAAATTAAAAAACATACTATTTAGTAATTTTTTTAAATAAATGAATTGAGAAGGTACTGAAATATAGCAGTCCGAATCAAAGAACATAAAACGTGTGAAGAATTACTTCTCAAGAACTAACATTTCTGCCCTGACATGCTTTAATATTGTGAAAAAGAGTTTAAATTATGAAAAGGTTTTTATAAGGGTTTAAGAAAAATGCAAGATTTTTGACAACTAAATATAACTGTACGGACATTGATGTCATGCCTGTTACCATACATCATTTTCAATTCTTTAAACAAAAAATTTGAGAATAGCAACACCTGTTTGCCATTAGAGCACGGTCGAAAAAGAAATATAAACAGACTTCTTTAGTTATTGGCATTTGACTGCAAAAAGCAAAAGCCTATTTGTGATAAGTATTTTTATTGTATGTCATGTTTGTTACCTTAATTAGAATTGTACAAAATATATTTATTTCTTAATTTAGATCACTAATTTTTTAGTCTAAAAAACTAGTGATGTGTAAACCAGTTAATATCTCTTTTCATGTTCTTGTGGAATTATTTAGACTCATGAATCTTTGTTCTTTGAAATGTCATGTCTGTTACTAACGTGCCTGTCTGTCACGTAACAGTCGTGACAAACTGAATAACAGACATGGCAAACAAAAATTTATAAACAAATTAAAATAATGGAAAAGACTACATTATATGGACAAAATGACTCCATTTTTATGTAATACACCACTTTGCATTGTTTTGTACTTAACATAAGAGTACAAACTCTAAAGAAAATGTCCGGTATCAGACATGACAATTTTCATCAAGTCTAATATTAAATAAATCTAAAAAGTTAAATAAAAGAAAAAATGCATGAATAAAACTCAAATAATGTGCAGAAACAAGGCATGTTTATAGCATGAAAAAAAAACTACTTATTTTTTTAATTGTATCTTTGCTTCTTAAATTTCCGAATGGCACCAAATTATGAAAATGACACTTATACTATGCATATAACATTTTTGCTTACGTTGCAAACAATTCATAAAAGTAACTATTTGATTGCTGTGTTTCTTAAATTTTAGCATTTACAGATATACTGTCATTTGTATACGTTAAACTAATGACTTTCATTTAATTAATAGTTATTGGATACTGCTTTCAGAAAAATATGAGCAATTGTCTCAATCGCCATGAAAATAAGATACAATGCCTTGAATAATAATTGCCACCACCAAATGGTGCGACGATAGCGTTTCTTGCACTTCTTGAGTATTTGAGGTTTGTGTAACGGGCATTTCTTTGCCTGATTGCGAGGACAGTTGCCTGTCCTAGTGATGGACGAGGGCCAATTGCACCCGAGCCAACAGCTATCAAGCAAATCAAGGGCAGAGTTGCACCGGAATCCTTATCTTGCTCCCCCTTCGAAAATATGCTATCGCTGGCCTTTTGCGAGACCCCCCAAAAATCACTGGCTCCGGCCATCTATGTAAGAGACCCCTCGAAAATATGCTACCTTATGCTGTAGACCCCCCACCCCCCCAAAAAAATCCCTGAGTTCGGTTATCGCTGTAGGGGTCCCCTCTAAAATATGCTACCTCTGGCGTTTTGCGAGACCCAAAAAGAATCATCATTGGGTCCGGCCATCGCTGTAGGGGGCCCTTCGAAAATATGCTAACACTGGCCCTTTGCGAGACCCCCCACCCCACCCAAAAAAAATCCTCGAGTTCGGTTATCGCTGTAGGTGTCCCCTCTAAAATATGCTACCTCTGGCCTTTTGCGAGACCCAAAAAGAATCATCACTAGGTCCGGCCATCGCTGTAGGGGGCCCTTCGAAAATATGCTACCTCTGGTCCTTTGCAAGACCTCAGGGTTCCTCCACAGAACTTATAACCTATACTATGGGTTCCTCTATGATTGTTCCCCTTCGCTGGTGCAACTCGTCCCTTTTCTCCCTTAGCACTGTGCAACTAACACATACCCCTATTGATTTACGTCCGTCCTTTTCACAAATTATCAAACGTTCAGTGACCCTCGGCCCAAAGCTTGATGTGTCAGTGCCGGGCCATTGGGAGAAAAAAAATGCGTGCTCCAAACATATATTAGAGCTTAGAGGATAGTTTGTTTAATTATAGGTACTGCTTAGTTGGGCTCCACTTCGTTAAACAATAGCATATTGTGTAGGCGTACTGGTTAAATAAAAGTCTACAACAATTGCATTCCGACATCATTAACCTTTCAAACAGTGACACTAATATATAGAAGTTGAAAAAAAAAAAAAAAAAAAAAAAAAAACGATTTAAAATGACCTTATTCAACAAAGCTTCAAGCAACAATCTTATAATTTTTGGAAACAGAGAGGATAGCTTTGCTAATGTTTAATTTTTGAGAACTAACTGTAAGAATTAAATAAATTTTCTTTTTGCTATTTAGCACAGGGATTTGCTCTGCTGCTATTAGAGGAAGCTATGGAAATAACGAACCCGCTGGACCTCCATCTATCAGAATATGTTCATATACTGAGCTTGCCAGAGGGCAAACTGACGTTGCCTACTTGCACCAGTGGCCCCGAGTATTCGATGCGAACAAGCGGAGCAAATGCACCAAAAACAATAGTTCTGGATTCTGTTGATAATGAGCTTTCGATTCTGTGGAGAAGAAGCATGAAGGACTACGAATGTCCTGCGAGCTTGAACAGTTGTCCCGTATGCCTGAAAATGGAAGATGAGGAGCTGGAACAACTTGTCTGTTCATCTGATCGCGGTAAGTGATTTATTTAACTGCTGTACATTATACTCAGTATGAGAAATTATAATTTCTGTTTCGTGTATAAGAAATCAAACACCATGTTTTTGCATGTAATTTTTATCAGTAGATAGGAAAGATCGGAATCTAACAGTGATAGTTTATATACATTCTGCATTTTAACCGCAATATTTTAAATTACCTAGAGCATTTATAGTGCTAGATGTGTGGAGTAGTTCCTTCATTATATATGTAAATCTTCTTTCTTAGTTTCTTTTTCAATGTAGTTGTCCACAATCGTGAACGCTGTTACATCTTACCGCGAAAAACAAATTGCACTACATCTATTCCATACAAATTTCTCCGCCTCCTCACACCAAATGTTTCTCTCACCCTCTTGATAATTCGACTCTGAAATGTATTAGACATTTTTTGGAAATATATTTAGATAGTGGCGGCTAGACCCATTTCATTGGGAGGTGGGGACTGTCTCTTTAAACCGGTAAAACCATGGAATTGTTCAAATAGATTCTGAATTCCTTCTACAGCAAAACCGAAGACAGGAAAAAATTTTGCTCAGGTAGAGGGGGGGGGTTCAAGTTTTATGTCTCAATTTGGCAGTTGTTTTATTTTCTACAAATAGTAACGTGTGTTCCTGAAAGTTTCGGGGGAGGAGGGTTAAAGCTCCGCCCACCCAGCCCCTTGCCTATGGCCTTGCTATACAGCATAAATTTTAGACTAATGGTTATTAAATACATTATACATCTTTTATTTGTCTCATAACACTTTCTTTAATCTTGGAATAGTTATTATATGGTTAATATTAAAACGACACTTTCTTTTCCTTCACATTAATTATAGTTGTTCAATGGCAATTTTTAACTGTACTACTTATTTTTAAATCAATCTATTCGAATAAAACATATTTAAGTTTCTTTATTAATAGTGCTTTTCTTCCCCGGATAACAAGCAGATTCATCCAACTTTCATAAGCACTGGTATTATTAACAGTTCACTAGAATTGTAATTTTCAATGGTTTAATCGTTATCTAGTTTTTTTAGGAAATTTAGTTAATGTAGTTTGAGGGTCATAAACAATTATAACTATATTTTAATATAAGCCCCAGCCAGTCATCAAAGACATCAATCGTTATAAAAAATAACAAAACAACAACAAAAAAAAACTGAAAACACTGCTTTGTCAGTTCAAGAAAATTACAAATTCTTCTTCGCAAATAATTTTATTTATTTTGAAATTGTGTCTGTCTTTTATAAGTAAAAATTTCGATTTCTTTCTAATGAATATAATTTGTTTCAGCTCTGCTTGTGTCTTCTGAAAGTTCTGAAGAAAGTAAGTATTTATATGTATGCATGTATATAAATATATTTATTTTCTTTTCGGATGAATTATTTTTTGAACTCCCGTAAAAAAACTAAGTCCTATACACACCAAAATCAATACCAGTCGTGCGTGGACGGTCTTTAATATATACTAAATTTGAGCTCAATTGAATGCACAGTTGAGACGTTAGCGCACTTTCAAAAAGTTCCTTCCATAGACCGTAATGTAAAACAATTCTTTTCTGCAGCTCTGTAAAAAAAACTGTAAGATCGTGTGATAATCATGATGGTGTTCGCACCATCTGATCGTGGTGTTCGCACCATCGCATCCAATACTGATCGTGCTACTGTGGTCTATAATATATATATACCAAATTTAAGCTCAATCGAATGCACCGTTTTGGAGTTATCGTGTTCACTCACATACACACAAATACACGTACATCTCGTAAAAATAGCATAAATGAATTCAGAAGACCTCAAAACGTGTAAATACATCAACATCTCAAAGTCGAATTTTTTCATGATTACAATATTTTTCTTACATGATACAAGTTCAAAAAGTAACAATTACCAGTTTTTTTTTTTTTTTTTTTTTTTTTTAATCAATAACAATCCGGACAAATTACCGAACAGGCCAGAACACTGTATCTAATGTTTGAAACTAAGACAATCCCGGTTAAACGGGAATATCTATAAGCAACTTGTGAAACTAACCTTTTTAAACAATTTGTTTGAACAAAACTCTCTATCTTAAGAAACACTGTAAAGTTTAGATCCAAAAAGGCTACTCGTGTTCACGTTTTGTACATTTTGTAGTTTCCAGGGTTACAGATGAGGCCTCACAAAATGTGCTTCGTCTCTAACGCTTATCAACTTGTGTCTGCACGGCAAAACTCACTGAGCATTAGTATTATCGCAATTTGCATTTAACACAAAATAATAGCTGTAGTTTATACAACTGTTAGTATTCTAAAAGACATGGGGGAAAAGGAAAGAAACGCAATTACGAAAGCTAAAACAAAAATGCCTATAAGCATTACAGATATTTTTCATAAATGTTTAATTGAAATTAGTTGGCATATTGCGTATTTAGGCAAATATACACGAGAGATATCAGCCTAGTGGAGGGTGCCTGGTGCGGAGGACTTACTGAAAATAGACTCTACAGATGTTTCAAGAAAGCATTTTTTCTTGAGCTATATTGTTTGTTTATCGTTTTAAGCTCGTGATATTAATGATTTACAAAAGGGAAAATCATGAAAAAAAGTATTTGGAATTGAAATACAGTTAATTAACCCGACGTTTTACATCGTAATTAAAGTTATCTTAACACGCGTAAAAATTTAGATTTTAACCAACGTGCAATTTACTAAAAGAGATGGTTGAAATCAGCTGACACATTCTCGAGAATGTTATTACTGAAAATTTTAACAAAACAATGAATATTGTTAAATTTTTCAGTACAGTTCGTTTCACATTAAAACGCAAAGATCAACGGCCCGTCTATTATTCTAATGGTTTTCCCTTCACTAACTGCCGAATAGATATGCGCTATTATTGAAGTAATAATAATAATAAAGTAAAATAGTCTAAAGCAGTGGTATTCAATCTATAGGTCGCAATCCCAAATGAGATTACGAAGAACTACCCTTTTAGTGGCAAAGTGAATTTTCAAAAAATGAAAGAAATTTAATTGTATACAAACTTTTTTTGAAAAAAGTCTCGTGTGAACAACACATGATGTTTTTGCACGTCTATTAAATTATACATATTTCCGATGCATTTCATTTAAATCAGTATGAGTGTCATCGCTTTCCCCTACACAAGATTTATGGCATTTTTATGCACTCTTTTTACATCAAAAATAGTGTATAAAGCTGTCTTTTATAAACTTCACTTATGTTGCGCATAGAAAATAAAAAAGCCCACTTTTCCTTTATTCTGTCACCGTTGGTCATGCAGCAAAGTTATATATACCAATCGTTTATGAACAGAGTACACTTTAATTTGCCATACATAAAATTTGCATGAGGGGCCCAATCTTCAAATTTATACTAACCAAAATTATATTTATCCAATGGCAACACCTGAATTTCACTTCATATTTTCGGAATTTCGCTCATTTTAACACCGAATACCAATTTCCAATACATTTGAACAGAAAATAAAGGAGTTATGAGCTTCCAAAATTTCCCTATTCCTATGCTAAAATATTTTTTCATTCTTCATCACTTGATACTCTGATTCGGTATGCAACCTCGATGTCCAGAGTAGTGTCCCACTGGAAAAAAAAAAAAAATTGAATACCACTGGTCTAAGGCGTAATTTTATAACTTCTTTAACATATTAACAAAATAAATTTCTGACTTCTAATATTTTCTTCCTTGTTTCTTTTTATAAATATAAGGATCGATAACAGTACCTTCAAGAGAAAGTTTAAATGCTACACGTAAGTATATACTTGGCATATCTGAATCTTAAATTTTTAGTTATGAAGATTTTTATTATTGTAATGCCAACTTATTCTGTCTATTATAAAACTCCTGATGAAATAATTTTACTTTGCTTTATTACTAAATAGCAAAACTCTTTATATTACAGAAATGCTGGTAACTAACATAACTAGAGTTAATGCAATATTTTGCATGAGCAATAACAATCTGAGAGTTCATAGTTATGATTTTCTGAGGTCTTTTAAAGAATAATTTTTTTAATTAAATGTTTGATTAAATAATAAAATACGCCATTTCTCTAAACAGTGAAGTGGCCAAGAAATATTTATTTATAAATTTATGTTACTTACGGATAAAACAGTATAATTAGAATTAGTGCAATGCAGATGGAATAAAAATGCTACGCATCAATGCTATTTTCCTAATTATGCTCTGCACGACCGATAGCTGCGAGAAGCGATTTTGCAGTAACTGGAAAACAGTCTGGAGTTGTGTAATGCACGCATCTTTCTCAAACAAATGAATTCTCAAAATGTTTAATTTCAAACCTTCGTATCAAGAGTTGATTATCTTTGGACAGTATCAGTAAAGAATTATACATACGAATGCTATACGCGCAACCACGTAGGGGACTTTAGGTGCTAAATCCCCCCCCCACACACACACACACTTAAACGTGAAGAAATGAAAGTAAAAAATCTCTTAAAAATAGCGACCTTAAGGATGAATTAATTAATTGAAATATTTTGAAGGCACTTTTTAAAATACTTAAAAAGTGCCTGCAAATTATTTCGAAACTGTTAAAAAAACATAAATACTTATAGATATAGTACATAATATACGGTTAAAAACACCAATGAAGAAACCCGTAATTGTTTATGACGCTATAACGGAGTTACGTTAACAGAGGGATAGTGTTCTATGACCGAGTGGAACAGAATATTTTACGTTATCAGAGATTTGTCTTTACAAACGAAATCACACTAACCGAGTTCAACACTATTTGCGGGACCCACAAAATTAAAATCCTGGGTGCGCCACTGACGAATGCACATGCAAGATTTAGTGGTTTGAGGAAGAAAACTTAGTACGAATAAAGTCACATATCTGCGTCAACCTTGTGCAGGTTGTGACATTAGATCAACTTCATAACGTAACTGCCAGTATTTTGCAAAGTGTGCATGGGAGAATTGATATTAAAAATTTCATTTATGCTGGAATAACTTGCATTTATGGGAGGTTGTACCTCAAATCAATATATGTTTTAGAAGAAACCAGTTACATAGTATACATAGTATTTGAAAACACCGCACTTCATAGTCAGTGCTAAAAAAGCTTTTTAACAACACTTGGCATGTACAATACCGAAACCGATCTGCAATGCACAGATTTTCAATTGATGTATATTTAAGTTGAGGTTTTCTTTAATAACTATCGATACCGAAGTAAATTCATTTAATTAAATCCACAAATAGAGGATACGCCCAGGATCCCTCCTTACTATAAGTAATTTTTTTAGCGAATTTGAGCTACTGTGATAGTATTATACAGGGTGCCCTAAAAACACCGACCTAATCTCTTATTCCTTGAAAATTGATCATAGATATATACAATAGACTACACAAAATTACGTAAAAAAAGGTACAGAATTTCATGGTATCCATTAAACTTTTCAAGAGATTAAATCTAAATAAATACAAAATTGAATTTTTATACTGCCCCTGGAAAGAAGAAGGAAAAAAAAAAAAAACTCCTACTTAGTAAAATGTGCACCATATATTAATTATCTGATGTACAAAGTTTCAGCCTTTCATTATACGATGGCTCAAGAGATATGTTTCAGCAAATTTATTGTGTCCTATACAAATAGCAATAATAGTAGTAGTATGTATTCATACAATCACTGTTTTCTTTCGTAATTTATGTACGACCTCTTCCCGTGGACTGATAGCCATTGAAAAATGGTTTCAGTCAGCATATATATATATATATATATATATATATATATATATATATATATATTATATATCCGACACTTTTTAGGACAAATTTTGTGCATCCCCTAATTAATGTGTGGCGCACATTTTACTAAATTTATTTATTTATTTATCTGTACGGGGACTGTATAAAATTTTAATTTGGTATCTATTTAACCTCTCGGAATTGTTAATGGTTACCATAACATTTTGTACCTTTTTTACGCAATTTGTAATTTATTGTACATGTCCATAATAAATATTTAAGGAAGAAAAGCCTACATCAGTATTTTTGGGACACCCTGTATATATATGTATGCGCCTATTCATACATTAATGAAGTGTGAAATTCTATGATCTGTATGAAGGAACGGTTCATGTTCTCTTGAAACAACTGTAGAGATGTACAAAATGTTTTATGATATATATTTTAATGACTTTACATCTGTGATAAGATTTCAGTATGGCTCTATGCGAAACAAGCAATTTCAGATTTCCCGAGAGCAGGCAACCGACCTATTGGATTACGGTTTACATAAGGCCTGCTCTCCAACTAACCTGTGAAATTACAGCTTAGACTCGAACAAGCCCTCAATATGATTTGATTATATCATTACAGGATTAATTTTTACGTAATTAACAAACAAACAAAAACAAATAAATCAAAACAGAAAGTAAAAAGAAACCTTGAATACGGCGCTTGTGTACAAAGTCCAATGTTACCAGCTGCTTTTAGTTACCAGTTCAAAGTTCACAGAGGAGGCAAGAAGAATTTTCACTTCCAGAAGAATAGCCCAATTTAAGATTATGGTACCTCCGCTATTCGAAATATCTCTTCGTTAAACGATCATTAATCCAGTTTGAGACGCGTCTTGGCTGGTAACAGATATTCTTTTACTTATTTTTTTTTCTACGCCTAGATAATACATCTTCCAGCAGCTCGTAAAAGACGATCATATTTTAAAATTCTATAGTAATGTTTATTATCATTCAGAAACAAAAAAAGAAGAGCCAACCCCTTTGCTTAGCTTAGAATGTACATTAAAATAGAATAATTTCAGCATAAAAACTTTTATTACTTATTATTAGTATGAATTCATTTGTTTACGGTAAATTTTTCTGTTAACATTTAAAGTGATTTTTTTTTTTAATAAATAATAGTAATTTCTACTCTTTTCAGATGATCTTGAAAATAACAGCATAGAAATATGGATAAAACGTAAGTGTGCCAGCTTAATGCTTCCATAAAATATATTACTTCATAAGGTAAACAATTTTCGGCTAGAGTGTGGGGGGACCCCCACTTGTATGCTTTTAGAAAATTCCACGTTTGAGAATCATTTTTTAAAAAAGCTCGAATTATGATATTATTGTTTTGAAACATAGCATTGTAAGTGCCAACTGACTGAAAAAAAAACCATTCCGAACTTGTATTATACATTGTAATTTACCAAAACGGCAAAGAACTGTTGGAAAGAGCAAGTTCCTCGAGGGCGCATCAGATTACGGTCGCAAACGTCATCGTCACGTATTTTTTTAACACCTTTTAAGAAATGCAGAAGAGACTGTCTAGTTTCTTAAACAGGTTTAAAAAATAATAGGCGTTTTTTCACAAATTTGATAAATAAAATATAATTTTAAACAATCAGTTTCATTCTAGTGCTTTCTGCAAACCAATGTCAAAACGCTGACTATCTCTTACTCTTCTAAAATGATTATTATCAGATGCAGGACGGTGACGTTTGCGAACCATTCATCTTTGAGTATAACCTACTCCTTTCAGAAGTTTTCAGCATTTAGTTATAGTGAGTCACCCTGGATATTTTTCTTTGTTTCAATGATTCAGGATGTTCGCAACTAACACTGGAGAATTATTTGAATTAACGTATTAGTTCTCCAAACATTCAACCTTATTGTGCAAATGTACAGCGAAGGAAAAAAAAAAAAAAAAAAACCCGCCCACTTGCTCTTTACTGGCCGTCGTTCGTCGTACAGCAAAGTAACATATACCAATCGTTTACTATTTTAATGTACGCTTTAACTTACTATACATAAAATTCGCGTAAGGGGTCATCTCCATATATAAATTCGCACCAACTTTTTTTTTTTTTTTTCACCAATAGCAACTCCAAGATTTCACTTCATATTTCAAAAATTTTGTTCATTTTAACCCCGGATACCAATTTTCAATAAATTTTAGCTGAAAGTAAGTGAATTATGAGCTTCCAAAATTCTCTTAGCCTTATGTTACAATATTTTTTCACTTTAATTCATTTCTCACATAATTAGCAAATTAAGAAGCTGATTTTTATTCGTACTTCGTACTAAATTAGCCAATCATAATTTACTATTATTATAATTTTTAATAGAATATTAATATGAATTATGCATTTTAAAAATATCATGAACAGCGACCTAGCCAAATTTTCATGGAAATAGATGCAAAAAGTAATTTTACATGGCTGTGCAAAATTTCCAATTTTTACGTTCAGTAGTTTAGTTTATATTAATTAAAATGTCTCATTTTCATGAGTTTATATAAATTATTAAGTGACAATTTTTTGAAAATTGCGTAAATTAAGTGTAAATTAGATTTCTTTTGCACAAAAATAGTTAAGTAATAATAAGTTAGCGGTATTAAATACTAACAAACTTTGAAGCAAATAAATTAGTTTGTACAGTTTGGTGGTGATTACATAAAGCGTCTGTTGTTGCGTCCACTACTATTTCCACCTGAAATAATTTTTTTTTCTATGTATAGAATTAGATGCAGTGCATAAAAGTTTTCCCATACAATGACCTATTTTTAAAAAACTGACATCCACAACATTCCAGAAATCACTTGACCTTTTTTAATATCTGAAACATCAGATCTTTGGACTTCCTCGTACTTTATCAAACATACGACAAACAGTCAAAATAATTTTTTTTTTTTTTTTTGGGGGGGGGTGTCCAAATTTTCCATCAGACTATAAATTAAAATACCGCAAAAGTCTAACAAAAATATTGTGCTCTGCAGATGATAGTATTAAATGAAGAAAGTGAAATAACAAGCACTGATAATAATATTGGGTCGCCAAAAAAGCAATAGCTCTTTTTATATGAAATTCAAACAAATAAATTTTCCATTCTTCAAGTTCGACCGGAGCTGAGTAACATTCATGCTTGTAGTCGAAAAAGCAGAGAAAAGCCTCTCAGTCCTGGCAACATGTCACCTGTCTAAGAGAACCTTCAAATACTCGATAACAATCCCCAAATTAGAAAGTTTTTCAAAATCGTAATTAGTCGGTTTGCACTTTTGTTATTATTATTATTTTTTTTCAAATCATGTATCCGGACCAAGGAAGTTATGGAGTTACGGGTCATTTGGACAACTAAATATTCTAGTTTCTACTCCTGATATTCTCATTACAAAAAATTTAAAGACTAGAAACAGTATTTTGCTTGTAAGTAATATTTATTTCTTTTAACTATCGCTAGTGAAATAATTGAAAGACGAAAGCTCGAAGCCTACATATAGCGTTTTTCAATTTACAGAAAACCCCTTAAAATCGAGCAAAAAATAATTCGCAATATCTCTGGAAATTGATGAAAATTTACATTTAGGGTAATTTGAAGATTTTCTTTCGTTTAATAAAGTCAAAATAGAGTGCTGCCTTTCAAAAAAACGAAGTTGATGTAGAATCAAATACGAAGATGGCCGCTTATGCAAATTATATTAATAGGAGATTAACGTATTGGTTATTTGCAAACGAATGGTATATATAACTTTGCTGTACGACGAACAACAGCCAAATGAAGAGCAAGTGGGCGGGTTTTTTTTTTTTTTTTTTCCTTAGCTGTACGTGATTTCGGAATTGGGTGAAACAGATTCGTGCAAATTCGGCATTGCAACATAAAATTTGAAAATAAAGTTGAACCTCTTTTAAGATGAAGCAAAAAACCAACCGAAACATGAGTTAATCAATAAACAGTAAAAGAACAAACGTGATTGGGGAACTATTTTTCTTCGTCGTGAGAGAAATTTCTTGTTAAGCATTTTTGTCTTAATGAAGTTCGACTGTGTAGCTATTTAATACACTAGATCAGAAACAATTTAATCGTTTAATTAAATCTAGATTTTTCGAAATTAATAAAGTTTATTTAGAATTTGTAAATAACTTTTTAAATAACATACACATACAAAAAAAAAAAGACTGTATTACTTCATGTACATTATTTTCAAAGTACTTTATTAATTTTAATTTTAAACACCAGATTTTTTTTTAGTGTTTTTAATGAAAGCTGTTTTAACTAAGGTTTTGTTATTGAGAAGTTATTTGTAAAGAAGATCAAGTATTCCATAATTTGCCAGTCAACTTCATTAAAGAGAAATATACATTCAAAAAACAGTAACATGTTCGATTTTTCTGCAAATGACTACTGTATAAGAATGATTTGTGCTTCCTTACATTTAATAAAACTAACAAAAATAAAATCTGAATCATAACTTGCCGATAATAATTTCTTAATCTGATTTATTTTTTTCACAGCTTATGAAGACAAAGGTACTTGTACGTTACCTGTTGAAGAAGGAGAATGCAATAGCAATATTGACAAATTCTATTATGATGCACACGATGATAAATGCAAAGTTTTCACATTCACAGGATGCAAAGGCAATGCAAATAACTTTGCAACAGAGGAAGAATGTGAATCTGCTTGTAAAAGTAAGGAAATTAAATATATTTAAATGTTTCTTTTTTCCAACTGGAGATAACTTTGTCCCTTGGAGTTCATCGTACTATCCTTGCTTAGTTTCAGTTTTAAAAAGCTACTTCTTTTAACCTAATGATTTTGGAATTAGTCAATATTCCCTTTATCAAGGTGCCAGACAACAATTACTATTCCCATAAAAATAAACAGTAGGGTTAGCAATTTCTTGACAAATATAGAAGATATTATAAAACTGGATTGAGTTCATAGGCGCCGACTTCATGGGGCTTGAAGGGGCTTCAGCCCCCCCAATATTTTTATTCAGGGGGCTGAGCCCCTTCAAAAACTTCACTCCAACTTTTTTGTGTCAAATCATATTTCTTCCTCCAAATCGGTTAAACTTAAGAATCCTAAAAATAGAGAATGTATCGCTAGCTTCTGTCTCCCACTCCGCTTTTTCTTTCACAGGGATTCAGGAATTACGTTGGGCGCCTGTAATGCCGTAGGCACGGATGTCAACCTTCTTTATCAAGAGCGCAAGCACAAACAAATGACCATCAGATAGCTAGGCAAAAAGAAACGGGTGTTTTCCCCCACAAGAACCCTTCAGATTTTACACCGTGACACAATTGATGATGGAATTGCTTTCTAGTAGGGAGAGGACTGCGTTTTTTTTAGGAGGGTCGTTCTCATGTAATGTAATCTTTCTTTTTTAAATCAGTACAGCAAAAGCTTTCACTTTTGTTCTATTGTGAGATACAGACTCTTCTGTAGACGTCTGACCATAAGGGAGATTTTCCCATTGTGCAAAACTGCAAACGATTGTGACATTCCCATTTCCCAGCAGTATTAAGTTTCGATGCTGAAAATAAACCGTTTAAATGTGACTTAAAAACAATTCAAGGCAGAAAATTGATAGTCAAATTTAAGTTTGAAGATTTTAAATCATGAAGAACCTTGTGAGATAGATGAAAAATTGATGTTTAATACAGTTTCGGATATAGACAGTATTCATTTCTTTATACGCTTTATCAAAACTTTACTAATATCGAACGCTTAACGTTTCTGATTTAGCTACAGTTAAGAGCTAAATAAAAAATGATTTCATAAAAATCTTCGAGCAGCACAACTTCTGGATTATATTTTATAATTGCTTGCTCTTATCTTCTCTCTTTACATATAAAACTCTATCCCCCATCAAGGGCGTAATCAGAGGTGGGGGGGGGGAGAGGGCTACGCCTGGCTGAGCACTACTTAGCTGTCTCCCAGCCCCCCCCCCCTACGATTTTCAAAAATTTTTGTTAGTTTATACATAAATACGAAAATTTAGAAACGAACATTTGAAAACCATGAAATCTTTAAGAAAACTCGTTGTTTTAGGCGAATTTCGGTTCATTATTTTGCTACTCTTGGCTGCATGTGGTGCCAGTGGCGGATCCAGAGGGGGGTCACAGTGGTCATGGGCCTAGATTAACCATCTCGCCAAGAAAGAAGGAAGAAAAAAAACGAGGGCCCAAGCCGAGCTTGGACAAGGCCCAAAATTCAGAGAGGCCTTGATCATATGCATACATATCATATTGTGTTGCTAAAAGAGAATTCCTCTTTAGAAAACCATTAGTCTCTGATTAATTTACTTTATTTTATAACAACACTAGAGTATGCACACAATATTCTGACTATGTGCTCAGTCGTTGTTCCTTGGCAGAAAAATATGCAGCCGTTTTGTAAATATGTGCATTCATCCATATTCATCCATACATAGAGGGCAAAGGAAAGGGGAGTCACAGCGAGCATGATTAACGTAAGGGTGAATGGGGTAGTTGCCTCGAACCCACAATGAAAGAAAACGATCAAAATCAAAAAATGGTTTTAGAAAAATGTGTGAATTGGGCGTGTGGTACATATACTCGTATTCGACCCCCACCTCCACCCCACACTTGCAAATAGCCTCCCTCTTCTGTAAAAGCACTCTATGAAGCACCTATGTTTGTAAATTATTATTTATGGAATATCAAACTAGCGTAACTGCTACAAAACCATAAAAATTATAGAGGAGGAAGGAGGGGGCTTCATGGGGAAAGAGGGACTATACCTAAACAGGGCCGGATTACCCATTAGGCTGAGTAGGCTTTCACCTGTGGGCTCCTACCATTTTAGAGGCCTGCGTTAAAATTTAGAAGGAAAAAAATATAATCGAACATTATTAAAGCTATTTTAGTGTTAATATTTATACAGTATATGTATATGTAACTCTGAGAAAATAGTTCTGATTCATTATTGACTTCGTACACAAGAAACACTTTTTGGCATTGTACACTTCTTAATTGAAATTTGAATGAATATGTGCTAGAAAGTTTGAAGCTGACTATTTAGCTTGAATTTTTATGTGCACATTTCAGTGATACCTTGCATTAGATGGATGCATATTTTGCAAATTCAATAAGGAGAACTTTTAGCACTATGTTTATACGAACGGGCTATGGTAATCATAAGAAGGCTTATAAACAAAATACCCTTCGTACCCCAGTCATCACAATCATATTTTATAAAACTTTTTTCCGTTCTGAATAAAAATTAATTTTCGTATATTGTTGCACAAATATCATCAGAATAAATTTCAAATAACATAATGCGTTATGGTTTTAGTTTATAAAATGAATACTATGTATCCATTTAGCCAAAGCGTCTCTGACTTACCAATTGCTAGTGTGCTAGTTTAATTTGTTTTGATAATTGTTAAGGTAATCTGGAACAATTTTCCAAATAGAAGGGTGATTTAGAGTGCAGTGGAGTTTTTATATATGTTTTTAAAATAATATGGCGTAGACTATGATTTCGAATTAGATTTCATTCATTTTGTTTCCATTTTTCATATTATTGAGTATTCTTAAAAATTGTCTGTAAATATCTACAATAATTCAGAGTGATAATTTTGGCATTGTATATCTGTTTCTGTGTTATTCCACTTTTAAATTTAAAGTACGATTATATTTTATACAACTTTTCTCCGTACTGAATAAAAATAAATTTTCATATATTGTTGCACAAATATCATCAAAATATGTTTCAAATAGCATAATTCATTATGGTTTTAGTTTATAAAATGATTACTATGTGTCCATTTTGCCAGGAGCGTCTCTGATTTGCCAATTGCTTATGTGCTGGTTTAATTTGTTTTCATAATTGCTAAGGTAATCTGGAACGGTTTTCCAAAAAGAAGTGTGATTTAAAGTGCAATGCAGATTTTATATGTCGAGTTTTCTATGCCAAGTTCCACACGAAGCCCCCTCCCCCCGGCCTAGATCCCTCGCGCAGATAGTTGGCCATAACACCACATTTCAACATTTCTTTTCATTTTTAATGTTATTGAAAGATTATATGAGTATTCTTAGTTTAATGTAAAATGAAAGTTTTCAGTATTAAAATGTTTATGAAGACTTAAAATAGTGTAGACTCTGAATTTTGATATATTCTCGCACTTGGATTTCTTTGTTAAATCATTTTTAATTGTCAACAAGGATGATATTATTGAAAAATTATTTTTTTTCCTGCTGTGAAAATACTATGAGAATGAATTTAAAAGTATATTTTATTTATTTATTTGTTTTTACAATTCAAATCACGGAAATCCGTTTAAAATGTATGTGCCGAAGAGAGGACTTGTAACTTTGTATGATGGTTTGTATATTTGTTTGATTTGTTTTAATACATGGAAAGGAGGTATTTATTACTTCTTTGTATATGTTTTTTTTAAATAATTTTAAATGTAATCTGTAAAAAGTTGTCAAAAAATGTAATTTAAATGTGATCAGTTTTTCTGTCTTAAAGTAGTGCGACATTTCATTAAAGTCGATTCAATTTATGGGTATTTCATCATGTAGTAAAATAAAAAATACTATTTTATATTAGTAAAAATTATCTCTGATGAATGTTTGCAAGTAAATAAAATAATCCAGATTTTAGTATTTCGTCTCGTTTGTACTTCTAGGGTATTTTGAAATATTAGCTGGAGTAATGTTTTGCAGAACAGTTTTCCACATTTCACTGCATGCATTTTCTTTCCTATGAAATTATCATTAAATACATTTCGAAAAAGATTTTACTTGTTTTGCTGTTATTAACTTAATTAAAATTCAGTTGTTCTTTCAGAAGGGAGATTTGCTTTCTCCATATGTGTACTGAAGACTGATTCGAGATCTTGAGTTCAAATACTTAATTTAAAAAATGAGTTCAAAAAATTTTTGAAAAATTTATTAAATGGAATTCCTTTTATTTTCATGAAAGTGTTATGTTAAAAAAGCACATTTTGAAATCTCAATTCTAAAATTTCTGAACCCCTTAATTATACTGACGGAGAGAAGGATTTTGTGTCCCCCCGTCCACCTCCGTAAGGATACGAGCCCCCCCCAATAATTTTTACAAGTCGGCGCCCGTGATTGAGTTTTAGTGATTTATTTATTTTTGTACGAAACGGGGTAATCAATTGGCAAAAATGGCTAACCTTGGCAACTTTTGAAAAAATGTAGGTAAAAATCCTTGTTTAAAATTAACAGCACTCAAGTGCTAAAAATAATCAGTGTGTAATTTAAATTTAGCATTGGTATGTAACCTTTCAATTATTTTTTTTCATTTAAACTATACATAACTGCTTAAAGTTAATTTTAATTTTATTTAAATGTAACCATCTAGGCACTCCTAAACAATGGCATGCTCTATAAAATTATCCTGTTCTCAGAAAAAGTGTTTACACAGATTTCTAATCTTTGAAAATACTAGCATATGCATTCAAAACACATGAATTAGTTGCATTCCACGCTGATATTCTCAGTGTTATTTTTAAATTATGAATAGGTACAATATATTTAAATATTATTGATATACTCAAAGCATAAACAAAAATCTTGAGTGTTGAGTTCTGTTTACAAATTTTACTTTTAAATTAGTTTCATTAAGTTTAACCAATAATATAAATCATTTCTTTAACATATGTTTTTGTTACAGGCATAAATTACTGCAAGAATGGAACACTAGAAATCAAAAAAGCAATGACAAGTGGTTTTGGAATTAAACCAACAAACCAATGGTTAAATTTCTACATGCTACCTAATTGTGACTGTGACTACTTAACACAAGGTACAGAATTTTGTCCTTTCCCTTTGAAGTTTTTAAATATTTTAAATATCATACTAGTCCAAGAGTTTAAAAAGTTTACTTTTATGAAACTTATTACTGAAGATGCAACACCCAAATATTATCAAAATAGCTATATTAATTTAAATTATAGTCCTAACCTTTTTGTGCATCGAATATGAATTTAATAGATTTATCTTTCACATTTAACAAGCCATTTGAATTTGTTTTAAAAAAATATACGCAGCTCTTATTTAGAAATATAATTGTTTTCTGACTCAAGTTCCCATTTTCTTCTTTCATGTTTTAAAAGTGATAAGGAATTTCTTTTTGTGATAGGTGCTTATAATTATTTGCATGCGCTTTTTAAACAGTTGTATCACATAATTAAGCAGGGTATTAACAATAATGGTTTAAGATTTCCCATTACAAGTAATTTGAAAAAGCAACTCTCTTAATATTATGCTCTGTACAAGAGCAATGTTTTCTATATTCAACCCAATATTAGATGTACCTAAATGGCTGATCTTACATTATCTTTAGTCAGGCCCGGATACGCCCACCGGGAAATTTCCTGATGGGCTAGTCACTTTCCCATATATTTCGTATGTGTAATGTGCATGTTTGTCCAGAATAAAATGTAAGTGGTCCGCCGTTTATATATATTTCCCGTGCCGGTGTGATCAGCTGTATGCGGCTCTGTCTTTAGTAATATCCTTAAAATAAAATGTACATAAAGGGAACAAAAAATGTCAATATTAAAAATGAAAAATTTTAACTAAATGAGCAGTTTAAAATATATATATATGTTACGGTAAATGTGATTAATCCGGTGATTATGTATAATAACCGGTAATTATGCATAATCACCACTAAATTCGGTAAAAGTGATAAATTTTTGAAAATTTATCAAATTAACCAGTTTGTTTGCAAAATTCCCAGCTCGTAATGGTAAATGTGATAAAAGGCCCTAACTTTACGAAAATTCATTCAATTTGTGCAACTGCTTGGCTCTCATTTCGTTGCATCTAGAGGTTTTTTTCGCTATCCTCTCGTATTTTATAAAATATTGAATAATGGCTGGTATGCTTGAGCGTTTTAATTTCAAATTAGTGAATATTATGGATACTAAGAAAGCAAACTGGTTTTCTGGCGAAAGTAAGATATGATGATTTGTTAAAAAAAGTGAATTATAGTAAAAACAAAAGTAGTGGGTAAAAACTGGAGGATTATCAAAGACTAAAAAGATACGATGTAATGAAAATAGGCAATGTTGAAAAACTTATCTTTCCCGTGAGTAATGGCAGCTTGAATGTTAGATTTTACGTGTACTTTGAGGACCTTTTTACGATAATTCATGAAGTACACTTATCAATAGGCCATGGTGGTAGAAACAGGATGGGAAAAGAACTTAAAAAAAAGTACAAAAACATTGCTACCGAAGTCATCATTTACTGAAGTTTGTGTGAAATTTATTTTAAAAAAAAAATCAAAAAACTAAATACCTAAGAAAGGACTTGTTGTTAGGCCAATGGTCTTACAAGAGATGGACCCAATTGACATGCAGTCGCAACCAGATAATGGCTAAGTTTATATTTGTCTATCAAGACCACTTGACGAAGTTCGTACAGTTGCGTGCCCTAAAAAGCAAACGTTCAGAAGAGGTTGCATATCACCTAATTGATATTTTTACTATATTTGGAGCCCCCAGTGTACTGCAAAGTGACAACGGTCATGAATTTAGTAACAAAATCATATAGAAGAAGGTTGCGCAATGTGGTCCGATCTGAAAATTGTGTACGGAAAACCTAGGCACAGCCAGACTCAAGGTTCGGTTGAACGTGCAAACCAGAAATTGAAAATATGGTAAGTTCTTGGAAAGCAATCACACCATTAAATGGTCCAAAGGGTTACATTTTGTGCAACTTATGAAAAATAGGGCATCTCATGAAGGCATCAAGTGTTCTCCTTATGAAGCAATGTTTGGGACGGCTGCAAAATTTGGCTTGAAAACGTCTTTCCCGAATGACTTTACCGAACATCTTAGGACTGAAGAAGGGTTTCACGTATTAATCAAGACAGTTAATAATGCCTCCGAAAACATCAATAGCGAAATAGAAAATGTTTTTAATATGGACAGTAACGATCTATCTCAAAATGACCCTCCATTTGAAGTTAATTTTAAGACTCAGTAACAGAATGAAGCAGCGGTCGCTCTGATCCAGACAGATATTTTATGCAGGCAAGAGCAAGTAAGAAAATACAAAATGACTGCTAAAAAAGGTTTAGAATTACAAGCTAAGAAAATGCTGAAAGTTTCAATGGTTAAATTTCCTGCTGGTAAAGTTGGTGAAGCAGTGAAAATACGAATACCAGACGTTGACAGAGTAAGACGTGATCCTCGAAATTTATTAGCGGTGATAATAGAAGTTCAAAATGAAGAGTTTTATCAGTTCGGAACTAAACAAGGAAGACTTTCACAGTTGTTTACCATAAATCAATTCACCATTTGTGAAGAAAAATTTATTTTGATTGACGATGCTTGAGATCTAGCAATATAATTTCGAGAATGCGTTAGAAAGATTATATCTTTCTGGAGGTCAGGGATATCAGCATGTGTTTGTGTGTGTGTAAGGGACAATGCGAGTCATAAAAGTGCAAATGTAAAAAATCTGGCAAACTTTGTAATTCTAAATGCTATAACAGTCTAATATACTTAAGTAAACTTAAAACATTTAATAATTTCTAGTATATTATTTAATGTTATCTGAAAATATCTATTTTTTCTCTTGAACATTGGCTTAGTTTGTTTTTATATGTATGTAATGTCAGTTTTTTTTTTTTTTAATGTGCAATTGTATTGTACAATTTCATCATGTAAATTGTATTTTTTTTTCATTTCAAACACCTCTCAGTCCCTTATTCAAGTTTCGTTCAGGCAAAATAAATGTATGTGACTTAAAATAACCATTTGTTCACTTTTTGACTGTAAAATATAAAATATTGTGATTCGTGATCCCTTAGCCATAGTGTCCAACGAAAATATATCCTTCTGAGAAGTAATTACACAAAAAACTGCACTCTATTCTACTGGCCATATCACTCATGATATTTATCACATTTACCATTACGAGTTGGGAATTATGCAAACAAACCAGTTAATTTGATAAATTTTCAAAAATGTATCAAATTTACCGTATTTAGTGGTGATTATGCATAATTACCGGTTATTATATATAATCACCAGTTTATTACTTTTACCGTAACATATATATATATATATATTAAGGAATGCACATTATTTCCACAAATGCGATTATGTTTGATTTACTTAATAAATATTCAGTATGGGCATAAAATACTATTTTTTAGTTTATTAAGTTTTTCTGTTCACCATGGGGAAACTTCGGTTTTAGTGTGCGAAATTTGATCGCCCCCTGAGGTTCACTATAACCGGAGTTGACTATGCATCGAATGGTACTATATTAAACCTTAAAACTCCTCATATTTAAATTATTTCAAAGTAATTCTCAGTACTATATTTTTTATTCTCCAGGCACAGGATATGCATACATTGTGTACAATACATCACATGAAGACATAAAAGAACCTTCTTTAATGACAAACGAGCATTTTGTAGTTCCTCTACAAGAAGAGCAACAAGATATGCTTTTATCTTGCAAGTCAATATCTATAACAGGCCAATCAGAAAATAAAGCTACACAGTTGGAAGAAGATGTAGAACATTTAACTAAAGTCTCAAGTTTTGGTACAGAAGAGACTACCACAGAAAGAATTTCTACCACAACCCAAACAGACACGATTACTGTAAAGACTTTTGATTTTGATGATGAAGATTTTGATAGTAATGAAAATAAGACTGAGACTAGTTCAGAGTCAGGATGGGGTTTTGGTTTTGGTTAAACATTTAAGAAATTTTGTGTATGTATTTAATAAAATTATTAATGTATTTAATTCTATTATTATTAATAAAATTAAGTGTTTGTATATAGATGTATAGATTGTTTTGAAACTCACAGGAAAAAAAGCTTTATTGTTAAAAAAGGTTTCATGATGCACAGTGGAATTTTTTCATTTAAAATAACAAAATATTTAAGTTCATGATAAAACTGCATTAAAATGTTTCCAGATGCATAATTACATGGTGCATATGTCTTCAAATTATACATTTTATTTTACAAAAGCGTACATATATTGTAAAATTTTTACATAAGAAGAATTATATATTGCTACATTTACATAAGCAGTAGTAGCGCAGTAAATCCATTTATGTTTGCATCAAAATAGTCTAAGGTATTCATTAAAAGAAGAATCTTTCCGTAAATTCATTGAAATTCCATACATTTTGCATCACAGCTTGCTGTCACATATAGTACAGACTGTCAGATTTATTCATTTGCCAATGAAGTTCCACTTACTTTGCTGATCACAGTAGTCATATCAACCATTCCTTTATGTTTAATTTTCTTCCCCCTTCTCCTAATATCCCCATAGTTTTCCATCCTGTCATAAAAGTCCACTACTTGAGAAAAATCACTCTCACAAATGATAGCTTTTTATAGCAAAAGAATGTGCAATCTTACAATATAGAGATAAACTAGACAATTTAATAACAGATTTAAAAAAAAAAAAAATGTTGGGTTGTTTCGAGAAGACTGGTTCTGGGCCTACCAAATTTAGTATAGGAATTTCCTAGAAAAGGTCTTAACACACACCCCGAGATGATTTTTTTTTTTAATTGAATTAGAAAACTTTTTTATTCCATGGTTTATGTTACTATTAAAAATATTAAAATAGAAATTAACATAGAAAGTTTTCTGCCCAGTGAATACATATTCACAAAATTTGGGAATTTTCCACAGGTATAAAATGGCATGGAGAAGGTCATTGAAACTTCAACAGCACAGTTCTACAAAGCAAAGTGAAGTTTACTCTTTTTTAAAACTTTAGATCAGATATTGTGATAAAAACTGTGAAACAAATTAATTTTTTATTTTTTAAAACAATGTACCAAATCCAATTAACTATGAAAATTGGCAGAATATTTTCAGGTGCGGGCAAAGATTACTTCAACATATAGTTACTATGTTGGAAAGAACAAAAAAGGGAAAAAACGTTAACAAAAATCCAATGAGAGACAAGTACTCCCCCTTGCCCTATGCTGCTGACACCAATGGGATTAACTCTAATTAAATGTATTTCAGAAAATAGGCAACTTTCTCCTGTACAAAGGGGTATTCAGCTAGTATTTAATAAAATATAGTAATACATCTATTAAGCATATCTAATGAGATGCAAAGTAAAAGAAAAAATATTATTCAGCCTTATTTAAGGCGTAAAAAATAAAAAACTACTATCAGTGTCATAAAAGAAAATGGTTTTCACAATTTTGTAATAGGGAAATTAATGGCTGTACATTATATGGAAATTCTTGAGCATTGACTAATTTTTGAATTGCTTCTTTCAATTTTTTAAAGGTTATTATTGGCAATAAATTTTGTCCATTAGAAGCTTCATTCTGATCTTCAGTTACAGGAGCAGGTGACAAATCTTCTTCAGAACTAGAACTGGAATAGCATACTAGTTTTTGAAGAGCAGTGTCAGATGCAGTGTTTGGTAATTTATCATCACACAGTTTACATTCTAGTACAGTTTTTTCATTTGTAAGTTTGAAATAAGATTCAATAAATATGTCCCTTTCAAGTAGAACAAGCTTTAAATACTCCACCAAATAAAACAGAAAACATGTTTCATCAGATGTTAAAAAGGCTAGAAGTTCGTTGTGATCAAAGCCAATTTGCTTCAGAAAACTGATGAAAATCTCATGAGGATTTAAGAAATTCTTAAGCTCTGTACACTTTGGAAAATCACTAAGATAGAGAAAAATAATGTTACAACATGTACTACAGTAATTTAATAAAAGTAGATATTTTAAATGTTTATAGAAGGGGCGTCCACATGCTTGATAATTAAAAAATAATCACTAAAGACTTTGTAACAATTTTATTTTTACATGTGCATACATTAAGCTGTTTTGTCTCATAGTCACCCCAATTATATTGTAACATTACGATTTCCTAAGCCTTCATCACAGACCTCCACATTCAATTCATTCACAAATATAAGCAGTGTCTCTTTAAGATTTCACTGTTTACCAATTTTTTTTTTCTCCCAAAAATTGCTTTGCTTTTGTAAAAATATGATAATCACTGGGAGACAAGGAAAAATTGTTTTGTTTTCTTGGTAATGTATGAATAAATGTTACTGCACAGAAGAATCACACCTTTTCAGTGGCATATCCATGGGAGTAGTTGCAATCCCCCCCCCCCAAAAAAAAAAATTATTTTGAATATTGCTTTACCATAATTTTATGCTTTATTCTACATTTTATTTAGGTCAAATAAGTTTTTCTAAAAGATATGCCTCAAAAAAAAAAAAAAAAAAAAAAAAAAAAAAATTTACTGACATGTACCTTTTTGACAACAGGCTTCTACAATTTTGAATAACCCAGCACAATTTCTGTAGTGCTTCATATTATGCATTAGTATTAAAGAAACAGAGATTAAATTTCTAAATGGACTGGCAGCAGAGGTGTACGATGAAGGCTTACAAAACCTTGTTCTACAGTATGATAAGGAGAAAGTACAGAGTGACTATGTGTTGAAGCAGTTTAAAGTATGTAGATCTAAAACTAAAAAGTTTGTTATGACATCTTTACTGATTACTTTTTAATTATGAAACAAGTACTATTTTCTGGATGCTCTTTGTATAAATGATTATTTCTGAAATACATTTAAATAAATAAATAAACCATTAAAATAATTATATATTTTTATGCATTGTGTTAAGTAAGATTGAACATATTTTATAGCAAAACAGTTTGCAAAATGTTCATGATTGGAGAATTTCTCACATTTCTTTATTTAGTTGTAATGCCAGTCTATATTTGGCTTTGAAATATCTGTTAGTTCTGCTGTAATATAACACAATATGTATCTCAGAATTTAAATGTAAAGAAATTTCTTTAAACCTCTGAACATCTTGGAAATAGGCAAATAATGTAAAGTTGTTTTCCCAGTCCAATTTTCATGCATTTAAAATTATAAAAATGAAGGAAAATTTGTAGTTAAAATAAGTAAGCTATTAACACTGGAACAGCCGGAGGGTAAGGTCAAAATGACCCCTGTTGAAGTTTTCTTTATTTCTATAATTATTTATTTTACTAATTAAAATAGAAATGTAAAAATTTGTCACAAGACACTTCGAAGAATTTTAGGAGAAGTAGAAAAATTAGCTGCGGTGTATATTGAAATAAAGCATGAGATATTGGGAAAAGGTTCAAAATGACCCCCAACAGCACTTCTAGTGCTAATGTTATGACAAGCCTTAAAATTAAATCATATTTTGTGATACCTGTGTATTTTCAATCATATAAATTGTAGGTACATTGCAATGAAAACTGGAATTAAGTAAATGGAATTTTACGTTACAGCCACTTGAAGGGCTAAATTATCATAACAATAAACTCACCATTGATGTTTTATAACACTAAAGAATAATCCTAGCTAAATCTCTGCTTAACAGCAAACTTGAAATATAAATGTTTCATTTATTAAGAAAATTATAATTTTTTTTCCTCATTATATATTGAATTAAACTGAACTATTGATAGACATGAATATTAAGTACTTTAATATTGGAGTTTTATTATGCCTACAGTTTATAGCAATATCTATAAACTGTGAATGAAGTTATCAGAAGTAATTCATCTGAATTAGTATAAAGTGAAACCTCAAAAACACACCACAAGGGGATCAGTAAAAATGTCCACTTAAAGTAATAGTAATTTTGTGTAGATTTATCTTTTTGTTTTTATTTACCAAATGGTATAGTGAGCATATAGCATAGTTAATAATTATTAAATTAATTAATTTATGCAAAACATTTAAAATGAAATGAGTTAATATACCATCACCTTAAAAAAAATTAAAAATCGGTAGTTTTGCCCATTGTTGTGCCCTAATACTACAGCAGAGTATAATAAAGGTTAAAATTAGGATTCCCTGCTTGTTATGTTGCGACAACATTTTGAAAGTGGTGACTGCGAACTTATGTACCAGTCACACATTCTTTTTTTTTCCAAACTTTTTTAAAGAGTTTTTATGAATTGAAAATAAAATAGAAACAAGAGATGTTCGAACAGAAGCTATTTTAAATTTAGTTTTTTGATTTATAGTTAATCAATTATACAAAAACGACACTAAATTTTGAAATATTTTAAGCTGTAAAGTTTGCATATTATTGTTATATTTAGACTTTATTATGTTATTATTTGAACAATTACTATGTGATATTAATTATTTGTACATTTAAAAGTAAAATGAGAGAGATAATAAAATAATACATGCTACTGATAAAACTCTTACTTCAGGGAATCATTTTTTCGCAAAGTGATGTAAATTCTTAGTAACATAAGCAGAACTAAAAACAGGATATCATCTTGATCAATGAAAACATCTATTATCCACTGATGAAGAGGTGCTTCATGAGAAATATCAAAGTTCAGTTTCACAAAATTAAACAATTTTGCAAGGACATCAAATAAAACCTGTGCATGTCTGAAATCTGAAAGTACGTAAAAAATAGTAGACTTGCATATCACAATATATTTCACATAATATTAAAATGCAGTGAAACAATGTTTTTTATTTATTTATTTAATTTTTATTTTACTCATTGATCTACACATCAACATTAGAAACAACCTGATATGCCACTGTGACACTTAAATAATGGGACTAGTCTTAAAAACTAACTTTATTGAAAAAGTTATGCAAATATCTTTTAGTCCCCTTCCCTATTAATGCATCACCGCATACGAGTTTTCTACTCTTCAAAGCAGTGCTGCAGGCCATTACGTGTCACCTTTTTCAGTCAGTCTGCTGCTTTTGCCTTCCGCACTTCTACTGACTGAAAATGTGTTACCTTTAATGCACTTTTCATGTTGACAGAGCTTCCATCATCTTCAGAAACCTCCCAAAAATCATTTGTGCCATTCAAAAATTTGACTACTTGACATGCAATTATCTCCAAACACCTCTTTAACGATTTAAAACATTTAGTTGGAGATTTTTTTAATTTCACAAGGAATTTAAAATGTATGCACTGCTTGATTTTTAAGGTTATCATGATTGCGGCACTTTGACACAACTACGTCTTACTCAAACAAGGATAAAAAAAAAACTAACTAAAATAGATAGAGGGATGGAATAGTGTACCACCAGGGCCAGAAGCATAAAAGTCAACACCATTCCATTTCTACTACTATACGCCAAACTGAACAGTTAGGGCAATGCAGTAACATTTTTTAATTGTCACAGTGGTAAATCAAAAAATAAAACATATACTGTACAGCCAAACCTCTTTTACACCAAGTTTTTTTTAGTGGTAGAGTAGTAAAGGGAGGGCTAGAAGAATTATCAGTTATAAATTCAGCAGCTGAGGTGAGGGGAAGTACCAAATTAATGTGCTTCCCCCCCCCCTAAAGTTTTAGATTAAAATCTTTTTGTCCTTAAATATATTAAAAAGTATATAAAAAATATTCACATACTCTCAGTTCATCCCTCTACATGTATGAGAATAGTTTTTCCTTTTTTTACGGGGGTTAGGGGTGGTACGATGGATTGAGCTCTTTCCAATAATGAAGCATGTATTGTTACAATGAAGTATTTTAGAATTTAATTATAAAAGTCTAGACTTTGACCATTTTTACTTTATACTACTTCATTTTTAGGACATGTTAATGACACTTTTAGATTATTATAGATATCATATTCAACTCATTTTCTTGCAATGGTATATTCAAATAATATTTTGGAATAATTATATTTTTAATCTAAAATCGTTGACCTCAATATTTAATTTCTTTCTATCTTTACAAATTTAGTAAAACATTAAAAATGCACACTTAAAAGTTTTAGAAACAAAAATATAAAACTGTTTTCTTAAAATTCTATTATTTTTAACAATATATCTATTTTTTTTTTCTTTTCGTTCCCCTAAATATTTTGGCAAACATCCAAGAGTTCAAAATCTTCAGTTGCCCTGGGTTTTGAAACTTTGGCTATGTGTTTTAGTTTGTATAAAATCTGTATATGAATAATAAATTTTTAAAATCGCCTTAGATGACAGCTTCATCACACAATTAGCAGCTGCGAGTTATAATTGACATTTTAAAAATAGGAAAAATTTTGAGGAAAAATAAAATACATACCATTTATTAAGCCCAAAAATATCACTGTTACTTTTCGCACAATAACTGGATCACAAGTCTTATTTTCCTCAGGCAGAGATCTAAATTAAAAATAAATGAGATACTTAAACAATTAATAAACAAGAAAAATGGAAATTATTAAGGCAGGATTATTAGAAAATAAATATTATATCAGTTTATCTATTCTGTACTCACAAGTATAGAGTTCAAAGTTTTGCAATTAAATTTGACTGTTAAATATGTAATAAAATTTTAAACAATCAAAAAGCTAAATCCACAGACAGTAACTGTTGCCTTATAATGAGGAACTTTGTGGTAAAATATTCACACAAATTTATACCTCTGTTTCTTTCTCTACAGGAACTGTTCCCCTTTTACTAAAATAATAAATGTGGTTTATGTTCACCTGTAGAGAGATGAATTTTTACTAAAGCACAGTAAATAACAGAATGTTTTGCAAATGAAGCTGTCTGCATCTATTCCAACAACTAATAGGGAAATTAACCAATGATTTAAATTTTAGAAAGAGAAACAGATTCTGTAAACACCAGTTAAAACTCATGAGAGAGCCTTTATTGATTCATCTGAATATGCTCAACTTGTTTTTCAAATGTGAAAATAAAGTGAGAAAGTCCATTTTGTGAAACTGCTAGACTTGGAGGTAATAAAATATCAATACCTGCCTGAATTAATATAAATGCCTTTAACGATTATTTTCAAAAATTATTAGCAAGAATTGAATAAAAATTTTGTTTTAAAATATAATGAATAAATTAATTTTTTTGTGACTTTCTAAAATACTTAGAAGGTACTTGATAAGTTCAGAATACCATTAACATAAGAAAAATGGAAGTTGCCTTATGGACCCAATTTGGTCCTTCGATGTTTCTTGATCTCTTGACTAAGATAAATGTTCAGTAATAAGATCAAACATGAGGAAAATTATAAAAAATGCTAATAAATCTTATACTGGCCTTTATTTCATTAAATTTTACACTTTATGCTTTCTTAAAGCAAGCAGTAGATCAAACTTTTATAGATCAGCAAACTGGTTTTTTACATTCGAGGAAAGCGTCCCTTGTACAATTTCTTTTGCAACCTGTTTTGACTTTGCACTTGAAATGCAAACTAAATGAGCTGAGAATGCTATTTACAAAGTTATTCCGAGAATAAAACAGTGTGATGCAAACAAGAAAGGGGATGATTGTTAGGGATTTGGCCTTTCCGTCTTACTAGATATATTGTTTGAAATCCATGATTCTATGGAAGTTAAGAAAAAATTATTTCAGGTATGGTGATAAGCCAAATAAATAAAAGTCATGGGATATTGAAATCGCAAACAGTGATAGGGGGTCACATTGGTCTCACCTGTCATTTTAGAGTTAAAGTAATTTTCTAACAGACGTGTAGATATAAATCATATTTATTTTTAAACACATGTAGTATAATAAAAACATATAAAACATTATTTAATACGGCGGATTAATTAGTTAAAAGTTTTTATTTGGGAATACCTTATTCCCCCGTACATGATATATATTTCGGTTACACACATAACCATCTTCAGTCGTTTCTGGATCTCTCACTAATGGCGGCTTCTTTTTATATCTTCTTCGTTCTTCTTCTTGAAAGTTCGGTGAATGACGTCATCCCATGATTGGTCGATTGTATGAAGCGCATCGTTTATGCTGCCATCTGTCGTCATTATTTCTAAGCTCTCACGAATGTAGGCATATATACTATTTTTAAAGTTGGCTATTTTTTTAATATTTTTAAAATCAATGGTAATGGGCTCTTTCAAAGCAAGACGGGCCAGAGCGGTACTTTGTTTCTGGAGGTTAATGTCTTTAAAATGTTCGTTTTTTCGCTCTTTAATTTTCCTTTTTGTAACGCCAATGTAGCAATTTTCTTTATTAGTATCGTTTGACATAAAATTAATTTTATAGATCCCTGCGGTTTCGATGGGGTTGATTGGGTCTTTTTCCGATCTAATGCGCTGAAAGATTGTTTTATTAGGTTTAATTGGAATACGGAAGTTCTTTTTACTGGCGATATTAGAAAGTTTATTGGCTATCCCTCGGCTAAAGGGGATAGCGGTAGTAAAACGTGGTTTATCTTTTTGACGGTTGTCTATAACATTTAATTTACGTTGCCTAGCTTTGAAAACTTTGTCGAAATAAAAAAGATAATAAAAATCCCCCCTCCCTTCGCCCAATCGTGAGCAAATGTGAAGGCCCCACCTACACTCTTGAAAAATATATGAAAGATATACTGCAAAAAATTATACCCCCCTCTAACAGCACTCTAACTTCCACCGACGATTTCATTAAAAACATCCGCGATTATAAACTTGATGAAGACGATATTATGGTAAGTTTCGATGTTGTAAATCTATACCCGTCAATAGATATTAAGGAAATGAACCAAATTATTAACAAACAAATTCAAAGTAGTTTTAAAGATATAGACATAATTAACACCCTAACTAGTGCAATAAATCTAATTTTAAATAATTCATATTTTCAATATAATAATCACTTCTACCAACAAATAAAAGGAGTCCCCACGGGCTCCCCCATATCCGGAATAATTGCCGACTGGAAAATGAGAATCCTTGAAGAACAGATTAAACAGACACACAATAATACCATCAAACTTTGGCTTCGCTATGTCGACGATATCTTCGCTATCCTTACCACCCACAATAATGAAGAAAATAATTTGATCAATCAACTTAATGCCATAGACCCGAACATTAAATTTACCTACGAAAAAGAAATCAATAATAGCCTCAATTACTTAGATGTGAACATAACCAGAAACAATAATCTCATTGAGACCACCATTTTTCGAAAACCTACTTGTAATACTAATATAGTAAATTTTAAATCTAAAACCCCTTTCAACTATAAAATTGCTGCTATTCGTTCCTACATCGACCGCGCTTTCAAAGTGTGTTCTAACAACGACCTCCTTCAAAAAGAAATTGCTTTCATAAAGAAACAATGTCAAGACGCCCACTACCCTCGAGAAATTTTCGACAAAGTTTTCAAAGCTAGGCAACGTAAATTAAATGTTATAGACAACCGTCAAAAAGATAAACCACGTTTTACTACCGCTATCCCCTTTAGCCGAGGGATAGCCAATAAACTTTCTAATATCGCCAGTAAAAAGAACTCCCATATTCCAATTAAACCTAATAAAACAATCTTTCAGCGCATTAGATCGGAAAAAGACCCAATCAACCCCATCGAAACCGCAGGGATCTATAAAATTAATTTTATGTCAAACGATACTAATAAAGAAAATTGCTACATCGGCGTTACAAAAAGGAAAATTAAAGAGCGAAAAAACGAACATTTTAAAGACATTAACCTCCAGAAACAAAGTACCGCTCTGGCCCGTTTTGCTTTGAAAGAGCCCATTACCATTGATTTTAAAAATATTAAAAAAATAGCCAACTTTAAAAATAGTATATATGCCTACATTCGTGAGAGCTTAGAAATAATGACGACAGATGGCAGCATAAACGATGCGCTTCATACAATCGACCAATCATGGGATGACGTCATTCACCGAACTTTCAAGAAGAAGAATGAAGAAGATATAAAAAGAAGCCGCCATTAGTGAGAGATCCAGAAACGACTGAAGATGGTTATGTGTGTAACCGAAATATATATCATGTACGGGGGAATAAGGTATTCCCAAATAAAAACTTTTAACATGTAGTATAGTCGATAAACATATCACAAGATTGTATTTTGAATAATTAAAAAAGTTGTACATAACTATTTTCTTTTATGTTTATGTATAATAATAAAAATTAATATTTGCATACTATAATAATTATTTGTAAAAATAAATATTTACAAATAATAATGAAACAAATTTCATACAATATCAAACATCTAACTTGTAAAAAGAATTACTTCCAGGCATTATATTCATTTAAGGATTGTGAATTGTTTAATTCAACAGCAGAAAAAATAATTTATAATAAATACTCCAAGCTCATAAAAACAGAATTAAGTGAGCATCATGAAAACAATGACATAACAAAATTGACAGTGTCCAAATTTAATTAAACACAACAAAACATCGGTCATTTTTTGACACCCATTACAAAATTTTTAAGATATTGTAGAATATTTACCTGTCATATTTGGTTATGACACCTAATCCTGATATATGCATATCACAAGGAAGTAAACTAAAAAAGTTATTATTTACAGCTGCCACAACAGATTCTTCAACAGACCACTTACAATTTTCTTGTGATGATGGCATTTTCAGATTAATGAAGTACTGAAACAGAATATTTTAATTGTTTAAAAACAAAATAGAAACCTTATCATACATGAAAATTTTCATCATATTCAAATAGATTCAAGTCAAATTACTTTCATATAAAATTAACAGTTTTAAAATAATAGTACTTGTGCATATTAAATTTAATCAATAAAAAAAGCTAAAGTTTATGCTGAATAAATATACCATTAAAAGCAGTTTGATTACTGCAATCCGATTACTCAAATATTTTTCTGAAAAATATTTTTTGAAATAAAATACCAAAACTAACTTGCATAGAATAAAAGACAATGAACAATTATAAAATAATAAATTATTAATTATACAATTACATCATATAACTCTTCTTCATCAGCAAAAAGCTTCTACTTCCACACAAACAGGAAGGTGAGAGTATATCTTATACTTTCCTGCTTGAATGCAGAAGTAGGAACATGGAGCTGAAGAAGGGTGGACGCTTTCTACAACCTAAAATGTTTTTTCTGTACCATAACTTTTATATATGTGTGTTATTTATAAGATTCCTTATTAATTTTTAAACACTTTTTTTAGTATTCTTTTATAGTAGAAATCAGTTAAATTAATACTTAAAATTAATGTTAATTTTATGCATATATAAACAGAATTTAATTAATCAAACAATCACATTAAATAAGTACATTTTATTCAGTTATTTCATAAGTATTTAAATGATTAAGAACAGTACATTCACTACGTACAGGGAGCTAGTCTAGTTTGGAAAGTGCCTTAATAATTACCTGTAAAATAATATCTAAGTACATCCTAAGAGAAATCACATCCATGTGATATGCATTTGATAAAAATCCAATTATAAAGTCTTTGTTTAAATAAATATGTAACAGATCTTGCCCTTTAACTTTTTGAATTATCTTCAGCCACAAATTAAGAAATTCAATTAAAGTTGGATTTTCATATTTTGGCACATTTGCTTCATGAAACTGCTTCATGAAAGACTCCCAGTGCTGAGAAAACAGTGTATTGAGACTCTGGAAAAAAGCTTTATTCAAACAAATTTAAATGAAGGACAAAATTCAGAGTGAACAAATAAAAATGCATTACTAACTAATTAACATATCAATTTAACACTTTTCAAATATTGAAAGCTTTAAAGTTTGATTCACCTAAATAGGTAAGTAATTTGAGAATGTTTATGAAATTGGAAAAGAGAGAAACATTGAGATAAAATATATTATAAATTGTATAAAAAATTAAACATTATTTTCTAAAATAAATTGAATAGAACAAAGTGATTTTTTTTAGATCTTTATTAAAAATCAAAATTGAAGCACAGTTAATTTTTACACACTAATACATTTTCCATTATCTTCCCAGCAATCATTTATTTTTACCAACAAATTTTAACACTAAAATACTCATAAATATAAAAAAATCTCATTTAATTTAGATAAAAATTAACTAATTTTACTATTATTTAAAACAACAAATGAAATTAAACTGAATTTTAGTTTGCTGCAACTAATGCAACAGAAAGTAAATACAACAAGAACATTTTTTCATATAATAATTAATTCTTCAATATACTAACCTGTGTTGAGATCAACCATGTTAGGAAGTGTGTTGCTGCATATACTATGACAGTCAGAATCAAATTTAAATTTAAAATCAACAACGTGGGAAAGAAAATTTAAAATATTAATGTTTGTTTCAGCAAAAATATTAGCTTTTATATCACTGAATAATGACTGAAATCTCTCAAAAGTTATGCTTGTACTAGAAGCTGCATATATATTACAAAAGGCCTTGATAAAGGAATAAACCAGATATTGATCTCTTGACCATTTCAAATGTTGAATCTGAAAAAAAAAAAAAATTAATGTTGACATAATAATATAAATTGAGGTATTTTTAATGCCTCTACAAGCATGTTTTATGCATTATAAATAAAAAATACTCTTTAAAATTTTAACTATGCTTATTTTCATGCTCTGAAATTATAATAAAATATGGCCTATATTTATTGTTTAAATTGAGGTTTAAGCAATTATAAAAACCTTTTGTTGTATTGCATATCATTGGAAGAGCCTGAAATTGCTGAAAAATTACTGTAATTTAGCTGCAGAAAATGCATAAAAGGAGACAGAAAGAATTTTAATGAATAACAAATGATGAATAAATGGGAATTTTTTTAACATTAAACTATATTTTCTTTTTTTAACCAATTAAGTTCGATTTACCTTTTACCCCCTTCAATGGTAACTTTCATACTTCTGTCTTTTTTTTTTTAATTTAAACTTATATTTATTTTATTCTCTTAACTTTATTCTTCTATTAAACTCTAATTTCATACTTCTAAAATTAAATTCACTCCTGCAAAATAAATCAAGGAGTATTTTCACTCCTTGACAAAATTTCAGGCAATATCTCTATAAATACTACAAACAATATCAAAAATTTTTATTAAAAAACTACATCAAATTTAAATGGAGATTCTTAAAAGACCCTTCAAAGCATTGAAATAAATGAGCTGGTACTGTTTAAGAAAAAGAGTTATCTTAGTCAGTCATTTTGTTAAAATTAATAACTAATAATCACATTTAAATACATTTTTTGAAATAAAGAGTTTTTAAACAAATTACAAAAATGTCTTTTGAAGAATTAGCAATGTTATTACATAAATAACTGTCAATTTTCTTGTCTGTCTAACAGTTCTCTTTAGATGCTTACATGAAATTTATTAATTTATTTATTTTCAGACAGACAACAGAGACTGCAGAAAATATAGACAAAAAATTTTTCATTTTTAAATCACTATTGTGTAGGATGTAAAAATGTAGTTTCTGATAAATTGACAAATTTAAAATTAAGCTTAAGAAATTTTTAGTAAAAGTGTTTAAATTTTTTATATTTATGTAACTTTTCAAGCTATTCGTTGTCATTTCAACTAAGGACTAAAGGATTCAATTTTTTAGATTAAAAAAATATCACTATTTAAGGGTTTTTGAAAGAATTCTACAGCATGCTTGAATGGAAGGAAAATGGTGGGACCAAAATTTTCATTTGTTATATCCGTAAGTGTGTTACATGCTAGATTCGCTATAACAGAGTCCTATTATATACAAGCTGTGACTCATGAAATTATGGCACATTAATCTACTTGCTCAATTTTTGAACATTAAATTATTACTATTTCTCAATAAGCTAATTCAACACAAAAATATCTAATTAAAAAAATAAAAATAAAATCCAGGGTTTATAAAATTCATGACATTTAAAATTTAGATTACATTATTAATATATAAATATACTACATATTATTTTTACAATGAATTAATGACTATTAAGACAAGAAGTATACTAAAGTAATTACATTTTTCAGATTTCACAAAAAAGTATGTCATATATAAACATACAGAAACTAGTTAAAAAAATTAGTATAAACTGAAAACACTCAACACAGTTGAAAAAAAAAAAAAAAAAAAAATAGAGCAATATGCAAACATAAAGGTTTACTAATACTGATGGGACATGCTGATACAATTCAACACAAAAAGGTAAAACTACTTGGCACCTATTTAAATTCCTGACCCAAATATTAAAACTGTATATCATATAACATTATTTCAAAGAAATAAGCTATTACAAAATATTTTAGACAACTTTTCTTGGAATTTTCTCCTTTTATTAACTTATGAGAAAAATTATACTTTTATAAAAAATTTATGGCATTAATTAAATTTAAGAATATTAATTATTCAAAAGATCATTTAACTATAAGAAATAACTATACTAATTAATATTTAGATTTCTTACAATTAAAAAATTACTTTAAATGTTTTTAATAATTTTAAGAGATAGGGAAAAATCTCTAATAAAGTGAGCAGTTTTGTTCTTTTTGAGGGCGGTCACATTAGACAGGTTCCACAGTAAATGCTCATTGTTTAATATACATTTATGCATTTATTAAACAACTTATATATAGATAGATAGATATATTTACACCCAGGAAAAAAGAATTAAAAATACATTATAAAAGTAAAACTTACAAACAAAGTCCATAACTCTTCAGATAAGAAAATTTCAAAAAGTTCTTGTACATGGCGACAAACACACTGATGTTTGAAACTCATATTCAAATAAACTTCACTTGTTAACCTGATAAAACTACTGCAAAGTAACTGAATGTCATCTGATCCAGATGCATCTAGGGAAAATGAAAGTGTTTCAATGATTACAATAAAAACCATCTTGTAAATCTTACATTATGCTCTTAAATGTTCTGTACAGAAAAATCTATTTAAAATCTTAGGGTATCAATACATAATACCCTAAAATATTCTAGCACTTGTCAAATTTTAGCAATAATGACTCTTACTAATTGTAGTTTGATTCAAAACAAGTCTAAAATACAATTCTCATAAACTTTGTGAATCTTTATCAGTTGAGAATCATCAAATGTTACAGTTCTTTTCTTAGTTCCTCTTTTTTTAAAGACAAACAATGACAGTTGAGGACTGTGTAATAGTACAACTGCATCCCATACACTATCTGTGAACCTTTGTTTTTAAAATGTCTTTTGTCAGAAGAAATTGAAGACAACATAATATTGAAATCAACTTTAGAATAATCTGCAGTCTGTTTAGTAAATATCACACAAGCTGCATGAAGAATCACTAAAAAAATAAAAAATTAATGACTGAATTTTTTTTAGAATAATACTGTTAGTTGTGTTTTAGAACAATACTATTAGTTGTGTTTTTAGAACAGTACTGTTAGTTGTAATTAAAAAATTTTATAACAATAATGATTAAATAACAGTTAGTTTTCAATAGTTAATCATAATTAGTTTTTTCTCAACAACGCTTCAACAATTGAACTCTGTTATACAATATGCAAGCATATATGATTATGATGTGATTTAACTCTCTATAGGTTTTATGTAATTTTATTTTTCACTTTGAACTTAACAAGCATGACAGTTAACAAATGTTTTGTTCAAGAAATAAGAAATAAACATACAAGTTTTATGAACAATAATAACACTACACAACAAATCTGTTGGAGCTAACCTATAGTACAGTAGGACAGATTTTATACAAAATAAAAACTGCATGCAACAAAACTAATATTCTTCTTTTATTAACATTTCCCTTTTCCAAGGTTTTGGTTTTGAGTTTTCTTTCTTTTTTTTTTTTTTCCAAATTAAATTAATCAAGGTAAGGCTATACCCAGAAAATAATATGGAGCGTTAGGTAACTTTGTAGTAAGGTAGAACTTAGGTAAGTTCATGAGCATTTTTATACTGGTAATTTAATTATTTTTTCTACAAGATAATTGAAGCAGTGTTCTACACCAGGCTTTTCTCGCTGGCCACATAGCCCGAAAAGTTCTATTGATGCTTACAGTCTCTCCAATGTAAAAATAGCTCCTTCCCAAATCATCTTCATCATACCACCATCTTAGATTTTTCTAAAAATCCAAGATAGCGGATTTACAGACAGAAAACCCAAATTCAAGCTAACATTGAGTCATAGAGGATAACATTGCGGCACCTCCTAGTTTTTAATGTATTCGTTTTTACAGAGCTGCTCATGATCTACGCCACACTCTACTGACAAGATTGTGAAACTGGTGTAGCATGCAGAGTGTTCTCACTTGCTTTCTACTCTGTATTTCAGAAAATAAATTACTACCATGGTACATAAATTAATTTTTTAATTTTTCTAACAAAGACTATACAGATTAGGCCAAAAATCTTCAACTCATTATTAAATTCTTTAATGAATAATTATTCTAAATCTGGGCAAGTGTAAGAGAACTGAATACCAAAATGGGACTATATTCCGTGTACGGTACTGTTTACATTTTGATGTTTTGTTTACAAATTGATTTGGTGTTGGCTCTCGTGCCATCATGGGCGATGCTCAGCTGGAGTGAAGTACCCTGCCGGTGATTGTTTAGACTGGTAACCAAAGAGAAACGTGGGGTGTTTTGAAGTATGGGATTTTCATTCAGTGCTAATTGAATGACGATAGTTGTTTGTTTGTGGTTGGTGATAGAGTGAATTAAGTTAATGTTTGATTTTCCTTGTGGTTTTGATTCTGTTTTACGAACTCTTTATCGTAGGTTAGTAAGCATCTCGGGGAATTTCATCGTCAGTATTTATGTGTGGAATATGGAGTTTTTTTATGTTTTGAAAGGAAAAGGAGCATTCTTTTGTGTGTGTTTGATAGAAATATGGTGTGAATATGAAGCTAAATAAAACAAAGCATGCTGGTGTTACGTTATAAGCCAGTGGGTGTTGGGGACATTTCTGAGCAGTTATTTAAAAAAAAATAAAGGTAAGTGCTCTTTTTTAATGAATCTTTGCAATGTTTAAGGTTTAAATGTGAATTTTAAATTGATATTCGATGTGTTTTATGTTTTCGTAAGTGCTATTTACGTGCTATTCTAATCATACTGACTTTATAAGAGGTGTACAACTAGGTTGTTTAATCCACCGATGTTTTTTTGAGTTGAAAACGGGCCAGTGTTTGCGTAGTTTACATAGCTGTACAACTAGGTTGCTGAATCCACTGAGGTTTTTTTTAGTTAAAAACGGTCCACTGGTTGCGTAGTTTACATAGCTGTACAACTAGGTTGCTGAATCCACTGAGGTTTTTTTTAGTTAAAAACTGTCTACTGGTTGCATAGTTTACATAGCTGTACAACTAGGTTGCTGAATCCACTGAGGTTTTGTTAGTTAAAAACGGTCCACTGGTTGCGTAGTTTACATAGCTGTAGAACTAGGTTGCTGAATCCACTGAGGTTTTTTTAGTTAAAAATGGTCCACTGGTTGCATAGTTTACATAGCTGTACAACTAGGTTGCTTAATACACTGTATTTTTTTTTTTAGTTAAAAACGGTCCTCTGTTTGCTCATTTTAAATTGCCTATTACTGAACTTGCAGACCTTCTTTTGGTTAAATATGGACGTTGTATTTTGTTTTAATGTTTTTGTAAGTGGAATATATGTGCAATTTTAATGTGTTAAAATACTTTGCTGATCGTGCAAAATGGTTGGCGACAGTCGCTGGAGCTTGGCGGTTGCCAAGCTCCAGCAACTGTCGCCGTGTTTACATGGGGTGCGCACCGGCTTGTATGATTTTACCCCAAAATGATTAAATGTCAATTTGGTAGTCATTCAGTACCTCAGATAAATAAAACTTCACAAAAAGGCAACAATAGTGTCTTCCCAGATAACCACAAACGTCCTCAGGACATCGTATAATGATCCCCCATATTCGACCGTGGACGTATACCACAGAAGATATCAAAAGACGTCTGTCAGTCGTCATTCGCCGAACAAACTTATCCCGAAATTTGAATATCCCACGCAGGATATCTGAAGACATTCATAGGACATCCTAAATAAGATGGCTTCCAGCGCATGTGCACTCCTTGTTGATCAGTCCGAGTGAAGATAAGTCGGCCGGCCACTTCTGCCATTTCTTCCTTCGACGCTGACTATAGCGCACTGTTGTTCGGATATCTTTTATAGATATTTTAATCAAAGAATACAGGTAAGTCTCACTATTATAAATATTTTTAGTTTGAATCGCATTGTAGATTGTTTTTAAATGATAAACATTAAATTTATATAGCATTTATTTAAAATTACATATCTTCCATTGTCATCGTGACGAGAAACACGAGGTATGACACATTAGTTTAGAAAAAAGAAAAACATTCTTATTTTATAACCTCATAATATTTGGGACATTCTTATTTAATAATCTTATAATAATAAGAATAATAAGGGCGACAACAGCACTAGTTCATATGTAAATCATTTTTTAAAATGTCCACGGGATGAGAAAAGGATGGCCGTAGGATGAATAAAGGATGTAAAAATGTCCTATAATGGTCTATAGGATGGCCACAGGACATGTAAAGGATTTGAGGGTCCTTGATTATCCTCTAGCTGTCCAATTAAGTTCTCTTCGGGATGTCCTGCGGATCAGTATCAGGGTTTCGGACCCGCCCACAAACCCAAAAAAACCGGGGTGGGTTTTTTTAATAAAACCCACTTAAAAAACCCCAATAAAACCCACACAGAAGTGGGTCTTTTTGGGCTTTATTAAAAATTATCAAAATTTTTCCTTTCTTTCATTTAAATCATTTGTTATTTAACATTAAATACATATAATATTACCTACATAACTTAGTGCATTATATTAGATAAATATAAAAATGCCAGTTTAATTTTTTTATAATTATTTTTCCAACTTCAACATAAAGAATAATAACCTTTTTAAAAATAATACCTTGAGCCAATTCTATCTGCAATATTTGTTTTGAAATGAACAGGTGTAGAATGCAGGCAGGGATAACTTAGTAATTTATCTCTTTAATGAATAAGTTTTTAAATACGAATAAAATATGTAATTATCAGTATAGTGACCAAAAAAAAATCCTTTCCCAGATAAGAGAAAAATGGGACATGTCTCTCTCTTACAGCTTTATAAACATCAGCGGAAAAAGATAGTACTGCATTAAAGTTCAAGTTATTTTTACATTTTAATTAATTAATTATTATTTTGTAATGAAAGTTTTCTTTTGCACTAAAACTATTCTGTTTTGAAACAAAACCATAAAATTTAAATCCAAAAAGTGTTATACTATAAAAAAATCTTAATAAAACCCAAAAATACCCAAAAAACCCACCCGGGTTGGGTTTAAAAAAAAACCCGGGTTTTTTAAAACCCTGATCAGTATAGGAGTGACATTTAGACTAGTATCAAACATCCTAAAGACATTCTTTGATGATTTTGGGATCTCCACAGGATATCCGAGTATCCTATCAATGACATTCTGTATGTCCTTCCGATGTCTTGGTGTTATCTGGGTTAGAAACAATGTGCTAACTTCTATTATTGAAGGCTGAAATTTTTTAGCCCAAAAGATCAGCCAAACATAAGTACCTTCTCATGTGTGTTATTTTACAAAATTTCATTCATCTCATATTTTAACACCAGTTTCTTTTTGGGTGTCTTTTGTTTCATTTATTATCTAATTTTTATTTTTGTGAACAAAATGATAATGATGAATTCTTTTAATGAAAAATTCTGCCCTTTCAATTGTTTGGACACCCTCTGAATTTTTTTTCTAGATAAATTTTTGTTTCATATATATAATTTATTGAAATACCAGGATTCTATTCAGATGAAAATTGTGTTTGTTTTGTAGCCCCTTCACAAAATTACAATCAATTAAAATGGCCCCTTCACAAAAATAGAATCGGTGAAAATGGCCCCTTCACAAAAATATAATCGATCAAAATGGCCCCTTCACAACAAAAAAAAAAAAAAAAAAAAAAAAAACATCAATCCATTGAAAAGATCTTAGGAATTTTACCCTACATTTGAATGTCTAATTAATTATTTTCAACAAAAAAAGTTACTTTACTTACTTTTATTAAATTTGGTATGAAAATTCACAAAAATAATTGTTGAAATTCCCAAAATTAAGTATTAAAATTCATAAAAGTAAGCAATTTTCACAAAAACCCAAGAAAAAATTCTTGGATTGAATATTTTAAATGACTCTTCATGTGTATATTAGTATTAAAATAAGGGAATAATTCCATAAGACGGGGCAGGTTTAGTTGGCGAATTTTTTTTTCTTTGTTTTTAACTTGTATATATAAGAAAGCATAAACCCAAACAATACACTTACTTAAACACCTTATTAAAACATTTCTACACATATTTCAAATGCAATATAAAACAAATTGAACATAATCAAAACATTACACTGACACGACCTGACCCGCTTTTGGAATTTATCCTTAAAATAATGTAATTATAATGCTTATTAAAGATATTTTAAAGACACTTCAGACCTAAGTGTGCACTAGGGTAAATTAGAGGAATGAATGCCATACTCAACCAGGAACAGACCACATTTAAAGAAACAAAAAAAAACTGAAAATATAGTGAATCTAAATTTAATAAACTGCCTGGAACTTTATTTTTCCCTTTAATGAAGAACAATGCATTAATAGAGAGTAGAGTAATATCTATTCAGGAGTAATGGAAGCTTTTTAAATTCATAATGTCTCACAAGAGTATTTAGTTACCCTTGCTGAACTTTCTCAGTCCTTTTCAAAGAACTTTATGAAACTATTCATAAACATAGGGGCATAAAAGTGGGCTAAGTATATCTAGGGTTTTATAAAAGCGGGCACCAATGGTCTGAAAGAAAACAGGCACTGAAAAAAAAAAAAAAAAAAAAAAAACAGTAAGGAAAATACACATTATAGCAAGTCAGTGCAATATTCACGTGTGTGTGTGTGTGTTTAGTAAACGAATGGAAATTTTTGTTTAAATAAAGCGAATTCAGCGAGCCTCTGGACCAATATCGACCCTCTAGGTATTGTTATATAACTGCAAGCATTACACTATTTACTTTTTCTGTTTTTGAGGAGACTTCATTACTGCTCAGTTTTTCTCTTTTTCTTTTAGCGTTTAGAAAAGAAAACTCGTTATACATAGTTTACATGCTACTTGTTATACATAGTATGTAAATCCCCAAATGATAAGATAAATACATATAACAAATAAAAATGTAATTTTTTTTGTACGCAGAGCTTTTTAATTAGCCCATTACCATTTCTTTCAAAACTGGTTTTGTACATCTGATGCCACACATCTTGAGAGGTGGTTTCAGAAGTGATCTCGCACAAGCAATTATATTTTTCTAGATGATTATAATACAAACTTATTTGTTTTTCAGCTTCACACATAACTTATATCATACATGGAAAAGGAATAAAATGCATCAATTAGCAAAACGACAATTTGAAAACCGTTAAGCAGATTACTACTTTTCCAAATTAGCAACAAGACCGTTTATATAACATACAAAGTCAGTAAAAAAGGAGAAGTTTGTAAGGTTGGTTGATTGAGACCCTTATCCAGGGGGCTGTCAGTAAAAAAAAAAAAAAAAATGCATGTCATGATCATGAAATCAAAATACAACACAAAAGCAGACGACTTGAATGACTCTTGAGAGAATGAATCGCAGCAGGAGTTTTTTTTAAACACAAATTGGGCACAAGTCATCATGCTGTATAAAAATTGGGGACAAGTTCATATTTCAATAATTCGTCCATCAGATGGCAAACTCCATATCCTGTATATCGTTATAAGTTTTAACCACTGTTTTTCACTGTAAGTATAAAATGGCATTATATCAAAACGTATCTTCCAAACTTTCAGGAAAGATATTCCCCGCCACCTTGTTTTTTGAATGCACTAAACTGGCTCTGCTGTTTCTAGGAGAGATGAACAAGAGAAAGCTCAAACATTGCGATCACCGATTTTGATAAAATATTGAAAGGTTTTAGACGAACCTTTGTAAAGTCAAATAACACTAAAAGCATATTAATTTAACATATTGCATGCCACAAAAATCAGACGCCAACGCTTGAGTATTTTCCAAGAAATTCTTCTTTAAGATTTAGTAATACACACAGGTTCTCTGAACGTCTATTAACGTTCAGAAAATGTCTTCTGAACGTTAATAGACATTCAGAAAACCTGTGTGTGTTTGCTGGCCATATTTATGCTGATATACTCGCGTTTACTCTGTGCATGTCATGGCGTCGAGGGATCGTTTCTGACTACAGACGGAGAGGCTGCTTGTTCGAGTCCCGCACTTGACTTTTTTTTTCCTTCTTTAAAATTATTGTCTATGAAAATTACAGTAGCTTATTGAATAAAATTTCTACTATAAAGTTACTTGCTTTATACATATTTATATTCCAGTCAAGGCGAGGGGGTCTGGTCCCCCCCCCCCCGAAATTTATAATTTTGTTAACAAGTCTTTTTGTGAAAAATTCAGCCTTTTTCACCGTTTGGTCCACCTCCGAAATTTTTGGAGCCTCCCCGAATTTTTTTTTGGGTACGGCCCTTTTACCATAGGCACCCATAAGGGGGTGCAAGGTAAAGCACTTTCCCCTCTCCCCCCCTTGAGCTTTAGGTTAATGTCTCATGATGTATACAAATGGCAAAACCAGAACCACATTTGTTAAAAGTTTGAAATTTGCCCCCCTCTAAAAATTTTTTTTTGAGTTTCCCCCCCCCCCCGCCCACAGAAAAAGACCTATGGGCGCCCTTGCCTTTTACCAGTACTTTTAGATGTAAATTCTATCGAAGGATGGTAAAAATAGAACACCTGTCTTCATCTTGACTAATACATTTACTATTTAAGATTACCGTTCAGCTAAAACGTATTACACATGTGTAAAATTAATATGAACAAATAGAGAGTTAACATTCGGTAAAAGCAAAATCCTTCTAAATATTTAAAATATTTATTATTTAAATAATATTTATATTTCAGTTTATATTTTTGAAATTTTCTGAAACAATGATAGCTGCAATGTCCCTAAATTAGTGTTTCAAATTCGAGTTTCTTGTAAATTAGTTTTTTTCTGGAAATTTTGAAAAAGTGATATGTAACGCGCATTTACTCATAATAGTGTACATACCAGGCTGCATTAAAGTATTGTATCCATATAATCTGCTTCGAAATCAGGTATTAAATGAATATAATAGGGTTGGATTGAACGTAAAGAGTAAAATCTGAACTGCATATTGATGATACGAAATTTATCAATAATTTTGTCGAAAATTATCGAAAATTATTGTATCTTCCTATGAACCAGATTTCTGAAAATCGTCCAAGGAAATATTTTCTCCTTATATTTAACTTACTTTGTTTAAAATTTTCAAGAAGTTTTAATAGTCAGTTATTCCATAAATGCAGTGAAATTATCTGGGATATTGATTTTTATGAGGATGTACATAAGTAAAGAAATCTCGCAGAATTTTAAGCAAATTCATTAAAAAAATGCCTCATAAATATAAAAATGCTCCTAAACTCTTATTTCTTTTATTTAACTATTGATTCCTACTGCTATTTACATCAACAAGAAATGTAAATGAGCATAACTGATGCACGTCACTGAAATCAAAATGTCATTTGACGAGCTGAGATGGAATTCTTCCGTCCAATATCCGCGAGTAGCCGAGGTCCGCGTCTTCGCACGTTTCTAGGAAACCAGATGAGCGCTGTACTCTCGCAATTTCGGCGTTTTTGTCACGTGACGCGCCGAGCTTCAGGTCGGCGTTCCACCTTGGAAACCAAAGCTTAACGTCCAGTCCAGAGCTCGCTATCTCTCTAACACCTGAAATCAAGTTTAATTTATGAAAAGATCCCGAAATATTTTAAAATACTAAAAATGCAGTATCGAAGTATCATAGCACTATGAAAAAAAAAAAAATAATAACGAATCAGAATAAAAATGCCAAATCCGGATTCAGACAACAGGGACATCAGTATTCAAGACTGTCGTAAAATACAGTAAAAGCGCCCCTCCCTCTAACAAAAGTCCCCCTTCCTCGGATTCATACTGGCAGCTCCATGTGTTCAGACTCCGCTCTGCTTCTGCATCACCGTTCTTTTCCGTTTTGAAACTTTGGGCTTATTCGATAGTTCGCCGATTGGTTATGCACCGGTGCTTCCGATTGTACTCATTCTTTGGTTAAGAGGTGTCAAGGTCGTCAACCGGTTATACCGGAACTGTGAACTATGGCGCTACGGCGATGTCAAGCAAGAAAACAAATAAACATTGGGAACACTTCTCTAATAACCGCAAATAACCCACCTTCTAGCAGGGTCATTATGGATGCGGTCCGGTCCGGGGCCATCGCTAAGCAACGGGCCCGCTTATGAGTTGCCATCGCTAAAAATGAGTTTATCATTGAGGCCTGTTTTCCCCAGTTACAGTATTCTATTTTATTATTTTAAGTATTATAAATGTTATATTATTTTACTATTTTAAAACAATTTTTATGCTTTTGTCGTACTAAAGAACTTTAGGTGTAGGTAATCGTTTTGTGAATCTTGCGCCATTTTCTTTCATGAAAATTTATCCTAAAATTCGAACATTTTGCTCTGAATGTAAAGGTAAGTGAACGCTTATAATGTATTTAGAAATTCTAAAAATATGTATGTAAATCATGTTTAGTGAATAATTACTCATGTGTTATTTATGAATAAATTATTTTAATCAGAAATCGTATTACTTGAGTAGTTTTTATTCTTGTAAATAAACATGACGTTGTGATACTATTTAGACAATTTAATTTTGCCAGTTGAAAATGTTATTTATCAGTTATATATGCCTTGATTATGTGATTAAGACTTACATCTGGTACAGTGCAGAAATACAGTAAATTATAAATTATTGATTTTTGCCCATTTATACAATGCTTGCTCAATTCCTAAGTTCGATTGAGAAAGCGACAAAAGAATAATATATACTACATGAAATGTATTTATTAAAGAATAATTAATTCGGGGATCGCGCTATAGAGCGTATTTTATCAATTTTCTCCAATATACAGGATATCCCGAAAACACTGAAATGCGCTTTAATACATCATTTGTTAAAGATTAATCTTGAATTGTTTAAAATAACGTAGGAAATACGACTACGCTCATGAAATATTCATTATAAAAATGTCTTTCTCATTTGTGTATTTAGTTATTTTAAAGTATATTAAATATCCACTTGTGAAACTAAAATAAGCAATCGTGAATCATGACAGTGGCGCGGCTCGTGGGATGGCTCATCAAAATACACGCGCAGGCCCGTTACTAATTGCGAAGGCCCCGTCCGGTCACGCTGAGCAGGCAACCGAAAAAATTTTAGAACGCTTTAGATTATGTTTTGGGCTCCGCCTTTTCGAACACTCTGGTCATGAACCAGTGCATGACCGGTGAGTTATCGAACCCGCACATTAGCTGCCCGCGCGTGAGCTTGCGGAGACGCAGTAAATGCAACAATGAAATCACGCCATATTCCAGCGACGTGTGACGTCAGAAGAATGCTCTCCGCTGAGAGACGTCATTGCCGCGTCTTAGCGGTACGGAAAGGATGATATGAATCCAGCTTCACTTAAAGATAGAGAGGGTGCTTCAATGGTATATTTTTTCGATTTTTATCATTTATCAACCCCCTACCGTTAAGACGGCCCCGTAGATCGCGATTTTCCTTAAGATTGGGGGGGGGCGCTTTTATGGTATTTTACGGTAAAAATAAAATTATTAGTTTCAAAATGAGATCAGGCCCAGACTGGGAGGGTGGGGCCCGCCTGTCTCAAGAGAAGGGGGGGGGGCTAGGTTATTGTGCAATTTTCGGATAAATAATAGGATGTGTTAACTTTCGAGGTATGGGGGGAGGTATGGTGTTATTATTAATTAATTATGATTGATAATTAATGCATTAATAAAATATTGATCTATTAATTAATATGCGCCATTTATATTAATTAATCCCTTGTTCATTCGGGAACCCTCACTCAAAAAATTTTGAGAACTACATTTAAAATGAAGTGTTTTGAAGCCTTCTGGGGCGCAATTGCAGCTGCAAAAAAATTTTTATGTGTCAAACTTCATTGAAGTGCTATTAGTATAGCACTTTTTTTTATTTTCTTTCTTTTTCCTGTTTGGGAGCGCGCCCTCAACAGGGAGGGCCCACCCGTCTGCAGACAGTCGGACACCCTGGCCAATCCGGGCCTGCTAGTAACATTGCCAGCAAATAGGTGCCACCGCTACCATACCCTATTTGCTTATGCCCGTTCTTCTGCGAGTTTCTAGGTGAAGTTGGCACTATTTAATTTACAACCCTAGTACATCTGAAAATAATTTCCGTTTTTTTTTTTGTTTTAATACAACGTGTTTTAACATATCATAGAAGTGTCTATGGCAGGTATAGGAAGACGAATAATACACCCATAACACCCATTGAGAGGCTGATTTCTGATAGTTTCTTCCATGTGCGCCATGTACTTGAATTTTGTATTGATAAATAATTCATTCACCCGTTAGTTAAAGACGTTCAATTCTTATTTCTTTCACGTATTAGCGGGGAGATTGGTGATTTGGAAATTCAGAGCGTGTCCTCCTTAACGGTAAAGCCGGATTCATACTGGCCGTACCGCACCGCTAAGACGCCGCAATGATGTCACGTGGCGGAGCAACACGGCCACCGCGCGGTGAGCGCCGAGGGTTTGCGCAATATCTGGCAAGAACAGATATTCCGCAGCGACCGCAAAGCTACAGCCAATTACAGAAGAGATTTTCTAGAGTACTTTTGTTGAGTGTTGACGGAACGCACGTGTGTGACACGCCTTCTGACAGAACGATGACTGATGTTCGATTGTTTTAAAGATAAATATGTTAAAATAAGTTTATTTCTCCTTAACATTAATCGATTATCCAATATAAAACAATCTTTTAAAAGCACAACAGAAGAAACGAAAGAGAAGTACGCCGAAGAACAACAAATAAAAATGTCGTGCATTCATTGGTTCATTAACTTGCGGCACCGCAAGCTCGCCGCGCGGACAGCCAACTGTCCAAAACGGCGAAACAGTACGGCATGGTTGCGGTGCGGCGCGGCAGGTATGAATCCACCTTAATTGCCTAGTGTATGGTCCTGAGTTCGATTCCCATTCAATCTTCTGGCTGTGTGTGTTCATTGGTACTTTGAAATAAATGAACTTGTAATTCGGAACAACCGAGATACCGGTGGGAAAGCCATAAATCTCAATAAACTTTGTTCTCAGGTCTCAATTCAATAAGTATAGGTATAGGTACGACGACAGAATCTGTGCAGAAGGATGCTATATTAGTTGTCACTCAGATGACGTACTCGATCATCTTGGACTGAATCTTTAGGAACGAATCCTATGGTGAACGAGTTTGGATCGTCTAATAAAAATAATTCGTTCTGAAATCAATCCTTTCGTTCATATGGCTCCGGATTCGTTACAAGTCCGCCTTCGGTCATCTCATTCTGAAGTTTGACACATATATCTCATTACTAGATTAATGGAGGATTACTGGAGGCATGTAGAGAAAGTGCATGTAGAGAAAGTCCTATACACATCAAAATCAATACCGGTCTTACGATGCAGGTTTATAACATGTATACCCAATTTGAGCTCAATCGAATGTACCGTTTAAACGCTAGCGCACTTTCAAGAATTTTCTCCCATAGTCCATAAGTTTACAATACATCCTTTATAGATTGTTTTCATATTTAATTACAATTTTCCATGCAGTTTACAGCAGAAAAAAAATCTGGAGTGACTCCACTCGACTTTCCGAACACTAAAGATTAAGATCATTACCAAGCATTTAAATAAATTTTAATCAATGAATAATTCAAACATATATACCAAACTGAAGCTCAATCGAATGCGCCGTTTAAACGCTTAGCGCGCTTTCAATAATTTCTCCCCATATGCCATAATGTAAAAGAAATCTTTGTAGTAGCCCTGTAGAAAAACTATAAGTCCTATACACACCAAAATCAATACCGGTCTTGCGACGGTGGTTTATAACATATATACCTAATTTCAGCTCAATCGAATTCCCCGTTTAGGAGCTATCGTTTCACTCACACACACACACACACACACACACACACACACACACATACATACATACATCTCGTAAAAATAGCATAAATGAATTCAGAAGACCTCAAAACGTGTAAATACACCAACATCTCGAAGTCGAATTTTTTCATGATTACAATACTTTCCTTACATGGTACATGTTTGGAAAGTAAAAATGGTAAATGCTGGGATGATGTCACTTTTCTATGATGCATTGCGCGTTTTCCCCTACACTCTGCCTTTACTCAGGATTTTCCATTTTCCCATGTAAATGGGCTTAGACAGCAGACGATCAAACTGTTATCTGGATACAGGAAACACAACTTCTTAGAATGTTCTTTAACATACAAAGGTTTTGCTATAAAACAGCTTCGTTCCGATGCTTTCGCTGCTGATACCAAAAATAAAAGATCGCAATCACTGGTCAATTTTTCTCTCTCTCTACGTCACAGTTAAATTCTCTCAAAATTAACCCATTAGCACTCGGCCATTTTCATAAAATTCTGGAGCTTATGTTGATGGCCGTACACATAAATAAATTTCCGAAGTTTTGGGATCAGAAGAATGTTTTGCTTTTTCTAAAAGAGAATATTAATAAAACAGTGAAAGATTTTCATTTTAGTTTGTCATTGCTGACTATTTTGTATAAATCAAATCTATTATTCGAGAAATTAAAATAGGCAAATACATTCATGCTTTTGTATTTTTGCAATTCATGCTTATGTATTTGTCCTTAAGAAAGGATGCTGGGCGTTAGCAGGTTTACTGGCAATCACGTGAAAGCGCTTGATAATCACGAGCGTAAGCTAAATTTTCTATATAGGTTTTGTGAATAACTAATTAAAAAAAAACAAAAAAAAAAACAGGCAGTTTGAAAAAAAAAATGTACGACATTTTTATGATTCCCGATATGAATCGTTTATTATTAAAAACTATATGTTACATATGAAATTAACTTAGGAAATTCGACTTGTACTTTAATACCAGTGAGCGTGTAAATGGGTTAAGGGTGTCAGAGGAATGTGCTTTTTACACTTTCAATGCACTTTTTTAAAAATAACAGTTGACCTTAAATTAAATGTAACTCTATAGTACTGAATTATGTAACAAGAGAAAATTGCAATATTTATAGTTGAAGATTTTTAATTAATGTCGGAATTAAGAGTCACCATCTCATAGAAGTTGTAATTTGTATATTTGTCTAATTTTATTAACACCATGGTTTATTATACATGCATTTTTGCAATGCATAAAAATTTGCATATATTTCTTTGCATTCACCTTTAAAGGAAAGAAAAAAATAGAATATATTAATAAATACGTCCTCGGATTGGCTGTTTCCCTATGACGTCACGATTTTGGCGACGCGGAGTGCTCAGTCTCTGGGTACATTCGTAAACGACAAACTAGTTGCACGAGTTTTCGTAAGAAAACTGGAATGCGTGTGTTTAGTGCTATCAGTTTCTTTTGCCTTTACGAACAAGTTCAGTTTATTTAGTTTTGTCGTTTAGGAGACGTGTTTGTTTACAATGCGCGAATGCGTTATTTTTGCTGAGAAGAGTTTTTAGTACATACTCAATATAAAATCAAAAGGATTTTTAAAAGAAAGAGTGGCCATAATTGAAGTGTACAGATCAAAATTTAGAAATTTCGACTTAAACTTCATTTTAAAAAAGTATTTAGCAAGGGAAGTTCAAATTTCGCTAATAATGGTTTAAAAAAACTTCAATCTCAATACCAAAATATGCATTTTTGAATTTACAAAAATGAAAAATACAAGAAAATGATTACCTCTGAAAATTTATGTACCTTTGTAGCAGTTTCTACCGTATGCATGAATTTCCCCCTCGAAAAAATAATATTTGCAGCTTCAGCAAACGTAAAATACTTTTCATAACAACATACTTTTCCATAACAACGGACTCCATTTGAAAACAGCAACAACATGCAGCAAGTGTATCTTCCCAACAACTGAATGAACCTGGTCTGTTCTCAGTTTACTTCGCTTGAACTAATCGCACTCAGTTTTGTATACGGACGCTCTAGTTTATAAACTGAATGCACTCAGTTTCCTTTACGAACACCTTAGATGGAAAATCGTTTGGCGTTTACGAATGCGACATTTTAAATTCTAGCGTTGTTATTGAGATGATTTAATTCGGCTGATTGTGTGTAAAATTTAAGAAAAAAAAATTACGAGTTTGTTCCATTAGAAAGCAAGAGGATTGTACTGAAAGTTTGGAGGTAAAATTTAAAGCTGTTTCAACCGTTAAATTATAGTATTGAACATATATTACAAGGGAAAAGTAGATGAATGTTCTTCTTGGACACTATCGAACTGGGTTATCATCTTGTCCGTTGTTGAAAAGATTCATCAACAAAAAGCCAACGAGGTAAATTTTTTAAAGTGGATCTTTGCTGTCAATCATAAATTAGTTCTCAAGTTTTACAAAGCTTTACTTTCTTACGAGAAATTGCATTTTAATTAACATTTGTTTTTGAGTAACGCCGCTTGTACTACTCAGTGGTGTTTCTATTAGGAAATTTTGTCAGTGGGTGGGTACTACGAGGGAATGCAATATTCATGCCATCTAATTATCACGCATGGTAATTGTTAATGCTTTCAAGTTTCGCAATCGACCAAATAAGCTTCAGGCTCAGCTACTTACCACTGAAAACTTCACAGTTTATACTTTTGAATGAAAATTTTAATTACATATGTGTGTGTAAAATATTTGAGATTACTGAAGGATTAATATTAAAATCATAATCTCAAGATTTAAATGAAAGATGTTTCTAAAACAAAGCTATTTATACATTGACTGAAAGGTGTGTAAAATAATTTTAAAGAAAGCTTTCAAGCTCAAATACTTATTGCAACACATAAATACATCTTAGCTTAACGATGGAGGTACTTAGAAAACATGTTATATTATATTGCATTAAAAATTTATGTTTTTAAAAGCTTGAGGCGCTTAACTACTTATTTCTGCATGAGGTCAAAACAGGCATTAACGCTTTTAAAACTAAAATACTGATTGAGTTCCTAAGTGCTTACGCCGATGATCGATATGCTTGGATGTGTTTGTGCTGCAATAAGTGTTTGAGTTTGAAAATTTTCTCAAGATTTTATACTTTTTCCAGTCAATCCTTAAAAAAACGTAAACACCTTTTTATTTAAACTTGCCTTTGATTCTTTATAACCTAAAAATTGTTTTTCTTTGTATTTCTGCTTTAAGATTTTTAATATAATTGAAATGTTAAAAAAATCTTGCTTATTACATTTTTTGTCTGATGTGTAACTGTTAAAATCGTTAAATGTGTAAAATCTATATTTAAAATCGGTAGGGCCGTACCCAGAAAAATTTTTTGGGAGGGTTCAAAAATTTCGGAGGGGGACCAAACGGTGAAAAAGGCTAAATTTTTCATAAAAAATCTTCAATATAGTTTTGTTAATAAAATTTGAAATTTCGGGGGGGGGGGGAGAGGCAAACGGGACCCCTTGGTCTACCCCCCCCCTGGGGACAGCCTTGAGAATCGGCTAAAAATGTTTAGTAATTTAAATTATACACTGAATTTAAACCTCTTTTTTCTTTACTCTTAAAAATTTGGTGGAATATTTCACCAAAACATGGTACTAGAAAAGTTAGCTCTGTAAGATGGTGAAACCTTGTCCTAACTTTTCATGCTGTAGTTTAATCACGCTTTGGTGAAACATCAAATGTTGGAACAAGGTCTTACCATCTTATGCAGTCAACTTTTCTAGTACCATGTTTTGGTGAAATATTATGCCATATTCTTACGAGTGTTACAGGAGGTGGCACGCGGTTGGCATGTACTTATTTTTAGCACTAAGGTGCTATTTCGCTCAATCCCAGATTTTTGTCTACGTATATTTGTCTAGCTATTTTTGTCTACGCGATCTTGTCGACAGGTTTTGTAGATATGACATTTTCAAATGTGTTTGCCAGATAACGTGGAAGGGGGGGGGGGTTAATAAAATGTTGAAAGTCGCACTAGGTTTGCAACTTTTGGTAATGGATTGCTAAGTTTGATTGCAAAACGCGACAATTTATTATAAAGGGGGAGTATAGTTAGAAAATGTCTAGCGAAGTTTGTAAAGTAATTTTAGTAGGCGAGTTTAATACAGATTTCAATTCCGAAGAAGTGTTTTATGGAACAGAGAAGACAAATACGGTACACTCATAGATTATGATACACTTTCCAAATGGTATTTATAAAGGTGAAGTGTAGTTTGACTATGCCTGGCGAAAATTGTTGGACAATTTTGGTAGGCGATTTAGCATAGATTTCAATTCCAAAGATGCGTTTTATTTAACAAGAAAAGCGAACACGGCACACTCATGGATTATGATGCCTATTACAAACAGCATTTAAAATGGTGAAGTATAGTTAATATGCTTGGCGAAGATTGTAAAACAGTTTTAGTAGAGATTTTAATATAGATTTCGATTCCAAAGATGTGTTTCATTAAAGAGTTGATATTTTTTTTTTTAACTTTTAAAATCGTAAAAAAAAAAGAAAAAAGGAGGAACGTGTTAAATATATGTATATATGGTCAAATGTTACTAAGAACAATATTGTGAGCTATTGTAAACCACTGTAAACTAACTGCTTTTAAATTGTATAACACTGATGTATTTTACCAATTGTAATCCAAAAATTGTGCTGTAAAAAAAAATAAAAATGAGGGAAACCGCTGCTTGCTGGATTTGAGCCTGCGGCTAGGGTTCAGCAGGACGGTAGGACACTTCAAGAACTAAAACAGGCTTTAAACGAAATAGGTAGGCCGTTCCTGAAGGTAGTATCCTATAGTATTCTATTTTAATGCCGCCTCCCCTTTCCCCCCTTTGACTTTGCAGTCATGGGTCTTTAGGAGTTATGAAAAGTTTCAAAGCTCCCAAAAGAACTAGATGAAAACTTAAGTGAACAAATTAGCGATAAACGCACCAGTTAAGGAATTTGAAGATACTTAATTATTGAAACTACGTTAATTGCCAACCAAAAATAAATAAATCAGTAATGGAATGCTGTACTTACATGTTGTTCCAAATCGCCATTTTAAATCTAAATTACAGTTGCCACATAAATACAAAATATCGTCTGTATATGTTTAATTATCGCCACCTTGGCGAGAGTCCGGGCATTATGGTGGGAATCAACCCAATAAAGACAAACACCGCACACTCATGGATTATGATGCACATTCGAAACAATATTTAAAACGATATAGTTGGAATATACTTGGCAAAGATTGTAAAATAGTTTTAGGAGATTTTAAGATAGATTTAGATTCCAAAGATGAGTTTTATGGAACAAGGAAGAAAAATACTGCGCACTCATGAATAATGATACATTCGAACTTAATGGAATAAGGAAGAAAAATAGGGACGAGACGCATAAATCATAATACGATTTTAATACATAGCACTTTAGTGCGTATTTAAAATATGGAAGTGTTCCAGATTTTTTTAAAAAGTTTATTTTTGCCTTCCCTGTTTTTGCAATTTTTGCATTGGCTGTACAATACAAATGTTTTAAATAAAATAAAACAGAAACGCGATGTACTGATTTTACATTATCTTCTGAATAGATGTCTAAATAGAAGACGCCAAGAAGAATGACAACGTATGCATGCTAGAATTTATTGCCCAAGAGCAAACGGATCGAGAGGAAAGGGCATTTTTAGAAGTAATTGTTGTCCTTCTAAAACTAATGTGTAATGTTACATATCTGCCATGGCCACGAAAATTACGGGTGAAACGCTGCTCTCAACGCTGTTGGACGGATATCTGCAAGACGTAGAATTCCCATGATTTTAAATAAAATTTCCGATTCACATAGGTATATATATATATTTATTCTAAATCATTCTTATCTTGTGTTTTACGATTTAATTCTGATGAGTCATAAGTAGGCCCTGATTATCGCACGGGTACTTGGGGCACGTTCCCTAGGTAGACATACACAAATAGGCCAAAAAATTGAGTTTTGAATTTTGTACAGGGGCAAAAAAATTGAATCGGATGCATACATGGGCATAAAATTTGAAGCCCTGGTCACAAAAATGTTATAGGGCCTAAGTATAACACGAATTCAGTGAAAATACTGATGTTTGGCCAATTCCGTGAAAGAGAAACAACATGCTCCTGAATGTTGAACCTGATGTGAATCTTTTAAAAGTGAAAATGTTGGGATTCCTGTTTTTTGTGTGTAATCGTGTTGTAGTTACTAATGCCTTCTGGCAAACGCGGAGCGGTGCCAGAAAGCGAGAGACTTCCATTTTAGTGAGCTCCAGTGGGAGGAAGACAGACTTACCTTAGTTCGGGGTATCTTAATTTTGAACCATTTCCAGATGAGAGACCTGAAACCTGAGCCCCCAAAGGCATCGTTCGAACATGGAGGGCGTAGGAGCCACGACAGATTTTACGTGTGCCAGCTCCCATTAGCGTACACGGTCCCACAGCAGTCCAGTCGAGAGAGGAGTTCACCCTCCCGAGAACTAGCCAAGCCGGTGTTGCTTCACGTTCAGTGTTCTTGCGGGAACAGAGTTTAGTGACTAGACCACTGTAGAAATTATAGCGTAAAATATCTTAGGGTTTCCGTTATTTTTTTTCTTTTCCATGGTCAATAAGGCACGAAGAGTGTGTTCTTAGTTTAAGTTTTACATGTGGTTTGTGCATGCTTTAGTTTTCCAAACTTGATTGAAAGCCTTGGCAATCGTTTGGAACATGTAATCTTGTTACTTTCCGAACATGTACCATGTAAGGAAAGTATTGTAATCATGAAAAAATTCGACTTCGAGATTTTCGTGTACTTACACGTTTTGAGGTCTTCTGAAATCATTTATGCTATTTTTACGAGATGTATGTATGTGTGTGAACACGATAGCTCCTAAACGGGGAATTTGATTGAGCTCACATTGGGTATATGTATCATAAACCACTGTCGCAAGACCGGTATTGATTTTGGTGTGTATAAGACTTATAGTTTTTCTACAGGGCTACGACAAAGATTTCTTTTACATTATGGCCTATGGGGGGAAATTCGTGAAAGTGCGCTTCCGTTTAAACGGCAGATTTGATTGAGCTTAAATTGGGCATATATGTTATAAACCACCATCGTATCACATCACCGGTATTGATTTTGATGTGTATCGGATTTATAGTTTTTCTATAGGGCTACGATAAATATTTCTTTTACATTATGGCCTATGGGGGGAAATTCGTGAAAGTGAGCTAGCGTTTAAACGGTACATTCGATTGAGATCAAATTGGGAATGTATGTTATAAACCACCATAGTTAGACCAGTATTGATTTTAGTGTGTATAGGACTTATAGTTTTTGTACAGGGCTACGACAAAGATTTGTTTTACATTATGGCCTAAGGGAGGAAATTCTCGAAAGTGCGTTAACGTTTAAACGGTGCATTCGATTGAGCTCAAACTGAAAAAAACTAAGAATTTTTGCTGAATTATTCATAGATTAAAATTTATTTAAATACTTGGCAGTGATCTTAATCGTAAGTGTGCGGAACGTCGAGTGGAGTCACTCCAGACTTTTTATGTAATAGTAAACTGTTTGACCACCGTCAGACCACCTGCCAGAGTGGTTCGAGCGACCCCTAACTTACCTGAGCAATAAAGATAGATTTTCTAATTTTATTTTACTCGGCGAATAGAACCTATTAACAATTCGCCCATTCCGATTTTCAAAAATTTTTTTAAACACTTTCTCTCCCCTTTCCCGCCCCCCCAAAAAATATATACACAAAGTATATACTATGCCTGTCCAAAAAAACTTACATACGCGAAAAAAGTAAGTTTACTACAGAAGCGGACCTACCAGAGGTTCAAGATCAGTCATTAAACAAACTGTCATTTCCTGTTGACTCTGAAAATAGTTTCAGTACAAAGTACAACTCTTACCTGTTTTTAGTCTTCTTCATTGGATAAAGCTAAATTTTTGGAAATTCCCTAATGTGCTTGAATAAATGTGTGCCTCTTCAAGAAGTTCAGTATTGTATTTTAAACCAGCTTCAAAGCAACATATTAAACGTGGTTAATTCTTTTTTTAAAACTTAAATGTTAAAGGATTCGTACACTGTTATTTGCCTTCCCACGGAAACTGCTAGCAACCGCGGAAAGGACTCTCGGAATCACGGATTTAACGTGCACATACACCGCACGTACACGGTGTTCTTTAGTGGAAGGCCGGTTTCGAACCCGCGACCTTCCGGCTACGAGTCCAACGCATTAACCACTGGGCTAGAATTAAGAATTTTAACAAATGCAGGGTGTTTAAAAATTAACATTAACATAACTACGAAATGTTGTTGATTTAAAGCTATGATTGTGCTTTAAATCATTATAGTACTGACATTGTAATTATAAAAATCGAGAAGTTATAATTAGTTTTTTGTCAAGAAATTTTATTTAAAAATGTTCACATATTGGATATTTTTAACTTTAAATACAATACATTTATTCGAAAAATAATAGAATAAAAATAGTTATGCAGTGTTCTGCTTTATATTTTTAAAGCGTTTTAACAATTTTCTACAAGGTTCAGAAGTGCATGATTTCTGGCTTCTGTTCATTCTTAGTCTAACTGATGTAAATATTTGTCGATTGTTACGAAATTCATGTTATTTTTATGTAGTGTACCATGTACTCTAATGAAAGTGGTGTATTTAGCATTTATCGTTCTTTTGCAGGAGCACCTCAAAAGAATTCAAATACATTACGTCTCCCGGGAAGTCGTGGTAGATATATTCGGCTATTTCAAACGAAGGGAAATTGATAGATTATTAAGGATTGCAAGATCAAGATCTGCATCAAAAATATATCCTGTATCATAGTTCTTTTGCAGAAGCACTTTAATTCCAATACATTAGTCTACGGCAGTTTAGACATTCATAAATTTCAAGTACGATACAGTAAGTATACTATAAACGCTTGTAACTCTTTCAGTCTTTTAATTGAAGAGTAACTTTCAAATTTCTTTTCTTACGGTCTCGCAAAATTGTATTAATACAGATGTACAGTGTCTCACAAAAGTAATCGGTTAGTAAATCATCATTTTTGAAAATATTTAGTTTAAAAATTTATTAAAAAACTTAATGTTTATTCATGCAAATAGTTTATCTCTCATCTAATTAAAATATTAGCTAAGGATTTTGAAAATATTAAAGTATAAAAGAAACATAAATTCAGTTAAATATTATAGAGGAATAAAAATTACTCACAAAAGTATTTGAACACTAAATGGTTCGAGGTAATAAATTTTTTAAAAATGATTGCAATGAAACTTTAATGCTTTGTTGGACTGCTTTGACCTTTAAAACTAAATCTTTTTGGCATGTAATAAATTTTTTTCAAATGAATTCCGATTCTATTTTGTTCCACTCATTTTGTATCATTATTTTCTCCTGTTACTTTGAAGAAATAGAATGTATTTGAACTCTTGACTCTAATTCTTTCCAAATGCGCTGCATTAGGTTAAGATCGGGAGATTGAGTTGGTGATTTAATTGTTTCGAGACAATTACAAAGCAGTCATGGTGTACATTCAAAGCAGTACGATTCAGGTCATTATGTGTCTAGATAGAATTTGTAGTCATTTCTGAGACCAAGCTTTATTGATGGAGATTCTAAATTCTTTCCCAAGATGTCAATATATCTATTTGATCCATTATATCTCCAAAAATTTAATATTTCCTACTCTAGTTGATGATATGCACCTTTAAATCATTACTCCCCACCACCATGTTTAACTATTGGAATTAAGAACAGCTGACAGGATTCTCATCAGAATTTTCTCCTAACAAGTATTTGACCATCAAATCAAAATATTTTGAATTTACTTTATTATACAAATATTACCTTGCTCCAATCATTAAAATTATTTTTTTTAAATCTCTTTTGCAAGTGAAAGCGAAGGTTCGGTTCTTTTCTTTTTCTTTCCATTAGCGTAGAATTTCTTTCATGATACTCGGCCATGATACCCGTAACTGCATGTTTGGGAGTTTCGGTTTGAGAGTGCATGGCATCAACTACAATAGGAAATATTGAATTTATGGATGCTGTAACAGATCAATTTAAAAATATTGACATTTTGGAAAAGAATTTGGAATCGTCAGCAATAAAGCTTGTTCTTAGAAGTGGTTATAAATTCTATCAAGACAATGACCTGAATCATACTACCCTTGGCTGCTTTATAATCGCCCCAAAACTATTAAATGTCCACCTTAATCTCCAGATCTTATCCCAGTAGTTCACACTGGAAAGAATTAGAATCAAGACTTCGAAAACATTCCATTTTTTCAAAGTAACAGTAGAAAATAATGATATAAAATCAGTAAGACAAAATAGGATCAGAATTCACACACACAAAAAAAAAATCTATGCCAAAAATCAGATTACGTTTTAAAAGCTCAAAGCACCCCAATAAAGCCTTAAAGTTTTATTACAAATGTTTTTAAAAATGTTATGAACTTGAACCGCTTAGTGTGCGAATACTTTTGCGAATGATTTTCATTCCTTTATCATACATAATTGAATTTATTTTTATTTTATACATTAATATTTTCAAAAACTGTAAGTAAAATTTTAATAAGGTGTGTAATGAATCATTTGCATCAATAAATTAAAAAAATTGTGATATAAATATTAAACTGCAGTGAACTCTCACTTATGCACCGGCTCAATGGATCAACAGAAAAAAGCGCATGAAGTGACAGAGACGCATAAATGAATAAGTCCATTCAAATTCTAAAACGCAGTATGAATTGCAATGAGAGCACGAATAAGAAAGTTTTTGAAGATTATATGTTGATATTTATAATGATTTGTTAATTACTGTAGCTATATATATATACAAAGGAAATAGAAAGTGTAACATACCTTAATTTATTCCTTTCGAAATAATCCATGATAGATGTTTGTTTTTGCCGATGAATTTCAAAAAGTTTTTTTTAAGTTCATACAAATGGGAAACGGGATTTTCCGTAGCTGAATTAAATTGAAAATAATGGGAAAAAGAATTAAAATTTTTGCTTTGGCAAAAAATAATTTCAGCGCATAAGTGAAATATTTATTTCAGAGCGATGCATAAACGAATGGCAATATCATTATTTTCTTATATAATGAGCCGGGACCACTGAAAATCATCGTCGTATAAAAGAGGTGGTGTATGATGAAAATATTAGTGTCCGATTAATTTGTGAGTCACTGTAGCTTATTTTCAATCTCACTTGATTTAAGGATAATGCATCCCCAAAAGTTGGAAAATGTTTTGTCGATGCGTTTGACATGATTCATGTATCTCTTGCTTATTTCTTTCTGGGCTAAATATATATATTTAGACCTAATTCGATGCTGTCTGTTTATTTAAAAGTCAAGCTTAAACTCTCTGAATTTAGCTTTGCTGCACCGCTGCTTTCGGCAAGTAAAATAGACAGACACCGCAGTCTTGCTACTTTTTAAAAAATTCCTACCTTCAAAGTTGTAGTTAAATAGCCTACTGTTTTAATGGTTTGACAGGCAAAACCTTAGAATCTAAAAGAACATTTAAAAACTGTTGAAGCAGCAGAGCATTTTAGTCTATTATTTACAGAGGTAGGAATTTAACCTATTTAAGCATAGTGTCCCTTTTTTGGGACAGCATTTTCGCTATCAGTCGAAAACGTTATTTATTTTTCCTAGCATTTATTCACGAGTATTGAACCTCAACTCCACAAAATATTTTAACACTCCAAGTAGGATGTTGACATTTCAATTTTTATACACAATGATTTTAAAAGAAATCATTCCTTGCTCAAGAAGTTGACAACAGAAATTTATTTATTATTGCAGGTATATTAGCAAAAATCGAAGAAAGTCGCAGAAATATCTGGGCGCAAACGGGTTAAATAAATTAAAGACTGCGGTGCATGAAAGTGGCATTATTAACACTTTATTAAGGAGACATGCCTTTAAATTGCGAAGAATAGTTAGTGGAAATTTTTGCATTCCTACGCCCTTAACTGTACTCGTATAGAAATTCTCTACTTTATTCTAACACCAAACCCGCTCAGATAAATCCCCTTTTCCATATTTTAAATATTTATTTCCGCTCAAATTTTATTTTCGAATCTAATATATAACAAATTTAAAGTTTTCAAATAGAAAATTTGACCACAAGTGCATACCTAATAAAGTTATTTATATATATTTTGCTTTAAATTTCGCCTTGGTCACTTGCGGATCAAGTGTCGGTAATTTGGTATTTTCGTAATTTAGTCACAGTAATAGAACACAAACAAATGAAATAATATTTTTCACCCTTGTACAGACAAATCTGATTATATAAGGTACTGTCGCCAAATAACGTCCCCTTTTTGTAAAAAGCAAATTTTAAAAATAATATACCAAGTGAAGTAATAAATAAAACATCAGAGTTAAGTTGAAACATTTCTTTATTATTCTGAACAGTCAAAAACTTCATAACTCTGTTGCTTTTTCTACAAAAATAGCAACTAATTTTCTTTAACAAAAAATAAGAAATTCTGAGAATATTTTTTTAGACGCCTAATTACGTCCCGGGGACGCTATTGAGATCACAATAATCAGTACGTAAACGTAAATTTCATCTTTAAAGGTAATTATTAATAACTAGCTGAAGTACCCGTCCTCGACGGGTTAGTGAATGAAAATTTCCAAAAAGCAAGAACTTTCGTCAGCATTGTAGGAGTACACAGAATGGATGTAGTATGTTGCCAAAGTAAAGAAAGCGAAGTTATAATTTTCATGTATTGTTAAAATATTACAGGTTAGAGAGTAACTAAGTAATATCATTTCATTCGCTTTAGTCGTAATTATGTGATGCGCGAACGAATATTGACGCATATTGAAATAAATTTCGCAAAATCTCAAAATTTAATCAACATTTTTGAAAAATTTGAAGCCTAGAATCTAAGTTGAGTGACAACCTATCATGTCACCCAAATTCGTTTCATTCCCTGCAGTCTTTATTTCGTGATGCTGGAACAAATTTTCAGCATTTTAAAACGATTTTCGAAAAATCTCAAAATGTAAGCAAAATATTTTTAAAATTCAACGCTTATAAATTAAGATCAGCAACTACCTATCATATCACTCAATTTCGTATCATTCGTATTAGTCGTTATTACGTGATGTTTGAAGAAATATAAACGTATTTTGAGAGAATTTTCACAAAATCCCAAAATCTAATAAAAATGTTTAAAAAATTGGACTCCTATAGTTTATGTTGAGCAACCATATATCGTGTGACCAAATTTCGTATCATTCGCTTTAGTCGTTATTACGTAATACGGGAACAAAGATTCACTCAGTTTTAAACGATTTTCACAAAATCTCGAAATCTGATGGATTTTTTTAATTAGATGCTTATAGTTTAAGGTGAGTGACCACCTATCCTTTCACGAAATATCATTTTTTCACCTTTGCAGTTATTACGTGATGTGCGAACACAAATTTACGCAGTTTGAAATAATTTTCGCAAAATTTCAAAATCTATTCAAGATTTTTTTTTAATTCGACAACTATGTTTTAAGATGAGTGACCACCTATCTTGACACCCAATTTCATATCATTCGCTTCAGTCGTTTTTACGTGATGCTTGAACACAAATTTACGCAGTTTGAAAGGATTTTCGCAAAATCTCAAAATCCAATCAGGATTTTTTAAAAATTGGACGCCTATGTTTTAAGTTGAGTGACCACCTATCATGACACCCAATTTCATATCATTCGCTTCAGTCGTTTTTGCGTGATGCTTGAACACAAATTTACGCAGTTTGAAACGATTTTCGCAAAATCTCAAAATCCAATCAAGATTTTTTAAAAATTGGACGCCTATGTTTTAAGTTGAGTGTCCACCCATCATGACACCCAATTTCATATCATTCGCTTCAGTCGTTTTTGCGTGATGCTTGAACACAAATTTACGCAGTTTGAAACGATTTTCGCAAAATCTCAAAATCCAATCAAGATTTTTTAAAAATTGGACGCCTATGTTTTAAGTTGAGTGTCCACCCATCATGACACCCAATTTCATATCATTCGCTTCAGTCGTTTTTGCGTGATGCTTGAACACAAATTTACGCAGTTTGAAACGATTTTCGCAAAATCTCAAAATCTAATCAAGATTTTTTTAAAATTCGACGCCTATGTTTTAAGTTGAGTGACCACCTATCATGACACAAATTTCATATAATTCGCTTCAGTCGTTTTTACGTGATGCTTAAACAAAAAAAGCGTCACGGACAGAATGACAGAATGACAGACAGAGAAACTTTTTTTTGAGGGTCGCATCGGATTCCCGGGTGCTTGAAACGGATAGAAATCGCAAAATTTTTGAATTCGAAGAAATGTACAGACAAAAGTCTAATTTTATTTATATAGATAACAATTATTATATTTAATCAGACTTTTATTAATCATTGGTATAGTTTAAGTAATTTTACTTCTCGAAACAGGTTGCACAAATAAAATTTACTCGGATTTTCAACACAATCCTCATGCATCTATTGGAAACATTTTGTGCATTTTATCCATTTCTCTGCCTTTGTATCTTGAGAAAACATTTTCTGAAATACTGGGCATTCAGCATCATCGTTGTCACTATCTTCTTCGTCCGTAGGAACTAAAATTGGGTCTTCACCAGACGTGTTCTAGCCAGAAGATTGATTCTTACGTCGCTTTTTGTTGCTTCCTGTCGTATTTTTCTTTAAATTTCTAACCCTTTTTTTCCTGTTTTTCTTTCATCTTTTTCATTTTTTTTTTCTTTACCGCGTCTATTATTTCTTGTTTATGCGGTGAAACCGTAACTACCGAGGCTTTGCCTCGCCTAGGTGACGTTGAAGGTGGCTCAACTGGAACAGGTTGTATGTCAGCTGGAACTATAAACGGGGAGGAAGGGTTGCTTAACGTAGGTGATGTCGTTGGTGTTCTTGGTTCAGATGAAGTGATCTAAATACCGTCCCGGGGGCGATATTAGGCTCATGTGAGGGGACGATATTAAGAATTTGTCAAGTTTGTGGATATCATACATTAAACCAAAAGCAGATGTCATAACCTAAATCAAATTTCAGTCAATTAAAATTTAAGAAATAACAACAAATTTTGTTAAACATTTCATTACAATAACTCAAATACATCCATATTTAAACAGTATTCATAGTATTTTCATTAAAAACTCCCCTTGGACAGTTTTTTCTTTTTTTAAATATCTTGCGCAAGGAGCTATGTTTCACCGTCAAACTTTTACAATGGCCGAATGACATAACTTAACTTTAGATTTGGCGTATTAAAACTATATGGCGTTATTTAGAAAAAGATATACCAACGGGGACGAAATTAAGCTCGGGGACAGAATTTGGCTACTGCACCTTATGTATAATTTAAGTCGCGATTTTTATGTATTCGTTTGATATTTTAGCTCCCTTAATTTTACAAAATTCAAATTTTGCTCGCTTTCAGATTCATTCTATTATAAAAAGCTACATTCACTGTCTGCATGAGCAAATAATTTCTTTTACAAAAGTAATCTCCATCTACGACGCCAAAATTTATTTATTATTGTCTCGACAGTATAATCGTCGCAGATTGTGGTAAAAAGGCTCTAGCAGTTAGCTAGCAGCCCAGTGGTGTAATAGTTTGCACATTTTGTTGGATTCCCGGCTGTGCCAGGCGGGCGTCCTTTCATCGAAGTGAGGACTAATCTTCTTTGGGTTTGTAAGGTACTGGGCACCTCTGCTTAAAGTAGCATTTTGTGCCAAAGCCTCAAATCCAATGCATCCTAGTTCCATTTAGTTTTGTTGTCCACTTTATAAACAGTCAGACAAGACCTTTACGGAACTAAGGTGTAGGACCAAGCTTGCTTGGGGATTAAACACTGGTCTCTGCGTCAGACTCGCCATCTGGCCGGTATATGCTTTCAAACCACAGAGTCCACGATCGCAAAGACGTGGATGGGCAACGGGGGCCTTGGCTCCACGTGGGCTGTTGCACTAATGAGTTTCGTATTTACAATGATAGAGAAAAATTCTCGAGTAGTTTTTTCAATTTTAAAAACGCTTCAAAATATAAGAATTTATGCCAATGATTCTAAGGCCTGCCACTCACCAAAGATGCACAGGCTACAAAATGCAGATGACGCAAAACTTTTACAATTTATTTGAACGCATTCTGCAGTCTATGTGTCTGAAGCTTCGGCTCACTGCCTTAACATGAGTTCTAAGCCGAATGCGCGGTTTCTGCAACACACCCATCTTTAGCGTGTGACACATCTAAGTTTCACATCTAAAATACTACATTTCTTTATTAAATGTGAGTAGTGAAATTTTATGAAATTTTAAAGAATTATTTAATGTAACAAACATCACTGCTCAGTGACCGGGGGTCATTGATTTGGGGGTTCTGCGCACTGAGTCGCAGCGATATGTCATTAGACGTACACTGCAAAGGAAGAATGGGAAGAGAACGGCCTGCCTTCGTGTCTTTTCAACAGTAAAAACGAACCTTTACCTTTGCGTAAATGGGATCTTGACAGAACTTTAAGCGTTAAATCGCGATTAACAAAAACACAAATATTTTCAAGTGTCGAACGTAGAAGGTATCTTTAAGCTGGTTTATTGTTTATCCATTAAAAATAAAGACGTTGGTTTATCTCATAAAAACCAAATACGTGGGTTCGTGGGGTAAAGGGGTATCTGTACGCAGGTTTATGTATATGCTTTTTAATATTTTTACATATTCTCAATAGGAAATCTCCGTATTTTTTTTTTTTTTTCACCCAAGTAGAAATTACAAAGCGCAGGATAGTACACGAAAGCTCTAAAGTAAAATTAATATAGGTTTACAATTTCTTGAAATAAGTATGGAGAAAATCTATAGTATAAAAGTAGTTATCTTCGGGCTTTTTTAATAAAGCTCTGAGGAGTTGCATGGTTTAAATGAAATTTTAGGAATTTTTCTACAGGCTGATATCGGGTGACTTTCCGCCAGTGAACTTTCTAACACTTGGTTTCTGTTTCTAGATTATTGACAATGCCATTTCTAGTGTATCTTTTGGTATTTTCATGCCTGGTAAAAATTTCGCCAATTGAACAACAGAATAATCGTCCAACACATACATTTCTAAATATGGTTTCCATCGCAAGACTCAGGAGCAGCAATTGCACCTTTTGAGCTCATCGTTGCTTCTACAGTTAGGTCGTCGAATGCTCAGCGCGTTTGCGAAACGTTGTTGATTGGATGGCCGTGATTATTTAGGAAAACCTTCAGTGTTCGCTTTCAAAGTTGGAAAGACGGGAGAATCTATGCAGTCGAACGTTTGTAACGATGGAAGCGAGCTGGTAAACATTTTTTCGCAATTTGACAAAGATTCATGCTGTTTCATTTTTTTTTTCAGCTGCTGTTGAAAGTTCCTTGTCAACAATGGGCCAAACCGAGACAGATAAGTATTTTTTATTGTTTCACTATGAATTTATTTTCAGCGGTGTTTTTCCTTGCAGTCTTAGTTTTCAGAAAAATTCTAACCTCCTGCCCGACTTGTTAATTTTTTTCCTTTCGTTTGTTTCATTCGGTGATTAAAATTTTATTTGAATGTTCATTCGGCAGCAGTCTACCACTCGCGAATTCTGTACGTGCAAGCGCAAGCAGCTGAAGCTGTTGTAAAGTAGGTCGGCTAAGCTAAGATAGGGTAGGTCTTTCAGAATGGCCAAAACTCGACAACAGCTCGGAGGTCATGAGGGCACTGGTTGACTTGTCTGATCCGAGGGTGTCACGCAGCGGCCCAACTAGAGGGTCACCCGCCCCCTCGGTGTTGACGGTCTCTCTGGTCCTGGTAGTGTTCTCTCTGAGCTGGTTCCGATGTCCACTGTCAACGGTCCTTGACTCGGTGATCGATCCTTAGCGTGCTGGGGCGTTCACAATGGGCCGCTGCGTGTCAAAAAGGGTGACCCGTGAACATATGTCCCTGCAATGCGACGGCGGTTTCCCGAAACTGATCGACGACAGTGGCTTGGAGCTCGGAGTTACTTTGGCCTATCGTTTGAAAGAGCTACTCTTTCTTAGCCTAGCCTGAGATAGGATAGAGAAGGAAGATATTCGCACTCACGGATTCGTTGGCCACAAAATTTTTTGATTTGGAAAGTTTCGAGGCTTTAAAAATTTTTGAAGTTAAAAGTTGACGGAAAAAGCTAGCTTAGTAACATTTTTAAATACATTCATCATCTCAATCGGGAGATATTTGGCTAGCAGGCTTTCTTGGAATTGAGTGACTAAAATACTCTTAGAATACCATTCCATTCGAACGCACAAAACCGTTTGTGCGTTCACGTGTATCAAAGTCTGACAGAAAGGACCCAAGTTTTATCTGTCAAAGCTAACGGCCGGTTTATTCGACGACGCGTTAGAAAACGTATTTTAATTTAACCGGTTTATTTCTAAATTGTCAACCGCAATAGAAGCAAAACTGGAAAATCGGAATTTTGCTCTATAGCTAAATATCGAGAATGGTCGATGGATCAAAAGAAAGCAATGCAGTTCATTAACCATTCGTAATTAATGGTAATAGCTTGCAGATGTTAGGCAATTTGAAATCTTTTAAGCACCAGCTAAGCCGTGGACTGTGATTCTACGAACGCCTGTGAGCTACTACGCACGTAGAAAATACTGAAAAAAAAATTCGAAATTAAGAGTGTAACTCAGAGTAATTAAAAATGTGGCACTTGTGTTCCAATTGCAAGACTACTGTTTAAAATTTTTCATTCTTTCCAGGGAAGAGATTACTAGCACCTGAACAAAATATCAGATTTGGGTATGCTGTAAAGGAAGCGCTGTGGCCAGTGTTTATAGCGTTACGGCAAGCCGTCCCTTGGACTGACTGCATGGCGGATATTCATTGATTTGGATTTTTATACCACATACCAGCTTCACGATCTTTTTAACTTGTAATAATTCCCCTGATACAGTTCAATTGTCAATAAATGTGAATCACATGCTCTAACCATTTGGTCTTTATTCTCTCTCCTGTCCGGTCTTTAAATTGCCAGAGTGTTTGTTCAATGTTTCTATCGCCGAACGACCTTTTTAACCTGAAGGTTAATTAAAGAAAATGTTATTGAAAATTGTGAAATTTTAGGGCGATTATAGTGAGTGATTTCTCTATTTAAAAAGCAATGCAAGACATTAATTTCAGCTAGTGACACTCTAAACAATTTCACAGGTTGTATTACTTAATGCTATAGCGAAGTATAAAAAACCATGGATGATATTTAATTATTCGCCATTAGTCAATTAAGTAAGTGTTCAGCCTCAAAAGCTCAAGAATTAGGGGAATTGGCAGATTAGCATAAGAACTCTGCACTTGATGAATTTAATATCAAACAAATAAGTGAAGTGATACTAAATATTTTACCTTCAGGATTAGATGGGAGTCTCGCAGAAAGTATGAAATGTCACTGGGCCATACTGACGTACTTAATTGAAATCCTTTTCTCATTCTTACAAAAAAGACGACACACTAGGAAATGAACAACCAAAATAAACGGAAAACTTTCTCCTGCATTAAAGTTGAAGCTCTGCTATTTGTATTCCAAAAATTATGCGCAAAGCAGATTCAATTAAGAAATTTAGCCTTGCATAAGCTAGTTGAGTAATTTACGAAGATTAATGAAGTTTAAGCCTTATTACACTTTTTCAATATTTTAAGGGAATAAGATAATTTACTACTAGAAAATATGCATGAAGCTGAGCCACATTGTACCAGGACAACTCCGAAGTAAATAGGAAGGGACACTGAATATTCAGTTCCTGTATACATGATATTGCATTTTTTAGTAATTTTTAACTGATTTTTTCATTTTAATGTAAATTTACTTACAAGTTGGAAGTTTGCATAAGGATGTATTTAAAAGTAAACTTGATATTCAGTAAAACTACAGCTATAAATGAAAAGGGGAGAACACCAACATTATTATATTTTTCTGGTTGATAACAACAAGGACCACTTCTAGAGATGCGTCGTGACAGGGGGGGGGGGACAGGAAGCCAAAATTAAAGTTTGCCCAGGGTGACGTAAGCACAGAATGGTTTTAAAGGAAGGACTAAAAACCAGTTAAGAGGAGTAAATATTTTTCAGGACTATTTTCGGCGAAATATAAAATTTCTGAGATTAAAATATGTTAAAGTGAAATGCTGTCGATGAAATTGTTTTGCCCTTTTGGCCCTCAGAATTCCGCAGGCCCTTTTACTGGGACCGGTACCACCTGCTCCCTTCCGCCAAATATCCAAAAATGGCCGACCCTGCCTTAGATTATTAAAGTAGCTTTGCCTTAAATTCAACAGCAGGGGCAAACAGAATATCTGACTTTTACAACTGTTCCCCCAACTGTCCATCTTAACACCAGGAATTCAGGGTTCATTCTCAAAATTTTTTCACAAATTTGTAACCTCTTCCGATTGCTTTACCGGAGAGGATGCAACGCAATCGTAATTCCTTTCGAAATTGGTGTTTGCTTGTTCTGTAACATGTATTTTGGATTTATGTGCTTGGTCAAAGATTCCGCTTATAAATCCATGTCAAAAGGACAAATCAAGGCCAGGGTGCCCCCAATGGGGGTCTTAACCCGTATTTACACTAACTTTCGGAGAAAATCACGGAAAACTCCGAACGGCGAGGTCGGTGAACGTGATTTGGTTTTCGAAAACGGGGCCTTCCTCCAGTAACGAATAGATTTCCTTTTTCTTTTGTCTTTTCCATTAATAAATTATATAAACATAGATTGAAAAACAAAAAGAGTAGTCTGTTGAGACATCCCATTCTGATTTTAGTGCAGGAATCTGCTATTGCGGACATGAGAAATTGTATCCTTACAGTCCCGATATACAATGTCGCACGACTTTGTTGCTAAGTTTGGACGTCCGACATTGTATCGTAAATGTCCCTACATAATGAATACCAACTTCCAAAACGTTTACAGAAATCAGGTTGAGTTTGATCCATAAGAAAATCAACTTGTCTATTTTTGGCTTATTTGTATGAAATGAGTTGTTGAAAGGTAAAACCTGAGGTTCTAACAACCTCTTAAGCCTCGCTCCTGTCAAAATCACTGGCTAAACCAGGGCCACCGTGATTCTACCGGGCCAGCTTGTGCACTCCGATGAGTCGTCCAAAGAGGCCTACGGATGCTCAATTTTTGGTTCCAGCACTGAGATACGACATCTAACGACCGAATCTAACCAGTGAGGAAACGTCCGTAGGCCTCTTTCGGAGTGCAAAAGCAGGCCGGGTAGAATCACGATGGCCCCGGCTAAGCTTTCTCATTCTATTTCTCGTGCAGTCATATTTCCGGGCAATAGCGTTCAAATGTTATGCGCCAGAAAGATGAGAGCATTTCAATTCTTATGCACATTTTTTTTTAATATCTCATTTTGTACAGCATATGAGAATACCAGACTATTTTTAATTTAATTCGGAGATGGTTCATTAAAAAAAAAATGGTAGCAGTACTCAAATACGTGTATTTGTGATGTGCATTCTGCAACCTTACCTCGCTTCTTTTTACTTACGTTCAAAGAAAACTTTCCGAATATTAACTATTTTACAAAGTTAGTTTGATAAAATTCTCCTTTAGTGTTTAAAGCATATACTGTTTTTAATGATTCCCTGCTTATTAGAAAACACACATTCAGTCTCAATTAAGCTGCATGCTGGCTTTTCATTGAAATTTGATTGCTTTTTTTCCCTTTCGCGCTAAAAAAAGTTCAAAACCTTGAAAGGAATACACATATTGTACATGCACATATTTTTATACAATTTTCTGGAATTAAAAATATTTAGGCAATATTTTATGACCGTTTTCTTGATATACGACCGTTAAGGGGTTAAAGGAAATTTTGAGTTCATTGTTCCCAAAATTAAAATATAAAATGTTTCTGAAAGCTATTTCTCTCAAAATGGATCTGGAAGATCCCGAATTTCAAAAGCCAGGAAAAGTAGATATGCAAGAATATGGTTTGATCTCTTAAAAATAGAAGAAATAAGGTTTGGATGGGGACCTGACAACCGCGTGGGTCTGCGTACCTGTCGTTTGGTCGCTATGGGAGTCGCTTGATCTCGAGTTCCGAATCCCGTTAGTCCGTGGTCCAAAGATTGTGATGTACTTTGAAATAAAGATGAGATAGTTCCTAAACAACTAAGATGAAGGTCGTAAAAGAGCCTTAAATCTCGATAACCTCTCATTCCAGATGCCCAAATGTTTTTGGGAGAAGGCAAACTGCATTTGCAGAACTCTGTATTTCGCTGGTATTGCGAGAAATAGGGTCATCTAGTTAATAGTATAATTTTTAACAGGGAAGAAAGATTGTCCTAGGTCAGGGGTGGCGAACCTTTAAGGATCAACGGTGCCATTTTTTCTAAGGAAATGATTACTGAGGCCATCGACGTGCCGTCAAATAATTTTGACTTATTGATTTTGACTTAGTGACCGTTCGATAGTGATACTTCATAGTGAACTTTGTCATCTTTTAATTGAAATGCAAACGGCTTTGATCGTTGGCGTGCCCAAAATATTGTGTCGGGTGCCATCAATGGCACACGTGCCAATGGTTCGCCATCCCTGTCCTAGGTGGTGAAGTTATATGTATTTTGCCATTGAAGACAGGTACTGTTATTATATTTCCTCTATCAAACTTTTGTAATCAAGATTTCAATTCTTTTTATTTAGTATCTATATAATACAAAATTTTGTTGTCGCTCAAATGCTGTAGTGAATGACGAACCATTCTATCATAGTTTGGGTCAGGGTTCGATTACCGGCATGGACTCAATTGTTCTCTCTCTTTTTTTCAACTAGTGAAACAATTATCTCTTCTAATTTAACTTGAAACCATTTTAAATGAACATTAAATGGTCTTGCAAATTTTGCTATTCGCTTATCTCCATTTTTTTTTAGATCCGCGTTTTTAGAAGACACATTTAACACAACATATATTTTGTTCATATTATTCAATTAGTAGAGAACTCATTATAATTAATCTATTGTTAATCTAGAAATTTGCCCTTTGGCAGCAGAAAAAAAAAAAAAAAAAAAGAATTACATAGTTTAGGAATTCTTTTGACTCTCACTTATTGCCAATTAAGAGAGCAAAATTAATTATCCCGCTAGACCTTACGAGTGCTGAAGAGGACAAGCTTATAGAAAAATTACAGTAACAAGTTTAATATAATGGGATTTTAATTTTCTTCTGCCACAAAGGAAGTTGCATGTGACAAGCAAGGTTTCTGGATTAAAAGCTACGGTGAAAGGAATAGAAATTGTTCTACGAAGGTTTTATGGGAAGATGTCCGCATTGGAATAACCTTGAGTAAAACTGAACATCACCTGTCAGTGGCGGATCCAGAAAATAATTCTGGAGGGGCACAAGACATTTTTTGTCACATTTTCTTATAGAACCACCTGAATTTACAAATCAAGTTAATCTTCTATAAGTATTCTTCTTCAAGTTAATCTTCAAGTGTAAACCTCATTCGTCTGGGGGGGGGGCACGTACCCCTGTGCTTTCCCTCTGAATCCAATGTCACGTGTGACAAAAATAACACGAACTTGAATTATATTAAATTATACATACTTGTTGTGTATAGTGGGTTACGGAACTTTTAAAAAAGGTCATGTAAAGGCTGGTAAAGGGAACCAAGACGGTTCAGAAGCACATAGCAATATAGGGGTTAGGAACGTTGTTTTCAAAGTACCTGTCAATAAGCATTTTCAAATATGTGTTGAAGTGATAGTGAGTTTTTCGACCATGGTTTGTCAAAAACTAATGTTCATTACACAGAAAGCACTTGAGTTAAATTGCTTACATATTCTGTTTCATTACTTAGATGAAATTTTTGGAGGATAGTCCATTGTTAATGAAACTTGGTTAAGAAATTTCATAAACAATGAAATAGACGCCTTTCTTAATAGACGTAATATTCAAGACTTCTTTCAAAGAGATTACTAACGGGTAGATGAAGACAACATTTCCGACCGACGTTGAATACCGTTTTCAAATCACACTGATCATATGCTCTAGCATAATTGTTTAATACATTCAGAATAATTTTCATGTAACATAATTTTAACATAATACGTTCAACGTCTAAAGAATTACACAGCAAAAATAAATGAAAACACCGACAAGAATGTAGTTTTAACATGCAGTAAGATAAAAGATACCCGCTTGAAAGCGAACTGCTAAAGCAGATGGTCTAAGGTATTTCGGACCCAATTGTATGCAGATAATGTTTTTCTCCCAGCTGTATATGTTTAAACAAAAGCCCAGGTTTATAGTCATAAAAGCTTTTCTTAGAATTGAGCAGATGACGCAATAGGGATTTCTGTTCATTCAGTTATGTAGCAAAAAATGGTGAAACAACTAAACGAAAGAAAAAATTTCCTGCAATGGCGCACTTATATCTTTAGAATAGAGCTAACAGTGGGCTAAATATTTCGGCACTGTGAAAACATATAAGTATTCTTGGAGTTTGTCACTATCAGACATAAGTATTGTCCACAGTTGAGATTTAGTTTTATTGTGGATATGACATCATGTTATCTAAGCCAGTGTTTTCCAAACTTTTTATGTCTGCGGACCGGCAAAAGAAGAGAAACTTTCTTTGCAGACCAGTTTCACCTGACAGTAGTAAATATTATATCAGCATGTTCCTTATATATTAACCCCTGCCAGGCTCATTTTATGATTATGGATCAAAAATGTCCATTTTTATACACCGTTAAAGGAAGTAGCTCAACATTTCACCATACAATGTACCTAAATTATAGCTGCATCCTTTCTATGGAGAAACGTTCCACCATGATTTGGTTCCATTGATCAGTTAATCGTGGTTCAACGTTTCTCCATAGAAAGGTTGCAGCTTATCCAGCACCATTTTATGGGGAAATATTAGCTACTTGTATTAAAAGTGTATGCTTATTTTCATATATGCATAGTTTTTTAAAAATAATAGCATCATTTGCATATAATATTTCCTAAAAATGAATGTAAAAAAAATTATTCAGTGCCCGAGCTGCACTCGGGATAAACTGGGATGTTACATTTTGCCTGCCCGAGTTCAGTTAAGAAAAAGTTTAAATCAAGTGTTATACGATCGTAATTTTTGGCCAGAACGACATTTGCAACTGATTATTTTTTAATAAATTTGGTATATTATTGAGATTTATGACAGTACAATGGGTATCAAAAAGAATGGATGCAGTGCCGGATTTAGAGGTGTGGATCCCTGGGTCAACAAAGGAATGGAGGCCTCTAATAATTTTAAAACAAATTAAACAATTTTTTGATGACCTGTATGGCGAAGTATGTTCGATGTTTAATCATAGCCTAGGAGTCCCAGGTTAGATTCCCGATGGAGGTAGATTTTTTTTACACAACATATAATGTTTAATTTTTGTCTAGTGTTACACTCTTAAGTAACGTCGATACGGCTTATAATCAATCACATTGAGTACCAGTATGTGAAATGTGAGCGAAGAAGCAGTTATTTTGCATCTGACTCCTTTGGGGATTAAGGTCGTGACATTATTGTTTAATTATTCTTATTCAATTGGAAATTTCATGTAAAGATGTGTATTGTGGGTGCCTTCTCTTGCAGAGGTCCAGGGCTGCAAGCCCCGGTTGCCCTCCCCTAAATCCGGCCCTTGATGAATGTAGTACGTTTTACAGTCATTGTATGAACGATTTCAAATCATTCAAAACTCATATAAAAGTCACACTCATACAAAAGTAAAATTAAAGTTGTCAAACCATGCTAAACACTCCTTGGAGGTCATATTAATTTTTTTAACATGTCTGAAAAAAAATGACAGTTTTGAAAGAATGATATGCTTACTTTTTGAAACTGAAAACATACCCGTTTGATTCAGAAAAGAAAAAAAAATCCTCATTTATTTCAATTTTTATTAGAAGTTTCCCATGCTTCACTCGTGCACAAATGTGCCCCAATTGATGACGGTGATAACTGTCTAAATCGGTCCCAAACAAGTAACGCTTTCTGCGCTACAGTTTCCGTAAATGATAGCGTCCTTAATAAAAATCCTTGAAAATTGCATTACATTGCAAACAACCATGGGCACCGGTAGCATAGGGCAAGGGAGGGTACTTGCCCCCCCCCTGGATTTTTGTATGCAGTGTTTTTGCTTGCTTTTTTGTTCTTTTAAGCATGGTAACCATACGTTGAAGTAGTCTTTTGCCCCCTTGGAGTAGTCTTTGCCCCCTCCCCCCTGGGAAATATTCTGGCGGTGCCCATGCAAACAACATAGTCTAAGCGCTCATTTAATTTCCAGTGAGACTGCTTTAATCGACAGTACCACTACTACACTGCGTAAAAAAAGTAGAAGGATATTTAGATTTTTTTAGAAAAATAAGGAACCTTTCATTTTTACTGAATTTTTTTTTGTAAGCAACATTTTACAGATCATTTGATAAGAAAATATCAATATCATAACCATGATAGTCAAAAATAAAATATTAATGACAACAGAAATAATTTCTACTCTCTGTAAAAAAAGTAGAAAAAAAAACTTTGTAAAAACTCTGTAAAAAAAGTAGAAGGACAATAACCCAATGAACCAAATACAAGCGATGTTAGTAAGGAATACTCTTCCCATTAGATTTTATAATTTCGAATATTCTGTTTGGCAGTGAATCATACAAAGATTGGATGTCTGTTTGGCAAAAATGATCCCATTTTGGCAAAAATAATCTATTTCGGGCGTACCTGGGACTGGTCCAAGGTACACTACCATTCAAGATAATATATATATATATCAAAATGGTGGTAAAGGTGTTAGAGAGATTGCTCGTATACTGCAGTTCAGCCCTAATACAGTTTCTAACTTTATCAGAAATCCAGACAGAAACGTCCTCACTAACGTCGCTTGTATTTTATTCATTGGGTTATTGTCCTTCTACTTTTTTTACAGAGTTTCAAATGGTAGAAATTATTTCTGTTGTCATTAATATTTCATTTTTGAATATCACGGTTATGATATTGATATTTTCTTATTAAATGATCTGTAAAATGTTGCTTACAAAAAAAAATTCAGTAAAAATGTAAGGTTCCTTATTTTTCTAAAAAAATCCAAATGTCCTTCTACTTTTTTTACGCAGTGAAAGCAATTTTATCACTTATGCAATGCTTGTTGATGCATAGAAATGGAAGCTTTTTTTTTATTAGGGTTCAACCAATATTATTGATTGTCTTGTATAGTCAGTCTAGACGAAAGATTGAAAAGAATGTCAAATTAGAAACGCTATTAACTGATGAGATAACATAATGCAGTTACATGTCTTCACTTTCTTCAAAGCCAAAACTTACTATACACAGAGAAAGAACATTTACTTCAATAAAACGTTTTCTTCTATTCAACTGTAAGTAAATTGAAACAGAAATGTCCTTTAGCTATGGATTTCAAAAAAGTTAATTTTAGAGGTACTTCTGTTTCGACGGAAAAAGGAAAATGGTACTTAAATTTTTAAGTCTCTAAAAACTGCCCTAAAGAATGTACTTCGTAAACGCATCCCATCTTTATGGAAATTTCTGCTTTTAAACTTCAGTTAAACGCTTCACCTATGTGAGCCCTAAACCAATCAGCAAAAGTATGAAGCTCACAAATAGGGTGTATTTTTACATTATTTGCACAGCTGGTTCTGTTTCTACGTAGTCAAAGGTTAGTAGTTAGTTATGGAACACCTGGAATGTATTTAGACACCATCGTGTTTTTGATATGTCTGCAGCGAAAGTCTGGGTAAACATTGTGTTCTTTTGTCACAAACATCAACCAAAAAATCCTCCCACAGTATATGAGTAATAAAACTATAAAAAGGTCGAAGTCGAGAATAGAATTTTTGCTGTGTCTTGATTGCAACTAAAATTTTATGAGTTGCTAAAACATTGTTTTTTCTCTCATTCAAGGGCAACTAAGAATCACAAATAGCTAAGAATTGCTTTTGGTCTACCGACTTAGGGATCACGATGGTCGCAGTCAAGAGTGTTTGAGTGTTTTGTGTTATGGGAAGGCTATGCGAGGGATATCTGCTTACGGGGGAGGGTATCTTGGACGGAGTATTTTTTAAGGGGTTCTAACGCGTATTCACGTTACATCTGGAGAACACGGCCCAAAACTGCAGACTGTTAAATCGACAGCTGAGCGGTAGGCACGAACGCGGGATCTTCCAATTTCAGCCATCAATCATGTTCAATGTCTTATCCACTCGGCCATGGTAGTAGTCAAGGAAAGGCGATAAATTCGTTATTGATGTTACCAATGCTGGATAAAAATTTTATTTCAAATTTGATATGAGTTCGAAGAGTTTCAATATTCAGGTCTTTTGATAGGTATGTTAGTCGGATGCCCATTGAAATATTGAAGTTATCTTCTAAGGATAGTACTTTGTTTTGCCTAGAAGTTGTATATATGCATTTTAGTAGAGAAGACCCACGCTGGCGCCGTGTAGATCCCGATGGGTTTGATCAGGGTTTTGTTTATGTTACGATATGACCTGTTCTGGTAGATAAGGAGTTTGAACGGGAGCTAGGATTTTTGAACTAGCAGCTATTTTGCTACATTCACTTAATGCTTCCTCCAGAAAAGATACAAGTCAGCTGTAACACCTAGATATTTGGGAGATTTTTTCCAGTCTAAGGCTGTCTCTACAAACACACTAGTGTCGGCAACATAATAGGAAGATATTAGTCATGCTGGCAAAATGTCTTGCATTAGGACCAAGGTACAGCACCTCCAAATTATTATACTAATCGTAAATGAAATATTTTTTCATATATACAAACCTTATTAATGAATAATTTTATATCGAAAGATATTTGTTTTCTTCATATTTTGATAATATGTATATTAAAAAGTACAAAAAAAAAAGGTTAAAATATTTACATCTAAAAGAAATTAAACTGAAAAATCAATATTTTGTACCGCTGTTTTTGGCAATTAGGAGTGCTTTAACACGACAAGGCACACATTCTATTCAAGATTCGATTGTTTCTTGGAGATGTCTAGTATAATTCCACGCGTATATTAGAGATTCCAGGAAGACCACCTAATGTGTTATATATTTTTTTATACATCTGCCTTTTCGGCTACTTCCAACCGTTTTCAATGGGCTTCATAGCAGGAGTGTCAATCAAAATCCTTTATTTCTTTTGCACTAAATACTTTCAGCTTTATGTCATAATTATCATGCTTTCATGTTCCGCATCTCCCGGGAACCTTTTCTGCATTTGCGGGACGAGCCGGGTTTGTATAGCACTTTCAGGTAGAGATCTTGTATCATTGTATTTTTAACAGCATAAAGACGACAAATATCTTTGCCTGGTATTTCAGACCAAACTATGATTGGTGGAGGAAGTTTAATGGTGGAACAATGTAATCTGTTTTGTATTTCTCGTTTGAAAGCCATTTTTTCTTTTAAAACATGAAGTACCGATCCATTGGAGAAGAAAACCCGAAAATAAAGCAAAATTGTTTTTATTTCTAATTATTTAAAATTTATTATAATTATCAATATGGTATATGATTTAAAATAAATAGCTATATATGTTTTCCAGTCTTCTACGGTGCAATTTGTGTACTCTTTTGGCCCATTCCTTGCGTCTCATAATCACAATTGGTGTAAGCCTTGGCTTGCGAGCTGGTTTCATGTCCGTAAATTTTTCTGCCGAGTGACATCCCAAAATTCTTTCCGATATGTTAATAAAATTCATAATAAAATCCTACTATATAGTTACGCTAATCCCTGATTCACTGATTCATTGATTCTGAAACAATTCTGGTTAAACCACTCCAAGATAAAACTTTTACCACTATTACTTCAAAAAGATAAAAAGTTAAGCACAATAAACGTAATAAAATCTTCACCGTTTTTACGATCTGCTTGAAATTTTTTATAATTATGTATGAAAAAAAGAAAATAATAATCTGCGTTACTTTAAAAATCTGAAAATCCATCCATTCCCTAATTTTCAAAACTTTTTTTGCTATTTTCAGCTGTACGTTATTTCGGAGAGTAAAAAAGAGTTAATCATTTGAGTAACAAAATTAGCTGTCGCAAGTGATAATGGGACCAAACGGAAGTCACGGTTAGCAGGGTTTAAAGGGAAAAATACGCGATTCCAATTCGTTTATAATAGTTTTTATAGATTGCCCAGTTTAACCTTTATCCATAAATAATATTATATCCTCTACATGGAACACTGATATAAGAGGGGATGCTCCAAGCGAAATGAAATCTTTTCGAATGAGAAAAGTTTTCACACGCTTCTAGAAGATTATTCAATTCCGATTTCGGTATATAATAAAAATTGAAAATGAAGTTATTTATTTTAAGTGGACAATGATTAAATATATTGAGAGTAGGCATATTTTTAAAATTTTTTTCCTACCGCCCTTTGTATTTGCCTCCACAAGGGGCTTTCTTCTAGTTCATAATAACATTTTTTTTTTTTTTTTTGGTACATCTAAGAAGTGTCTATTGACCACAACTTCTCTCTTGCAGCCCAGTACAGTTCAGATCTGTTATAAAAATTGTCCACAGAAAAGTGCTGGTCACGAAGAGCAGAACAGTTAAAAGATGAGTAAAATTTATAAAGCTTATCTCTGGACTTCATAGTAATATGTAAAATAACACAGATAGTATCTATCGTTCTTAAAAGGTCCTTGTCTATAAGTTTCTACTAGACACAAGAGCGCTAGAGTGAGAACTGAAAACTCTTCAGAATGGTAACAAATTTTCCGACTTTCTTTTTCACTGATTGCTTCTTCAGTTCTTTATTGAGATTGCTTTTAGTAAAACCTTTCTGTAGTTGATGAAGGGTGAGTATTTCTCAAACGAAACGTGCGTACTGATGATAATTACATTTTTATGTTTGTTATTTTGCAAAGTTTAAATTATTTCATAAAGAATGAAATACTTTCTGTGTTTAAATCTACCGACATATACCAAATAATAACATTTATCTTCATTTGAGCAGTTGTCGAGATTTCTGCTTTTCTCAATTTATACTTTTTTTTAAGATGGAAACCAAGTTTTTAAGTTTTCATCATCGTCTGTTTAGCCTTCTCTTGCTGCTTTTCTTCTTTTCCACCCCTATTTTAATATTGTAAAAAAAAGTGTCTTCACTTTTCGTTCGTTCCTTCACTTCTCTTTCGTTCTCACCACTTTTCGTCTTCACAAATCGTTCTTCAAATAGAAGAACGATTTCTTTGCTTGTTTAGTAGAAACATTGTCGAAAATTTCCTGAAACAATATAACTGGTTTAGTTGGTGCACCGAACCTACTTGACCAGTAGTCAGTGTGCTTACTAGCCCCATGATAAATTTCTTTACAAAATAAGCGACACAGCCGTTTTAACGTAAACACTCGAAACAAATCAAGTGTTGGAGCAGGTGTAGGCAATCATATAGCATGAAAAACTAAACAAACCGCATTTATTAAGATGAGTATTGGAAATTAGAAAAAAGAATGAAGCACCAAAAAATTACTTACGAATGCAAAAATAGAAAAATTCGTTATAAATACCCACTGCACGGAGATAACGCTTCAAAACTACATTGGCGTTAAGCGAAAGTTTAAAAAAAAAGGTATTCTGGGATTGGTTTCGCAATCTTTCCCCAAAGCGGTCGAATTATGAGGATTGCATCTACTGATCTCTGTAGCCAACTAGCCCCGGTCTTTTCAATAATATAAATTTATATATATTTAAAATGGGCTAATATCTGAAATAGATTAAAAAATACTTATAGAACGCGCACGAGACTGAGGGGGTTCCACTGAGTGAGTGTCAGATTTCTCTGAGCACTCTGTACCAATAAGAGCGAAAAATTTCAGTTTCATTTCTTTTTTAACCCTCCGCGCGGTTGAGATGTAAAACTCCTTTCATAGACTTCCCAGTTAATCCTTTGAGGTGCAACCCTTTCCCAATGCTGAAAAAAGGGCAGCCGTTGCCATCGCTCGACTTAACTACCAGCAAGATGGCGGACGATCGAAACGTTCATCGCGTGCCACAGATCTAGAGACCCCTTTTTTGACGCTGGCTGTGCTGGCAACGGCTGCCCTTTTTTTAGCATTAGGCAATCTATCCAGCTGTTCTCGCATTCTTCCATTTTTTAGCATATGTCAGTGTTGTTAAAAATAACCGTGACAACTTTTTGACGGGAAATGACATGCTAAAAAGTAAAGGATTCTCTTGGAGTTATGTCACCCGCAACTATTTTTATAGAAATCAAATCTATTCTTCGTGACTGGCAACAGTCAATACGTTAGATTTTGGTGTTTCCAGAGCGGGAACACTGCGCGTTAAAGGGTTAATACTGCAAAACGCCTAGATAATTTGTATATCATTTGTATTTTAATGTTTCTAATCAATTATTTTTTAACTTTAAAGTTTGAAAGTAGTACAGTGAGTGCCGGTCCTAGGTATTTTTCTGAGGGATGCGAAGTACAAAAATGCGCCCAACACACACACACACATATATAGCTATAAAAGTTTTCAGAGGGGTAAAACGAGGACTTCTACGATATATGAACACTAAAATATACATATGTAAAATTATATAACATAACAATGTTTTTTGGGGTCCCATAGAGATGGCGTGGCGCCCGGTGCTGCCCCTAGGACCGGCTCTGAGTACAGTCTCTCCAAAAAGTGAGATCCCTTGTATCTGCCAATGATTTTTTTTTTCCCAAGGACCTCGGATATTAAAAAATTCCTCTATGTGTTTAACACGAAATTGTTAAAGTGCTTGAACATCAAGTTTATCACAGTATTTTAGAAACTGAACTGCATTTTAAAAAATTTAAGGGAACGCTAAACCATTAATAAAATATTGGTCTATTTTAGGTCAATTTTTATGCAGCTAGGGACAACAGTAAAACCAGGTCAAGTGAAACGCGAGCCGCGAATACATAACTAAGCGTCTAATCAATTTCTACCTGAGTAGAAAAACAGTAAACACCTAAATTTCTCCTCTTCCAGAGAGAGAGAGACAGCCAAGCCCCATTCCCCGCCTTTCAAAAAAAAAAAAAAAAAAAAAAAAAAATTCAACGTGACGTCACCTGGCGTTGTTCCAGGTTGGATACAGGAAGTTGCGAATGTTTGGCAGCCACGCGCCCCGTTGCTACGCAACTCTCGCAAGTATCATCCTCTTGTGTTACATCCCGCCTTCCTTCCGCTGTAGCCAGGGATCCAGAGAGGAGTAGTCTCCATCCAAGGGGGGATAGAGAGAGAGCAAGCTATATAGCCAACTCTCTGGCACAAATTACTCGGCACTCCGTGGGATTCGCAACTCATTACATCTGTCGGAAAGGATTAACTCCTCCGGTACGTATTATGGAGATGGAAGGGGGGGGGGACTTTTTTTTCGTAAACCGAATTTGTAACTTTTGCAAATTTTACACAATGCTAGCGTTTTGCAGGAACGTACGCCAGATGCAACTGAGCTATTTATATTTTTATGCAGGCGACGAAAACTTATTCTCTGTCCCGAACACTTTGAAGAATACTTCCACAGCTAAGCATTGTTAAGTTTCAAGAGGACTCCTCTCCCCAGAAAAAAAGAAAAAGTTTTATTTACTCTTTTGTAATTGAAGCGACTACAGGCTTTTATATAGCTACTTTTGTAATAGTCAAGTTTTTGATGCTACTTTTGTTATTGTACTTTTTATAATGTTTGTGTTGGTGATCGTAATCTAAATTTTCACGATAGTTTGATAATCTGCAGTATTCTTTTAGTATATACGATATGCGTGAGTATACTGTTATTTATCAAAATGAATCACAAGCATCATGATAATTAAAAAAAAATTGTTGGAGCTTACATATATTTAAAACTCATTCTACTTCTTAAATGCCATAAAAATAGAAATAATGGTTAAGTAAACTTTTTTTTTTTATAAAGATAAAAATTGATGTCATGCACGCTTCACAAACAAGAAATTTAATGAACATTTTAAAATTATCGATAAAACTCGAATACTTTCCCCTCCCGCTCTTTTAAAAACATTGCCGCAAGTCACTGTGCAAAAGCCAGTATGAACAATATGTAGGTATAAATAATGATTATTTTTATATTAAAAAATGACTATTTGTACTTTTACAAATTTTTACATAATACAGAATTTTTTAACTACCAACAGAACGCACGATTCATAAGTGTTTCCCCCCCCCCCATTAAGCCAGTGAAAAGAGAGTGAATGCAAGGTTTTTATAAAGAAGTATTTAAATGGTAACGAAGTTTGAAAACTATCTTGATGAATTTTATTTTATGAGTCAAAGTATCAGATGATTCGTTTTTGGTTTTACATTAAATATAAGGATAAAACTCTTAAAATTTTTTACTATACAGTTTTAACATAAGACTATTATTTAAAACTATTTCAGTAGTACCTACCCCCTCTTGTACTCTGTCAAAAAATGATTACATTGAGTACATAGATTTTACAGATATAAGTGTAATATATATATTTTTTTCGTTAGATGTTTCAGGAAAGCAATATATTTATTATGGCAATTCTTAGTAAATAGTTTCAACTCGAAATGATTTAACTAATCAATTTAAAATAATAATTTTGTATTGTTCTATTTTTTGAAACACACATCTTTTTTTATATAAAGTATCGGATTTTAAACAGGAAAAAAACCGCACACATTTCTTATTTTCTAAGGATTTACGGGAATATAAATGAGTAAAATATTTTATTGTTGTGTAAAAGATGACTTTCTTTTGAAGGCTTATCTTTTTAAATGATTTTTGTATATTTTAGTCATAAGGCATCAGGTAAAGAGATAAAAAAATTAAACAAGGGTACTTTTTTTTAGATTCTATATTACTAATAATATAAATGTACTGTCTATGATTTTAAGAAACGACGAGGCCTTTTCTGTTTAGAATTTCCCGTTATTTAATTATTTTACAGCTAAATAAGAATTCCGTTTTATATTTAATGATAGTTCAAATAAGACAATTCTGATAAAACAACCTGATTTTGAAACCAGTCTTGTTAGGTTTTTTTTCTATTCTTATATCAGTTTACATAGTGATTAAGAAGGTTTATGCGTCGTTATTGGATGTTATTTTGATTCCTTATTTCTTTCTCTAAAGAACTACTGTAGATGAAATATTATCAAACATTAATTCTAATTATGAAGCACTAAAATCAAAAGTAGCTTATAAAACTAATCGTTATTTTCATTGAAACGAAGTGATAAATCCCGTCATTTATGTATCCCACGCGACACACTTGCGTTACAAATACTTAAAAAATACTTTCAATAACTGTTTTTCAAGGTAAATGATTTTCCATTTTTGTATTTTGATTTCATTTATTTTTCCAACACATAAAAATGTGTTTTAGCTTCCTCTTCAAAAGATGAATGTAGCTTTTTCAAATAAAATAGTTCAGTCAGTTTATTACATATTTATATCTTAAAAATGGGTACTCTGAATGTTATTTTGGATTTTGACTTTCAAACTAATCATTGAAATTGAGATTATTTTATATTATCAAAGTTATAAATGACTAATTAATTTTTTAAAATGAGAAAGAATTTTTGTCTTAATTTTTTTTGCAGATCATTCATAAGAATAGATTTTGTATGCTTTTGTGTATTTGTATGTTATTATCTGGTATGAGTAGTCTAATTTGAATATTCTAACTATTCCGACTCATTGTTGATGTGGACAGGATAATGCATATTTCATGAAACGTAATTAGTAATCTTGCATTATCATTTAAGAAAGGAGATGATCAGCAGTATTTTATTGCCTAGTAATCTCCACTTTTAATAAAAAATATCTCTGCAAATTTATAACTCTATTTTATCCGTTTTTCTATAAACTGCTACTTCAATTTTAACTGTTGTAAATCATGCGAAACCTTTCAGAACACTGACAAGATAAATATTTCCTATTTATTTAATAATTGTAAAGAAAATTGAAGGGAAAAAAATCAACTAGCTTTAAAATTACAACATATGATATCTGTTAGTGGAATTGAATGATGGCCAAGGAAGATTCTATGATGAGGATTTGAGGGGCGTTTAAAAGTCAATTTCCTGAAGCCTTCAATCTCCGAATCTTAAAAAATTCTACTTGTCTAAGAAAATACAAAGTTTTATGTAGAAAGACTTATTTTCCTACTTTGGTCTCCTTCCATCTAGTAATGCCAGAAATTTTATTTTTTAATTGGAAATGCAAAAATATTTAGGCCAACAAATCTCCAATAGTGTGAGTTTTTATTCCTCCCCATCTCAACGATAGTTAAAAATGAATATTTTTAATTTAATTTTAAGCATAAACTCAGACAATCTTGATAACAATTGAATAGTTCGGCCCCAGAAAAAGCATTTATTAAGTGCAAGAATTATTTATAAAAAAATTCTTTTAATTTTGTTATCAAAATTTTGAGAAATTAAAAAATATGCCATGCGTACTTGTTAACGACTCAAAGATTGAAAACCCGGTTTCATTCTTTTAACAGCATAAAGTCTGATAATGTCGGAAGTCAGTTTCACCGTAAGAAATATGACGAAAGACGACGTTCCGCAAGCATTGGATGTTTGGCGGGAAACAGGAATGCAGGAGGGAACGCATTGTCTCTACACGTGGCTCGCAGTGGATCCAGAAGCTTTCAAGATTGCTGTAACAGACGAAGGTATTAAAAATGAAGGATTTTTTTCCCCCTTTTCGTTATGTATGCCTGATATACATTCCCATATTTTAGGGAGAAGAAATCAAAAGTTATCAAAAGTGTGCTAGTCTGAAACGGCATGTTTTTCTAGTCTAAATTTATGTCTGCTAATTAGAAAAATAAGTTTCAGGTGTTTTATACCGGTGACGTAGCCATTTTTTTATTTCAGAGGGGGGGGGGGTTGGAGGGGCGGTGTTTCAAACTGTCAGCTAAGTTTCAATTATATGCTAAGTATCAAATCGTAAGCTAAGTAAAGGTTCAGACAACCCTTCTCCTGGATAAATTCCTGTTTTATACAAGGGTTTATTCCAGACCAGAAACTTTCCTCGGCAGTATTTGTGTTGGGAGGTGGTGGGGGAAGCTACATTCCCTGCATCCCCCACCCCCTGGATCCGCCGTAGATTTCACATCTACTTCTCTAATCTTTGCTGCTGTTAAAATAAGCTCTTTCAGTAAAGTTTAAAAGCTTTTTAATATCTAATTCTCTACCAGTCTGTTACCTAGACCTAACTGCCAGAAAATGTGTGTCTATTGCCATTAAATTTATATTATTGATATGAGTACCACAACACATTCTTCATTGAAAATAATGTAATAACCATAATTTTCTTGAAAGAGTAGAGAATTTCAATACATTGCGTCGAATGGGCAGTATCTTTTTAAAGTGCATTTTAGAGACGTTGATCAGTTTTATGCAAACAAGTATCAAGAATGTTATTCAAGTTGCTTTTCATCAAATAATGAAGGTTTCAAGAATTTAAATTGCTTTTAAGAATAGTGAAGGTAGGATTCATAGATTTTTTTACGAGAGCATTTCATTTTTTTACGAGAGCATTACGAGAGCAAGAAAAAAAAACATAGACTGCATTCTAAGAATTGCTGTAGAAAACTTGTTAAACGAATATGTTTAATTTGCTCAATTTCGCACTTAAAGTTGCAAACAGCGGTGGATCCAGAAACTGTTCCGGGGGGGGGGGGTAAGTTTTACCCAAGCAAAATATAAGACTACACAAAATTTTAGTCTAAACCAATTTAAAAGTTTTTGGGAGGGGCTAATTTATAAGAAAGGGTGATTTTACCAATCTAGAATGTATAATAAAGCAGAATGTTACCCTTTAGCAATCTTTTTTGGGGGGATGTGGGAGGAAGGTGTGTGAAGCCACCTAGCCCCTTCCCTGGATCCGGTATTGGCTGCGAAGGTAATTGTATTACGTATTTCACAGAGTGGAGATTACCCTTCCGTATAGCATTGTTTCACATGGTTTTTTGTCAACCTCGAGGGTCCAATCGAGCGGCTGTCAATCTAATGGTCTGGAGTTTTGGTAGATTTTCTTCAGATGTAACGTGAACACGCGTTAGAACCCTTTATAAAGTCCTACTACCAAGGCACCCCCCCATCCTTGGCAGATCTTCCTATCTTACCGTTGCCATAATCACACAAACTAATCTTTGTCGTCCTCGCGGGGTACATAAAGATCTATTCCTATTCCTGGTCTGCTGTTGCGACTTTAAAAAGTTAAGTAAAGCTGTTAATAATTTTTTTCTTATGAAATAGTATATTGACAAAAAAGAAAGTGTTTTATGTAAAGAGTTTTATTATCTATGCGTGTAGGAAAATTAATTCTCCTTTATTTATTGTGATTGAGGTATCTTTTACTGCTGAAAGTTTAAAAAATATTTCAATGAAAATTTACTTCACTGCCTTAAATTAATTATACACATAATTATAAAACTAAGAATTAACTTTTGCTGACAAAGTAACTCAGTTTACCGGCTTTAAGATGAAATATTGATTGAGAAAATTAAATTTAGTGTGGTGTGTTGTGTTACGGCAAAGCTACGCAAGGGCTATATGCGAAGGATGGGAGGTGGATTGGTCGGAGGACATTTAAGGGGTTCTAATGCATAGTCACGTTACATCTGGAGAAAACGGATCAAAACTCCAGACCATTAAATCGATCTCCACGCAATGGGTCCGAACAACGGACCTTCACACTTCAGCAGTTTACTATTTCGGTTAAATTAAAATTCATTCATAATCCATATGTATATTATAAACTGAATATTTTGAAAGTTCCCAAGTTCTGGCTTCACTGGAATTTTATCAGTTAAATTTTAAAGAAAAGTTTTCTTTGTTCGTTAGAACTTTTTTAAACGTATAATTATCAATTAAGTCCTGTTGAGACTTTTGATACATTAAAATATGTAGGCAGTCATTACTTAAGCTGCACTGACGAGTCGTTCCTTTATTTAAATTTAAATTAAAAAAAATGAAATGTATACTGTGCCCCAAAAAGATGGTAACGGGCTTTAAATTCTTTAACCTTTTACAGACCGCATTGAAATCCAGATATATTTTAAATTAGTTTTGTTTGCATATTTTGTCTTCTAATGCATTACTTAAAGGATATTAGTCATTTAAATGTGGGAATTTTTTTCTTAAATATAATTTTCACTGTGTTTTCAATTGGGAGCATGGGTCATTTCCAGGGGCGTAGCCAAGGGGGGGGTTAGGGGGGTCATAACCCCGCCCATGAGGACTTCTTTGCCATACAAAATGTATATTCTTCACTACATTATCACACACACGTATACATATATATGAGTTGTAGTAGTCGTAACCCCCCCCCCCCATGAAAAATTTCTGGCTACGCCCCTGGTCATTTCTAACTATAATTTACATTGGTTTCAAAAACTGCATACACTGATGGGTAGTTTAAATAATAAGTGAAATATTAAGAATTTATAAAAGATTTATTTTTAAACTTAAGTAAAGATATCAATAAAGTTTGAAGGAGGAAGGGTGTATCAAGATAGCTCTAAAAATTATGAAAATGGCTATTTTCATGATTTTTTTGTCCAGTTTCCCACTAATGATAGAAATGAAATTTCTATTTCAAAAAATCCAGTTATCTTTTAACTTTATCTGCTATTTTTTGAAGTCAATATTGATAAAATTTCATTTTTTGATAAATTTTTTAAGGATAAGTGGGCACTGTAAATTGAAGAAATGTTCAAATTAAGTTGGCATAAAAGATAACGTTAAAAAAAATTCCTCAGTTCAAACACTTACACTTTTTAAATTTGCAATAATGAGGTTATGATATACAAAATTTGAGAATTATACCTTGAAAAGTGTCAGAGGTATCAAATAAATATTTGCTGACTTGATACATTACTTCGAGAGCCATCCTATGTACCACTTTAGAATGGCTCTCGAAGGGAACCTTTTAAGGGTCATACAGAAATTACGAAAGAACATATTTCTTCCCCCCCCCCACTCCAATTGTAAACGTTTACACTTGAATTCATGCATAGCCTCCGACCGCCTTAGACGATTTATGGTGCAAGGCTGAAATTTTGTACATCACCTGATTGATGTATGGCGCCCATTTTACTAATTGCGATTTTTTTTTTTTTGTAAGGGGGATCAGAAATAAATTTAAGAATTGTAACTTTTTGAAAATTAAAGAGAGTTTTTTTCTTACGTTAGTCATTTTTCCTACCTTATTTTGAACATATTTTTTTCAACTTACATTGTCCATTTATCTTTAATAGATAAGAAATTAAAGCGTGTTTACCACCTTTTTTGGGACACCCTGGATATTCGTGGAGTTTATGAGAGAACGCACATCGCTGAAAACAGTGTAACATTCAAAATCTCTTACAAGGACGAACGAAGAAACATCGTTCGCAAAACATTGCGTGCAAAAACAGAAATATCATGACCTCACTTCAAAACGGAATAAGCTAATTGCATAAGAAAAATGCATAATTTAACAGGACTAGAAGGAAGTCGTGTGGTGTGCACGAGATTAATTTCTGTGTAAAAGCGAGTTAATCAACGTAAAAGGTAGTCAGTGTACAGAAATGTACAATTAAGTAAAATTAAAATCTATATCCGTAAGACATTACAAAAGTTATTAAAAAAGTGTTAAATTATAAAAAGTGAACGCATCAGTCAATTTTTAAAATGCCAATATTTTAAAATCTGCAGTAGATGCAGTCTTTCTGAAGGAAAGAGATTGCGACCTTATAAAAGCGCAACTGCATTTGTAAGTTCATCTTAAGTCCGTACACTGCATTTGTAAGTAAGTTGCATTTGTGCGATCTAAAAATGCCTTAAAAACGCATTTTTTCTTAAGACGAGGTCATGATCGTATAGTTTAGAATATACTAAACTATATATTCTGTTATCGGGTAGTAAAAACTTAGAAAAAAATGTAGTTCTACAACCGCTTTAAAGATTCATGTGTTGATCTGACATCCCCCTCTGACAAACGCACGCGGTGCCAGATCCCCCCAGTTAAGGAGGCGATGGGCAGAGGGTGTGCCTTCCATTTTTAGTGGGCCCCAGTAGAAGGAAGTCCGACTTTAGCCCGGTGTCCCCTAATTTTGAACCAATTCCAGAGGAGGGACAGACCCCCTGAAATCGGCACCCCCAGAGGTATCGTTTCACAACTTGCAGGACATTGGAGGCACGACACCAGCTTCCATTAGTGTACACGGTCCCACAGCAGTCGAGCCGAGAGGGAGTTGACCCTCCCAAGCACTGACCAAGCCGGATGCTGTTTCACTTGCCGTGTTCTTATGGGAACGGAATTGAGTGCCCAGACGACTGCAGGGCGACAATAATAATTTTAGCTATTAGGTGTACCGGAAAGTAATATAATTATTTTACACATTAAATTCAAACAAATAAGTTTTTAGCAAGTTTTTAATCAGAATGGAGGTTTGCCTAAACAATGGATTCATATCTATCGCATTTTAAAGCAAGAATTTCACAGATAACTGGTTTTTTTTCTTTTAAGAAAGATTGTGTAAAAAAGGTAGGGTATCTGTCCATCATCTTTGAAAGTTGCTAGTCCCTCTTATACTAAGACAATGTAAGGCAAGGGCTACTAAACATTCCTTAATTTCTAGGTTGAATCCTTCTGTATTGTTATTAATGGATGCAATTCTTACACCCAAATCTTTTGTGAAGCCATTAAAAATAAAAATACCCAGTTTAAAGCGATTGCAACCGAATTTTTTTTAAATTTTTTTTTTTTTTAAAGAGGCGAGATTATTATTTAATTTTTATTGTTGGATAATAATGTAATATACACAAACTAACAAAGCTATGAAAAAATTCTTCATAAAATAATACTAATTTCTTTTCCCAGTTAAACAAATGGGGTTACTCTCTAAGATTTTTGCATGCCATAGTTTGGGGACGACGTTATCTGGGAGTAGGAACGGGACGAGCTGAGTTATTTCGACAGATTTGCGAGCATTCATTTATTTAAAAAACGCCTTGGAAATTGTTGAAGATTGAAGGTTTAAATGTTTTAACGAAATGTTATTTTAGATTTTGTTTCATATTTATATTAGAAAATCTTATAAACATTTACCAAGCGCAAAAACAAGTTGCAATTTTAAAATGAAGCAGTACATTATGTGCATAAAATTTGAAAGCCGTCTGCTCTTTATACATACGAGTTGCAACTAGATGAAAAATAGTTTAAAAGCGAACATCATCAAAGAGAGCATGCCACTAAAACCTCAAAAGTTCTCATATTTTAAGTTTCTTCTCTAAGATATAGAGCAGCGGATTTTGGGAGTACAACTTTACTCGAAACATCGAGGTAATATGAGCAGACCCGGATTAAGATCACCCGATGTACTGGAGCAGGGAAAAACAATGGGGCCTCATTAAAACAGAAAAGAAGGCTTAGTTATTGCGGACCAAAACGAATCTAGTGAGTACTGGCTACTGCTTTTAACCCTTTGAGGTGCAACCCTTTCCCAATGCTGAAAAAAAGGGCAGCCGTTGCCATCGCTCGACTTAACTACCAGCAAGATGGCGGACGATCGAAACGTTCATCGCGTGCCACAGATCTAGAGACCCTTTTTTTGACGCAGCTGGCTGTGCTGGCAACGGCTGCCCTTTTCTTAGCGTTGGGCAATCTATCCAGCTGTCCTCGCATTCTTCCATTTTACAGCTGATGTCAGTGCTGTTAAAAATAATCGTGACAATTTTTTTTTTTTTTTACGGGAAATGACGTGTTAAAAAGTAAAGGATTCTCGTGGAGCTATGTCACCCGCAACTATTTTTATAGAAATCAAATCTTCTTCGTGACTGGCAACAGTCAAAACGTCAGAGTTTGGTGTTCCCAGAGCGGGAACACTGCGCGTTAAAGTGTTAATAACTGTCTGGACTATAATAAATGCGTGTTTTTATACAAGGTAATTCAAACAGTCGCGGATTCGGGAATTTCTTTTGGGATGGTCTAATTTTTAATAAAAGCTTATTTGGCCCAAACAAAAAATGAACAATTAAGCAACTTTACTGTAAACCAGGGGCGTAGCCAGGGGGGGGATATCGGGATATATCCCCCCCCCCGAAATTTTTGGATTAGTGATGAAATTCCGTCTATTTATACACATATAAGTTCATATCCCCCCCCTCCCCCGAAAATTTTTCCAGGTGCATATCCCCCCCCCCGAAAAATTTTCCTGGCTACGCGCCTGCTGTAAACCACAATGTAAAATTTTTTAGGAGGTGCTAATTTATGGATAAAGCTCATTTTAACTATCTAAAGTGTATAATGACCCCATTTAGCATATAAGCATGTGTATAATGAAGAATGTACCCCATAGCAATTTATTTCGGGGAAGGGCTCCAGCCTCTTAGCCTCCCCGCCCCTTCCTGGATCCGCTACTGCATTCAAACCTCTTAGGGGAAAATGTAAGGGTAGTATGCAAAACGGTTAGTATGAACCAAGATGGTTCATAATAAATTGCTATGTGATTCTGAGCTGTCTTGGTTTCCCCTACCACACTTTACATCCCCCCCCCCTCAAGATGCGTTGAAGCACCCTGAAGTGTGGAAGTAATTTTTCTCGACTCTAAAAAGGGTCATTAATAAATTGAATATTGCTGGGATAGAATGATTTTGTGGAAAAGTTATGTGCTCTAAAGTATTACAAAGTGAATATTGTTACTTCAAGAATTAAGAAATCAATTTTTAACGCAATTGAAAATGAAACAAGGGAACCCTTTTCTTGTCCAGCAAGAGAAGGGACTGCAAAGAGCTATATCTGTTTGTTTAGTGTTATAACAAGTCTACACGAGGAGCTGCCTAAGGGAGGGTGCCTTGGTTGGACAACTTTCTAAAGGGTTCAAACACGTAATCACACTACATCTAGTGAAAATCGACCAGCACTCCAAATCATTAGATCGACAGCCGCGCTGTAGAATCCATATGCGAGATTTTCAGACTTCAGCCGTCTACAATGCTCAGCGCCTTATTTATTCGGCCATGGTGGAGCCTGTAAAGAGCCATAAAGAAACCACAATTTAAGTTAATAAAAAAAAAAAGTCTTCAAAATACAGTGAACTGGAACTCAACATCTAAAATTTCGAACAAATTCATGTTTCTATATCCGGACACTTAAAGAAGCAAACCATATTCTTAATATATTAGGAAGCGTGTAAAACTTTCATGGTTGATGCATTGTTGTGAAGTTCTCTTGTTAATCAACATATCGCAAAACTTTTTCTTAACCCTTTAACGCGCAGTGTTCCCGCTCTGGGAACACCAAACTCTGACGTTTTGACTCTTGCCCGTCACGAAAATAGATTTGATTTCTATAAAAATAGTTGCGGGTAACATAGCTCCACGAGAATCCTTTACTTTTTAGCACGTCATTTCCCGTAAAAAAATGGTCACGATTATTTTTAACAGCACTGACATCTGCTGAAAAATGGAAGAATGCGAGAACAGCTGGATGGACTGCCCAATGCTGGAAAAAGGGCAGCCGTTGCCATCGCACGACTTAACTACCAGCAAGATGGAGGACGATCGAAACGTCCATCGCGTGCCACAGATCTAGAGACCCTTTTTTCACGCAGCTGGCTGTGTCGCACAGCCAGCTGCGTCAGAAAAAGGGTCTCTAGATCTGTGGTGCGCGATGAACGTTTCGATCGTCCGCCATCTTGCTGGTAGTTAAGTCGAGCGATGGCAACGGCTGCCCGTTTTTCAGCATTGGGAAAGGGTTGCGCCTCGAAGGGTTAAGGAGGATTGATTTATTCTTAGTTTGGATGATAACAGAAATGTAACCGTTAGGGACGATTATGTTTCATTTTCGCCGTGTGTCGATTAATAAACGCCGATCAACAAGACATTAAGTTAACATATGTTATTAACAGTTATATTAAGTTACACTATTGACGCAGAAAAGAATGTTATCGTTATCCCACGCACTATAGTAGAACTTCATGTTCACGAATAAGTGGATTACTGTAAGAATTCCTTTTTCTCTGTGTGTCAGTATTAGAAAAAGGAAAACCTCTACGTAGATTACTCCATATGCAGCTCAGCAAGTAATCTGTTTCATAATACCGGATCCATTAAAATATATTTGTCAGACAATACATTCTCTTTCTTATTAGCTCGTTTTATGTCACTCAAGATTTTTGTAATAGAAAATGGAGAAAACTTTCTTTTATTACTACGTTTTCAAGAGGTTTTTCATTATCTTGTTATAATACTAATGAGACATTTTCTGTGTAAAATATTTTCAGATGCATGTAATAGCTTTTGAATTTTCGACTAATTTGGCTGTTTTAGACACAATGATTACTATTACAATGATTAGATCCAATGATACTAATTTTGGTCAGAATCCTTTAATTCCATATCAGTTTGTTAGTTCGTTAGTACTTGTTCCTCAGCGGTAATGTAAATGAACAAAAATCGTAACTTTAGTTTTTATAATAAAATATTTACAACGAAAATAAAAAATCTAATAAAAAAAAACCTATTAATTTCCATAAAGTTGCAACTGTTGACTGTGTCTGGATTGTTGACTGAGTCTGGATAGGACAGACGCTAAATGCGCTCGTTTTTAAAACGTTACTTTAGACATACAATGAACTTTACGGTGAGAGGTTCATGCGAGCAGTGACACATGGATAACTGCCAAAATGGAATGCTGATCTTGGCAACAACAAATGTATTAAATTTTGTGGAAAAGGGTAAAGAAAAAAATATTTCGAGTAGCATTCAGGACAGGCCCGTAGCCAGGTGGTTGCATTTGGGGACAGTGCCCCCTGAAAAAAAAATTTGCCCCCCCCCCCTCTCCTCCTCACTAGAAAATTTTCTATCCTATTCCCGAATTCGTAAAACAGAGAGAAAAGTGATTTGAAAAGTAAAAAATCGGTTTAAAATGTTGAAATTTTTTCAAAGTTTTTAAATCTTGTTTTACCACTACTGAAGTATATACGACAGAATGAGCATTTTCAACACTAAACCAAATTTTGAAACCCCAATGATGATCGATGTTACATGACTTAAAAGAAGATTCTATTGTCTTACTTGCATTTAACCAAGAAATTGTTTAAAAATCACAGCCTAGAGGATTGTGTTGACCGGTTTGTTCGTATGCGCCAGCGAATGGCTTGGAGGGAGGGTGGGACGCACCCTCCCTCGAATTGGGGTGCGCAAAGTGTTGGCAAGGGGGTGGGCGAGGAAAACAGCCATATTTTAAAAAATTATATTGCTTTTACACCAAAGCATATCTATTTTCGCTTAAAATGTTTATTCAAATTTTACTGATAACCTCATTTTGTAGAGGTGATTAAATGTTTGTTCTGAGGAGTGCGAGGGGAGGGGGTTGCCATCGTAAATTATTCTTTGTTGGGGAAGCACAGTGTTGTAAGAGGTTGGAAACTGCTGCTCCAGATTGTTTCCACAGTACATCACACATGCATTATTTCTAGTGCTAAAAAGTATATAGAATCAATATAAATAAATATTGAGTGTTTAATACAGGTATGGACAACCTTCGAAAAGTTGCGGGCCAAATTTTAGTATGCTAGCGAAGTCGCGGGCCGTATAATCGGGATTTATAAGGGATTTTGAATGGTTTATATGGGTTTTACACGGGTTATGATATGTTCCGCGAACCGTATCAAAAGCCGTGGCCGGCCACATTCGGATCCCGGGCCGGGGATTGTCCGTATGTAGTTTAGTACATTTTCGCTTGTGAAATATCATATTTGGATTTTAAAACAGTGGGATTATCTTCAGAAACTTACTTAAAAAAATCATATCAACAAAAAATTTAGAATAAGAAAAAATAGCTTGCGGCATTACCGCACATTACTTTTATCACGGTGGTAACTAGAAGATTTATTTTGTTGAAAAAATTAAATATTTGTTGATTAAATGAAAAATGAAATTCAAATCAAAATATATCGTGGTGACAGAGTCTAACACATTTAATTTTTTTTTTTGCTTAATTTTTGAGGTTGTCTGAATTTTTTGCTATGAAATTATTGTAATACCATAACTAATGTGCTGATTTTAATGTTTTTAACACTTTTCAACAAGGCTGAAAAGTGTTTGATTTCGGTTTGTCTGTCTGTCCGTCCATGCTGTAACAGTCATAAATACAAAGAGTATTTACACATTATTAGAATGATTTTGAGGTCATATAATTGATGTTTAAAATAAAAAGACTACTTTTTTAAATATTTAATCGGATATACCCTTTTCTGGACAATAAGTCTGCATCGTGATTTCCATGATAAAAGGGCTTTTTAAAATTTTCCAGGCGTATTGATTTCCATTCTTCTTTCACAGTGTTTCAGAGTCGTACATTTCGATGCTCCTGTAAAGGGCTATAAATGATAGTCAATATTTTTGGTGGAGAACTTTATTTTGTAATTCTTAATAGCATATACCAATTTTGTTTAATATGAAATAGCCGAATATCTCAAAAATACACCATAATGTATTGAATTCTTTTGGATGCTCCTGTAAAAGAGCTATAAATCCTACCTAAGAGCTATAAATCATTTTCAATAGGGTACATAGTACAGCACACAGTAATATCATTTATAAATTCCTAGTAATCGATGCATACTTACGGCCATTAAAACACGAAGGAACAGAAATGGACAGACTAACCGAAATCATAAACGCTTTTCAACCTTGTTGGAAAATTTTAAAAACACGTTAGAATCGGTAACAATCGCTAAGATATTACGATAACTTCATAATGAAAAATTTAGTCAACCACAAAACTAGGCAAAAAAATTGAGTGGGCTCGGAATTTTTGCCACCACTCTGTTAACACACACAGTTAAATTTGTAAAAAATCTTAAAATTAATAACATAACCAAAAATATGCTTTCGTAACACTTACAGAACCTTGGGGAGGGGGAGGGAGAAGAAAACAATTGAAAATGCACAACGTTAGTGGAGGCACTGCCGCTCCTAGTCGAATCGTCTGGCTACGATTCAGAAAGCTTGTTTATACTTCTAGCAAGGAAAATAACATCATGATGCGTTTACACAAATTACTTGAATCCTATAACACACACAGACGACTTAGCATTAGAACTCTTAATTAGTTAACCTACACCTACAAAATCGTCACAGTGAGTTAATCAACACCTACTTACCTGTAAAAACACCCATACAAACAAATCAAACCCTGTCGAGTCGAGTATTTCATAAACGCACTCTTTTCAGGATGTAGAAATACAGCCTGTAAGTACAGTTTGACCAAGTAACGACAAGTCATTTTGAGTGGATTGATTCGAACAGCGGTTCCCAACCGGTGGGGAGTCCCCCATAAAGGGGCGCAGATATTTTGCAAGGGGTGGGGGCAAAAAAAAAAAGCAGTCAAAGAGCAAGTGATAAAGCATGTTAAAAAAAAAAAAAAATCTTATTTATTCATATTTTTACTCCAAAATATATCTATTTGCGCTTAAAATGTTTATTTAAACTTGACCGATAACATTATTTTGTATAAAAGTCGACTAAATGTTTATTGTTCAAGAATAAAAAACTATGCATGTTGAGGAATGTGATTAGGGGAAGGGCGCAATCGTAAGGTATAGTTGGGGTGGGGGGAAGGTGGAGCAATTGTTAAAGGTTGGGAACCAATGGATTAGAGTAATAGCAGATTATTTTAAAAAATAAATTTTAAATTCTTGGGCTCTTTAGGACCAAACAGTTACAAGCAATTTTTCAAAAAATAAAGTAAAATTTTACTTTTATAAACACTATTGATCATGCTTAATATGGTTCACTTTAACCCTTTGAGGCGCAACCCTTTCCCAATGCTGAAAAAGGGCAGTCGTTGCCATCGCTCGACTTAACTACCAGCAAGATGGCGGACGATCTAAACGTTCATCGCGTGCCACAGATCTAGAGACCCTTTTTTTTTTACGACAGCTGGCTGTGCCCGGCACAGCCAGCTGTCGTCAAGACTTCAGCAGAAATCGATCAAATCAAGCATGATCAAAATCTGTTTTTACATCAAAATCTGGATATCGAATTTTTTCGTGATTACATTATAGCCATTCGGTAAATATTTTTATCAGTTAGGTTTCTATTTCAAGTCAAAAAGAAAAATTTCTCTGTGGAAGAGTGTGGGGGAGGGAGGGCGAACAAAAACTGAGCATATTCATTTCGGAAAACCCCTATTTAAAGAATTTCTTGCATATATATATTAACCTAACAGTCTGTATAAATGATGTATTTAGCTGTCATAAGGTGTGTTACATGAATTTTTTATATCCTTATCCCCGTCGAAAGTGATTGATGTGTGACATATTGAGACTTCAGGCTTATTCGATGACATACGTACATATTTAAATTCACGATGGGAAGTATACAAATGTCTCGAATTCTATCGAAATAAAATAATTCATTCTATAGTTAGCTGATTTTAAAATAGTATTATTATCAGAAAGGAGTTGCAGAAACTTTTAAGTTATGAAAGTAATACTGAGGTTATTTTTCTGAATAATTGCTCATCCACATTGAAATATCTTTATTTAAAATAATTAAACAAATTAATGATATTTTAATGGGTTTCTATTACATATGTACTAAAACATTTATTTTTTCTTGTATATTCGTGTACTGTAGAAAGTTGTGGATTAGCAAAGTTTCTATCTTGAGCAAGTTCAAGGTATTCTTTTATGATGAAAAGGATATGCATGGAAGAAATAAATTGTAGTCTTATATACGAGAAAAGTATTCAAAAATCTGATTGTTGTTAAATGTAACATACTGAAAAAAGTACTACAGGGCATGTTCAAATAAGTCTACATTCTGAAGTAGATTCTGAAGCAAACTGAACAAATTTTATTGCATTATAAACACTTGAGAGAAGATATTTTGTCTAATTCTCACACAGTAAAACAAAATCTTCACCTTTTAAGTTACTTAGCGATTTATACACCACTCAGGGTGCTATCATATTATGGAAAACATGACGGCGCCAGAGATGGAATAGCAAGTGAAGATCTCAATGGCAAAACTGAAGGAAAAATATTTAAAATTTAATGCTTCCAAACCTGAGGAAGAAAATTTAGCAATTAATGTTTTAATTTTGTAAAAATTTTGTAATATTTTAAAGATATGCCACAACTGTAAAGGTATAATCAATCATGTACATTATAATTTTCTAACTGTTAGATATTGACTTATGAGATGTTTATATATACATACATACAGATCCTTACTGGCAATTTTGCTATTATTTCTTGAGTGTGTGAATTTTAGCACTCAGTATTGATTCATTAACTACTTTGTTATGTTTGTTGTTTTCTTGTAAGGTCTTTCGATCTTCTGTGTTCCTACTTCTCAATCCTTCTGTTTATAAGTTTGTTTCCTGAATGCATTATTTTTAGTGCTTAGTCTACACACATAAGTACAATGTGATTATCTTGATTGATCAAATTGTTTTTATTTATTTAAAATAGTGCAAAAATTGACTAATTTTTTTTTTTTTTTACTTTAACACCTTAACGGTCGTATTTTTTTTCAAGAAAACGGTCATAAAAGTGACAATTTGTTCCACAAATTCTATAAAAATAAATGCATGGACAACATATGCAATCATTTTAAGGTTTTAGACATTTTTTAGAACGAAAGAAAAAATAAGTTTCCAGGAAAAGCCAGCATTCAGGGTTATTGTGACTGAATGTGAGTTTTGTTATAAGCAGGGAATCATTAAAAATACGTCTTGTACACTAAAGGAGAATTTTATTAAACTTACTTAGTAAAATACATATTTGTAAAGTTTTCTTTGAACATAAGTAAAAAAAGTGAGCTAAGACTGCACAATGCATAACAGAAATGCATGTATTTGAGTACTGCTACTATCTATTTAAAAATAAACTGTCCCCGAATTAATTAAAAAATAGTCTGGTATTGTGTCATTTGCTGTGTAAGATGAGATATAAAAAATTCCGTGCATAAGAATTGAAATGCTCTTACCTTTCCGGCGCATAATATTTGAACACTGCTGCCCGAAAATATGACGGGCACGAGAAATAGAAGGAGAAAGCTTAGCCCGTAATTTTGACGGGAGCGAGGCTTGAAGGATTAAATAGAAATCTTATCACTATCTTCGAGCCATCTCATTTCTGGCTGTTTACAACGCTAATATAGGAAATAAATAATTGTAACTAATGATTGTTTGCAATAGAATATTCTCAGAAGTTGCTTTCTTTTTACAAAGATTTTCGTCACACGTCTCTAAAAATAAAATAATGATGCTATTGTTTAGTGATTCATTAAAAAGATGTATTGCCAATTATATCTGCATATGCATTAATCATATTTTGTGATCGTACTCGCTCATCTCACTTTAATATTCATTCATTGTGCTGAAAGAATATTTTTTTCGTGGTACTTCTTGAAGTACACACCATAATCTCATGAACGGCTCGAAATTAACGGTGGTCCACTGGTTCGAGACCACTAAAATATATAACGGACCAGTAGAATACAAAATTTGTTGTTTCGTCAACCAGTAACGTTTTATTTACATTTTTCTCTTGCAAACTTTCTTCATTTAGTTCCTCAATATGTCATCTAATTTTACGCAATATATATCATTATAATTTCATATAATTTCTTTTGTTTTGCAATTTTTTAAAGTCGTGTACTCGGACCAGTCATAGATATTACGGACCAGGGAAGTCACGAAGTCAGTA